>JALPQD010000020.1:5812500-6269712 GCA_023101885.1 Typhlomys cinereus
ACTATTGTATTTCACCTAATACTTATGTATTACCAGTATTTTATGATTAATTTAAATGATCTTGTAGGCTTTGGCTGATTGAGGTTGAACCTTTGAAGAAACAATCCTTCACAGTATTTCAGGGGCATATTAGTCATCTCCAAGTACACTAGGAAAGAAAAAATATCACTATTTTTAAAAATTTCTGATTGTTTCTGGTGTGGCCCTCCTACCCCATCCCTCTTGTTCATAATCCTTGCAATTACTGTGGATATTACAGAGATTTATCTTTGAGTGTCTCTAGGTGGGCTGGGTGGGTTTGGTACTAGGAGCCACCTATTAGGGAGTACATATGGCGCTTAATTTTCTGGGTCTGGGATATTTCACTCAATATAATTGTTTCTACTAACATCCATTTCCCGGTAAATTCCAGTAATTCATCATTTTTGATGGCTGAGTAGTACTCCATTACATAGATGTACCACCGTTTCCTTATCCACTCGTCAACTATTGGACATTTGGGTTGATTCCATGACTTTGCTATTGTAAACAGTGCTGCTATGAACATGATCATGCTTGTGCTATCGAGGTGAATTTTTGCTGTATGTGGGGTTATTCCCAAAAGTGGAATAGCAGGGTCATATGGCATTTCAATCTTTAATTTCTTTAAGAATCTCCAGACGGCTCACCAGAGCGGTGTATGAGCCTGCATTCCCACCAGCAATGTAGGAGAGTTTCCCTCTCTCCACATCCTCTCCAGCGTTTGTTGTTGTTTGTATTGTGGATTTTTGCCATCCTGACCCGGGTGAGATGAAGTTTTGATTTGCATTTCCCTGATGGCTAAGGAAGTGGAGCATTTTTAAAGATATTTGTTAGAAACAAGGAGAGAGGAGATCATGTTACAGCAGAGAAAATAGGTCTCCATCAAGATCTGCAAGTAAGTAATGAGACATCTGGTTAAGTTCACAGACTTTCGTTCCTGATCATTTATAACTGAGGGGGTATGATCTCACCAGAAGGGGAGGGCATATAGTCTGGCAGATTAAAAAGTAACCATTTTGCAAATGGGTGATTGACCCCTCCCTCACTGTGGTTTCCTACTTTTATTACATCTACCTTTGAATATACTCTTATAACAAGACTCTAGTTTAACAGCTTTTTATCTCTGGCCAGGGGGTGACATACAATGCCCATCAGGATGGAGTGAAGGGCATTGCAGGAGCAGCAAAACTGCAAAAGAAAATCAACAAACCAAAATCCAGAACTTCAGAAACTCTATATCAACCACCTAGAACTAGGCCAGACTAATCTCTCCCCATCCTGAAGTTCAGGGAAATTTGCAGAAGAGGGGGCGATAAGATTGTAAGAGCACAAGGATGGGAGGAGCAATGATATGCAAGATACTCCACATAAGTTAGGGCCGAAGCAATCATAATTGGACTTTACATGCCCTGTGCAATGTCCAACACACTATTGACCCCACAAAGTCTAGCACTTGCTAAAGGCACCAAGATCCTTGGAGGCAAGGGATTGACAGCCACAGTAGTGTTCCTATGCTCAAGGGGAACACAGGAAAGGGTTCAGGGAAATGCCACTGGGTCCTTGTATGTCATCGGAGAAGAGGGCCCAGAGGAGAGTCAGGTATGCACATTAAAGGATTCTGTGGGGATGGGAAGGAGGCACTGGGGGGTGGGGGGTGGGAGGGAGGGGTTAGGGGAGGGGGAGCAGGGGGTCGGGGGAGGAGGAGGAGGGAGGGAGGGAACCGGTGTACCTATTAAGTTTGTATGAGCAGAAATAATGATGAAAAATGTTAAAAAAAAGAATTTTTACTTAGAATAAGGACATAATTTATAATTAAATCTGAAATCACCTTAAAAAATTTCTAATTGTTAAACATGAAAACAGTTTTCAATTTTTATCAAGCTCTTCTCGGATTCATTTTTAGAATACCATTTTGGAATCATAAAAATATCAGAGGTTACATGCTTTTATATATCAAACACTCATGATCATTATTGTATTTAAATCTAAGACTGACAATTCCACATAATCTAAATAAAAAAGTAAAACAGCCTACTTGATTCTACAAAAATTCACTTCCAATAGTTTAACCATGTTCTTGTCTTCTTGGACGTGATAAAATGATAAAATATTATTTTGTCCTGCCTCAAAGAATTTCTTAGTCTAGTTTATTGTGAAATGTGATGAATTTCAAGTATTTACACAAAAGCTTGGTAATTCCTTTTCTGCAGAAGGTGTAGAAATGGAGGGAGAGTTGTGTGGAGGAATAGTATCCTTTCGCTTTTGTAACATAGTCATTTTATGTAGCCAAGGAGTCGGCCTTACATGAGTCTTGATGGAAAATGACTTGTGTGCAACAAAATCTGAACTGTAAAAACAACTGTACTAGAATGTTCTACTGCTACCCTGGCCTCTGCCTACCTAAAAGAAGTACTTATGATTGATTCCCAAACACAACTCAAATAATTCTAATTACTTTACACTTATATAAATTATTAAAGAATTGTATGGGTAATAAGAAAAATATGGAACAAAACGGAGCAAGCCTTTACTCAACATCTAGTCTACTGCACCTGATCTTGCTTGCGCTTCACAAGGACTTTAATAAATAAATTTCTATCAGTTGCAAGCTAAAAAAAAAAAGAAAAAAGAAAGAAAAAAATATGGAAATAATCTCTGACCTAAAAGAAGATCTTTTGATGAAGCTTACTATGTGTCAAAGAAAATAAACGTAGAAGGGGTTGTGGAAGACCTTTTCTAATGAAATTCTGAACTACGAAGATAAAGAAATCATTTGGGAGAACCAGCAAAAGAATCAGGTCAGCTGTAATGGGGGAATTAGGCTTTTATTGGATTTTATCATAAGAATAAACAGTGTAAAAGATGATGACACAGCATTTCATATAAGAAATTTTATATCCAGCTACATTGTGCTAAAAATACAAACCAAGAAAAAACCATTTTAAAAGAACTCAAGAATATTGTTCCTACACAATTTTTTCAGAAAATTGCCAGATCAAATCCAACCCAAACTATAAATGATTGAGGAAATGATGACAAAAATAAAAAAGGCTGGAGGTCGGGAGCTGGATATGCTGGATATGCTCTACATTGCCAGGAAACCAAGCTTGGAATTAGAATAAAATATCACATTAAAGCTTATAGTCTATGAAAAAATATAGAAAAAGTCTACAAAAGTAAGAAAAGGGAAAAGCTATAGTAAAAGTAAGCATGTGCATTACCTCTTTTAAAGCAGTTTCAATATGAAGCAAATCATTATTAAAACTGACACAAAAATCAAATAAGGTAAATTTAATATTATAAAAGTAAAAATTATGGATAGTAATATTGTCTACTAAAAGCTTGTTATTTTTAAGGTTCCTTTTGGTAGTAAATGCATACAACAGAGAGATAAAGAAAGCAAATAGTAGGCAGAATTTAAACCTTAAAGGAAGGAAATCACTAGAAAAAGAATTGGCTACTAGAAAAGGTTTTAATCCTAAATTCAGAAAGAAATGATGGGTAAGCATTATTACCTACAAAAGAAGAATTTGTGTGTCAAAAGTAAATTAAGAAAAGACAAAAGAAAAATATTGTTCTTGGAAAAGATCTGCAATAATCACAGGTAAAGACCCTCTCCTAATAACTAAAAAGAGATCCACTTGGTTGACTGGTTAAAACTAATTCA
The DNA here is from genome assembly GCA_023101885.1 of Typhlomys cinereus. Classification (NCBI taxonomy): domain Eukaryota; kingdom Metazoa; phylum Chordata; class Mammalia; order Rodentia; family Platacanthomyidae; genus Typhlomys; species Typhlomys cinereus. The sequence goes on from JALPQD010000020.1 coordinate 5,816,189, forward strand.
ATATAAAAATGAACAGAATATTGTAACTAAAAATTTAGCACTTATCCTCTGTTGGTAAGAAAGTAAACTAGTACCACATTTTCCTTATCCACTCGTCAACTCTTGGACAATTGGGCTGATTCCATGACTTTGCTATTGTAAATAGTGCTTCTATGAACATGGTTATGGCTTGTGCCATTGAGGCGAATTTTTGCTTCATGGGGGATTATGCCCAATAGTGGAATAGCAGGGTCATATGGCATGTCCATCTTTAACTTTTTTAAATATCACCAGACTGATTGCCAGAGTGGTTGTATAAGCCTGCATTCCTACCAGCAATGTAGGAGAGTTCCCTTCTCTTCACATCCTCTCCAGCATTTGGTGTTGTTTGTATTGTGGATTTTTGCCATCCTGACCAGGGTGAGATGATATCTCAGGGAGGTTTTGATTTACATTTCCCTGATGATTAAGGATGTAGAGCAGTTTTAAAGATATTTGTTAAGACATTTCAATTTTGTCCCTGGTAAAGTATTTTTTGAGTTCCAAGGCCCATTTTTCCCCCCAGGATCACTCTTTTTTTTTAATTTTTTAACATTTTTTATTATTATTTCCGCTCATACGAACTTAATAGGTAGACCAGTTCCCTCCCCCCTCCTCCTCCCCCTGAACCCCCTGCTCCCCTTCCCTCCCTCCTCGTCTCCCAGTGCCTCCCCCCCAATTCCCAGAGAGTCCTTTATTGTGTATGCCTAACTCTCCTCTTGGTCCTCCTCTCCGATGACGTACAAGGACCCAATGGCATTTCCCTGAACCCTTTCCTGTGTTCCCCTTAAGCATAGGAACACTACTGTGGCTGTCAATCCCTTGCCTCCAAGGATCTTGGTGCCTTTAGCCGATGCTAGACTTTGTGAGGTCACCAAGGCCCATTTTTTAATTGGGTCATTTGCTTCTTTAGTGTTTACTTTTCTAAGTTCTTTGTACACTCTGGATAATAGAGCTTTATTAGATATGTGGTTAGTGAAGATTTTCTCCCATTCTGTGGGTTGCCTTTTTGCTTGTGTTAAAATCTCTTTATCTGAACAGAAGCTCTTTAATTTCATAAGATCCTATTTGTTGAGTGTTGGCTGTAGTAACTGTGCAATTGGATTTCTGTTTAGGAACTGTCAGGACTACCTTTGAATCTACTCTTATAGTAAGATTCCATTTTAACAGCCTTTTATCTCTGACTAGGAGGATATATCTAATACCAATCAGGATGGAGCCAAGGGTGGTGCAGGAACAGCAAAACTGAAAGTAACAACAAACCATAATTCAGAATATCAGAGACCCTACATTAATTACCTGGAACCAGACCAGCCAAATCTCTCCCCATCCTAAAGCTCAGAGAAATTTGTGGAAGAGGAGGCAGTAAAATTGTAAGAGCCTAAAGATGGGGAGGAGCAACAATACACACACCACATGTTAGGGCTTCAGTAACCATAATAGGACTTTGCATGACCTTCACAATGACAGACATATCAATGACCCCCCAAAATCTAGCATGGATCACAGGCACTAAGATCCTTAGAGGCAAGGAATTAACAGTCGCAATAGTGTTTCCATACTAAAGAGGAACACAAGAAAGAGCTCTAAGCAATGCTACTGAATCCTTACACTTCATAAAACTGGAGGATCCAGAGAGAAGTTTAACATTCACACTAAAGGATGCTCCAGGGATTTTGGAGGAAAGAGGGGAACACTGGGAGACAGGGAGGGAGGGGGGAAAGGAAGGGGAAAAGGGGGAAAGGAATATGGCGATCCAGGGAGCGGTGGAGGGAGGGGGGGGACCGCGATACCAACTAAGTTTATATGACTGGAAAAAAAATAATAATAATAATAATAAGTAGCTAGACATCTGGTGAACCTCACTCTCACTTTCCTTCCTGGTCACCTGCGACTAAAGAGGTTTGATATCACCAATCAGGGGGGGGTAGAGGGACTGGCAAAGATAAATGGTAACTGTCCTGAAAATGGGACAGTGACCTCTCCTCACTGTGGCAGCCTACTCCTATTCCATCTATCTTTGAGTATCCTCTTACATTAAGATCTTCATTTAGGGGCTGGAGAAGTGGCTCAGGGGTTAAGCCTCTGCCTTGCAGGCGGAAGGTCCCGAGTTCTGATCCTAGACCCCACATACAGACCCTGGGCAGAAGCGGGGGCAGCCTGCGTTTCTGGCACTGGTAGGGCGGAGCCTGTGAATCCCGAGGCAAAGTAAACAAGGAGGAGGTGGAGGCGGTCCATGGTAGTTCTCGAATTCGCCCGTGGTTCTACACACACACACACACACACACACACACACACACACACACAATTGAATAAATAAAAAAAAAATAATAAAAGATCTTCCTTTAAACAGCCTTTTATCTTTGGTTAGGAGGTGACCTTCAATACCAATCAGGATGCACACAAGGGCGGAGCAGAAAAAGGAAAACTGAAAACAATAACAAACCATAATCCAGAACACTAAAGACTCTACATTAATCACCTGGAACCAGACCAGCCAAATCTTTCCCCATCCTAAATCTCAGGAAAACTTGCAGAAGAGAGGGCGACAAGATTGTAAGAGCCTAAAGATGGGGAGGACCAATGATGTGCAACATACTCCATGTAAGTTAGGACTGCAGTAGCCATAAATGGACTTTGCATGACCTGTGCAATGACTGTCATGTCACCGACCCCCCAAAGTCTAGCATGCACTGGCATTATGATCCTTAGAGGCAAGGGATTAACAGTCACAATAGTGTTCCCATGCTAATGGGAAGCCCAAGAAAGGGCTCTGTGCTATGCCACTGAGTCCTTACACCTCACTAGGATGGAGGACTCAGAGGGAGGATTGACATTCAAACAAAAGGATGCTCCAGGAGATGGGAAGGAGGAGGGGGGACTGGGAAGAGGGGATTGAGAGAGAAGGGTGAAGAAAGGGGAAAAGAGGGCAGTGTAAGGGGGGACTGGCGAGGGGTGAAGGGAAGGAGAGGACGGGGGTATCTATTGAGCTTGTATAATTGGGGGAAAAATGTGGCAGAAGAAAAAACTAAAAATAGAAATTCCTTATGATCCAACTCTACTATGCCTAAATTCATACACATAGGAGGGGTCCAGAGACTTGGCACAGAGGATAAAGGTGCCTGCACCTTTTCAGCAAATGTTGAAATACTGATTATACACAGGTGAAATTATGAATCTAGAGCCATATCTGGTACCATATTCCAAAATCAAATCAAAGCACATTGAAAATTCATGTGTAATGTCAGAAATTGTGAGACTTATAGAAGAAAGCATAGAGATAAGCTCATGGCACTGGCCTTAGAAATGACTTCGTGGATATTACACTAAAAGCACAGGAAGCAAAGGTAAATATAGCTCATGGAAAAGCTCAGAACAGCAAAAAAAATTGTAGCAAAGTATAAAGTAAAAAATATATGAGAAAGAGAAAAAAAAATATATATGTGGTATGCACAAGACTTGGTGCTCAGTACCCAGCACTGCTGAAAGGGAGAAAAGGTAAACGATTGAATAAATATTTCTACAAATAAGACATACAAATGGCTCATGTATAAATGACTCATATGACAATGCATAAGAAATATCGTCTCTCTAGAAGTAATCCAGGATGATTCCTGAAGTCACCCGTAGTCCTCTACAGAGACACACAGAGTTCTCGCTCGCTCTCTGTCTCTCTCTCTCTCTCTTCTAATTTATCAATGGCTTCTTTAGCTTATGGTCTCCACTATATATCCAGAAGCCAACAACTTCTCAAGATTTCACCTATCATTTCCAGTTTATATCATATACCTCTCACCATTAGTTCATTAGTCATTGAACTGATTTCTCTTCTTGCATACTTAAATTTTTCAAAGTTATTCTTCCTGAGTCTTTAAAGAGAAGACTTGTCGTTCTTCAGTTAAGCTAAGATTTAATTTAAAACTGTTTTCTTAGGTCAGGGGTTTTGCAGTCATTTCATTAGGCTTTCTTCTATTGTTGTTTCTATTGAGAAAGAATACTTTTATTTCCCTTTGTCTGCAATCAGTTCTGTGAAATAGTTTAGTAGTTTTCAACTTACAATATCATGTGAACTTCACCTATGTTTCAGGTCAAAACTCATTCCTAAGTATCTGTTGCAGTTCACATGCATGGTTGCTGATAAATCACCATCAAATGGCTTAAGGGAACAAGGGGTTTATTCTCTTAAAATTGTCTGGTTACAGTTCTCAGTACAGCTTGACAGGAGAGCTCACTTACCAACACCAGGGCTGAGGGAATGAGCCACACCATCTCTATGCAGTGGCTGAGAGAGGGACAATCATTACTTGCCAGACCAGCATGTCTGGCCAAGTGCACAGAAAGATGCCGACTTTCTCAACCAGCTCTCCATGTTTGTTCCAGGGACTAATCCCACCCATCATAGGTTGAACCTCCCCATCAGCTAGACAATCTTCTTCATGTTTGCTCTGGGCTTAACTCAACTACTAATTCTCCATAAATGTGACCAGAGCTCAAACCCTCAACTGTCAAGTTGACACCTGTGCCTAACCAGGATAGTATCCTTTCATTTAATTGCAGAATAGGGTCCTTTAATCACTGAGTCATTACTTGCCTTTCTGAGTTTGCTACTGACAGGGGATGCTAAGAAAGAAGAATGGAGTAAAGGCCACTTTGCAACCATTTCCTTCCCAGGCACTGAGACATAGAATGTCAAAGAATGTGTCAGCTTCCTCTGAGATACTTTGCCTTATCGGCAGTCAAAAATACACTGGTATAAGGAATTAAACATTCTTAAATGAGGCAGATTTCAAGTGCTATAATGGAAAATCACCAAGCTGTTTGTGAAAGGATTTCAAATTATGGCCTTCCAATTGATAAAATAAGCCAGAAATAGTTTTATAAATGGTGAAGGTCCACGGGATACCTGGAATCATAAAATTGAAGATTAACCAATGACTGGACTTTAAGCTGATTCAAAGCTAACAAAACTAACAAGGAGTCTTATAAGTCCAGTTAAGCATTATTCCTTCCTATCCTAAATACACCCTGAGGTTGAGCCTACCCAGACCAATTCAGCTGACTAGAAGGTTAAGCCCAATAATATTAAAGTTAAGCATTTCCTCCTTGGTTTTCCACAAAGGGTGGAACCCAGCTTCGTACCAAATCCTATGTTACCACAGGATGAGGGTAATATTGTTCTTCTTCAAAAAACTACAAGGAACAAAAGCCCTGGGCATCCTATTACTTATCTTTTCCCAGTGTCCCTCAATGGTACCCTTTTTCTTATATTCTACTAAAGGGAAGTATCTATGTCTCCTTCCACCTTTCATCTTCCTTTTCTTGGCAGTTGCCAAGATCTCCAGTCTGCCTGACCTCTTGTTTTCTCTCTTTAACTCCATTAAACTGGCATCTAGTTCTCTAAGCTAATGACTTTAAGGGGATTCTGTGCCTTTGGTAAAATTATGAGGGAATTTTTAAAGTATAAGTCCAATTAGGACAATTCATATTAGAATAGAAAAGGTTTGCCTTTATAAGAAAGTGATGTCTCTCTGGTTAAGCTCACATACTTTCCTTCCTGGTCACTTGCAACTGATGGGGTATGATCTCACCAGAAAGGGAAGGCATAGAGTCTGGCAGATAGAAGGTAATCATCCTGCAAATGGGAGACTGACACTCCCCCCCCCCATCGCAGTCTCCTACTCTTATTCCATCTACCTTTGAGTCTACTCTAATAAGACTGTATTTTAACAACCTTTTATCTCTGGCCAGAGGATGACATCCAATACCCATCAGGATGGAGCTAAGGGCAGTGCAGGAACAGCAAAACAGAAAAAAAATCAATAAACCATAATTCAGAACATCAGAGACTCTGCATCAGCCGCCTGGAACCAGGCCAGTCTAATCTCCCCCCATCCCAAAGCTCAGGGAAATTTGCGGAAGAGGGGGTGGTAAGATTGTAAGAGTTTAAAGATGGGGAGGAGCAATGATATGCAAGATACTCCACACAAGTTAGGGCCGAAGTAATCATAATAGGACTTTGCATGACCTGTGCAATGACCAACATATCATTGACCCCCCAAAGTCTAGCATGGATCACAGGCACTGTGATCCTTAGAGGCAAGGGATTAACAGCCACAATAATGTTCCTATACTAAAACAGAATACAAAAAAGAGCTCTAGGCAATGCTACTGAGTCCTTACACGTCATCTGAGAGGAGGTCTCAGAGGGAAGTTTGACATGCACACTAAAGGATGCTCCAGGAACCGGGGGGGGGGGCACTGGGAGAAAGGGGGGAAAGGAAGGGGACAAGGGGGAAGGGGGGAAGGGAGCAAGGGGATCCAGGGAGGAATGGAAGGAGGAAGGGGAATGGAGTACGTATCAACTTTGTATGAGTGGAAGAAATAAGAAAGAAAGAAAGAAAGAAAGAAAGAAAGAAAGAAAGAAAGAAAGAAAGAAAGAAAGAAAGAAAGAAAGAAAGAAGGAAGGAAGGAGGAGGACGGAAAAGAGAAGGAAGAAGGACGAAGGAAGGAAGGAAGGAAGAAGGAAGGACGGAAGGAAGGAAGGAAGGAAGGACGGAAGGAAGGAAGGAAGGAGGAAGGGAGGAAGGGAGGGAGAGAGAGAGAGAGAAAGAAAGAGAGAGAGATGTCTCTTACAATGTCTCCTAGTTGCTGGGCTTAGACGCTCTCCCTGATCAGCAGAGAATGCTGAGTATTCAAAATTCTAAGACATTGAAAGCAAAGCTGTGACATACTGACAAAAGTTTTGCACAGAGATTTGTGTAAAAAACCTGGCATGCCTTATGTGAAGGTTTTTTTTTTTCAATATGTTATTTACTACATTGTAAAGTGTAACCTTTATCCAAAGACCAGTTTCTTCTCAACGAAATACCCAAGGAAATCCATTTTGTGACACAGGTTAAATATTGCCTTCTCTTGTCTCAAAGCCTTCCTGTGTCTTCCAAACTCATGTGGGGTAAAATCTAAAGTTTCTGCAATTGTCCAAAAACCTACATGAGTTATCACATTTCTACCCAACACATGAAGAACTCTATGATAATACAGAAACATAAGAGGTTATTTTTCTCTCCTATAAAGCAGAGTCTTGGTAACACAGTGCTTGAATAAAATGTGTCGCCTTTTCCATGAAATTCAATTACATTTTATATTGAAACTATTATATATTCTCAATTTCTTATGAAATGTTTTAAATTTCAAATTCAGTGATGCTCTTTCCAATTGTTGAAAAGAATATACAGAGTTTTATGATTTTTCATGAACAAAACTAATCTATATTCATAATGCTAGTACAGTGCAGAAGTCTTGATTACAATTTGCTATACTTAAGCATTTCCCTAAGTAGATTATATAATCTAAATTTTCTGCACACTATTTCTCAATTTTTCTTCATGCATCCTTGGGCAGACTCTTTGGTACACAAGCCAGAAAGCTGAATTGCTTTGTGATTGGAACAAATGAGAAAGAAAATGCACGGCCCATGCGAATTCTAGCAGACTAACACAATGCCTAGGTTTCTCCGCCAGGTTTAGATTAACCATTGATTTGATGCACCAAATGGCCCATTTCTTGTAAATGGGTTTTCTTCTATTCAGTGTTTAGTAATCTCCTTGTCAATGAGATAACTCTCTGGCTGAATAAAAGTCCCCTTAGACCCTGACAGCCTTAGAGGATTATTTGCTCACCAGTGATTTTTACAGCCAAATGACATTTTCATTTTGATATATTTTTCCAAAACAAAAAATATGGAATACTCTTAATACTTAAGCACCTACATTTTTGAAGTCTTAATAATTATAGAAAAATGGAAATTGTACTAGGATTCTTTTAATGTCTGTCTAGAAGATGGGATGCCTAATCCATTCATTCATTTATTACAAACAAGGTAAATTCGTTGCAGCAGTAATTCACTTCATCAAAACCAGTATTCAGCCCAAATGGGCTGTTTGTGTTTTCTATGATTGGTTCTATGAAGAAAGAAAACAAACAGCAAAATATAAACAGAAGGCAAAGGATTATCCTACAGTGGCTTCAACAAATTTTGACATTGTAATTAAAATTAGAACAATCCTGCACAAGTACTTACAGATATTTAGGTAGTTAACTTGAACTATGGGCAACAGAATCTTTTTTTAGGGGAATAAGGATATTTTATTCTTTCTTATAAATTCTCGGTTACAGTTCTTAGTCATATTTGGTAGTAGAACTTTTACCAACACAAGGAACCAGCATTATTGGCCACACCATATCCACAGCATTGTTCAAGAAGGGGAAACCTTTCCAGACAGCAAGACTGCAGAAAATGCTGAAGAATGCCAAATTGTTGAAACCATCTCTCTTCATCTTATCCAGTTGCCCAGGAAATGGTCGCTTCCACAACAGACTGGGTCTTCCCACATCAATTAGACAATCTCCCGCAGGCTTAGGAGGACCATGTGGAAGGAGAGTGGATGCTGGGAGAAGGGCTGGCACAGAAGTAGGTCTGCTGGGGTTTCTCCACCTTTTACCTCCAGACACCAAGGGAACTGCATCCCAGAACTGTGCAAACGACATAGTGAAAATTCCAGAAGAAACATACACCCTCCAGTTAGAGAATGAGGAAGAAGACCCAGATGGACATCACATGCTCGCTACATTTTTTTCTCTCCCTTTCACTTTGTCTTTTCCAGAATCTCTTTTTAATTTCAAATTTCTTCTTCCTTTTATTTCTTTTTTTTAGAGTTTCATACATAAATATAGAAATTTTATAGTATTTTCACACCTAAATCCCCAATCATTTCCTCCCTCCTTTTCCTGTTATAACCCTTGTTTTTCCTTCATTGGAAAGCTAACGGGTTCTGCTTTAAAAATTTTATACATTACAAATATAGGTAGATACATAGACATTATATAGATAAAGATGCATATGTCATACTTAAAAATTTTTTCAATTCCTAGAGCAGTGGAGCATTTGTTTGCAACCTTAGTGCACATCTAGAGAACCAGGGAACTTTTTTAGACATGCTCATACCCTGACGTCCTCTTAAATATGAAGGGAAACAAAAAGATTTGGGAGCAAATGATGTGTATGAGAATTTCTTCTAAAATATTCCAGATTATGAAGCGATGTAAAACTCCTTTAGCACTGCTCCTACACTGTTGGGTCCTTGGAATCACATAATTGGACCCTTAAAATAGCTACCGACACATTTCATAGACTCACCCACAAGCCTAGTTAGCTAGATCTTAAGATGGATGATCTGACCCGGTATATCTTAGTTGGAACTTGAGTGCTACACTGCTTTTAAGTTCCCAAATGAACTTTAAGTTGTCAAGTTGTCACTAGAGTTTGGATGTGAGTTGTCCCCCTTGGGCTCATGCGTTCATGTCCTTCATTGATGGTGATGTTTGAAAAGATTGTGGCACCTTTAGAAGGTAGAACATTTCTGGAGGAAGGCACGTTTCAGGGGGTGGGTCTTGAGACTGGTCAACCCCACCCTGCTTTCACTAGCAGAGCAGTCTTATAGTCTGTTCTTGCAGTTTGTTGCTTGCGCTATTTATCTCTGTCATGACGTCTGTAATGATCTGCTGCCTGACACAATGGATTTACATTGAAAAGTAGAATTTTTCTCTTTGTTTAATGACCACTTCCATGGTGGTTGTTAAGTTTGGAATTATGAAATATCCAGCCAAAAGAGTAATTTCTTGAAGGCTTGGTCTCAAATGTTATGCTTAGATATGAAACTTTTTTGAAGCAATAAGATCATGAATGCTCTACCTACTTAAATCTATTAGGAGTAGGTGGAAATTGTGCAAGAAAAGATCTGACGCTCTCCATCTCTTCCTCTAATATAACCACCCTGAGGTGAGCCGATTTTGTGAATCATATACTAACCAGACCCAAAAGAAATAGATCCACCAGACCACAGACAAAAAACACTGAAACTGTCAGACAGAACAAATTATTCCTGCTTACATTGATTTTCTTGGAGGCTTTAGTCACAGTGACAGAAAACTGTCTTACATACTAGTTAATATGCTCAGATAAATATGTGGTCTTGTGGGAGAAGTGGATTGTACATGATACATGCATGAATGTGCACAGGTAAACACGCCAATGCACACATATGTGGAGACCACAGGAAAATGCCAGGTATCTTTCTCTATGACTCTCCACCTTATTTTCTCAAGACAGAAAGTTCACTAAACTAAAAGTTCATTGTTTCACCTATACTGGTCATTAAGCTCCCAAATCCTCTGTCTGTGCCTCCCAGTGCTAGAGTTATAGACAAGTGTGTTCATGTCATGTTTTTACATGAATACCAAGGATTCAAACTCAGGTCTTCATATTTGAACAACAAGAGCTATCTCCCCAGACCAGAGATATTATTGTCTTTATTGAGGGATTTAAATTCTAAGATATCTCGTGTCTTACAGTGAAGATGCCCATATAATTCCCTCCCCGTTGTAATGCAATTGTCAGAAATTTCTCTTTGCTGCTGCTGGCCCTGACTTAAAGATTAACTTCCTATATGAACCCTAATTGCTTCAAAAAAGTTTACTATATCTGTTCTGATATATTAGTCAAACATAAAAGTTACCTAGGAATGCACAACCCTAGTCCTGAATGACAGGGAATAATCACACCTGAAAGAATGCTTGAGAAATGTGTACCTCAGCAAAAAAACAAACACTAATTATTTAAAACGATGTGAAAACCTTGATTGTTTTTATACTGTTTATATTCACTGAACTCCAATTCTTGCTGAAATATGTTAATGAGGTAAGATTTACAAAGCCTACATTCTTCAAGAGGCTATAATTTGAAAACAATGAACACCAAGGAACCCACCTGCTAGAAACCAGCATACATCCCTAGATATCTTCATTTGCAATATCATATGAAAGACTGTCCCTTAGGACAAAGGTAAAGCTAACAGGTTCAATGAGGGTAAAATCCCATTTTCCAACATGTGGGCATAATACCACTAATAAAGCTATTTATTTCTCTGTTACTCTGCCCTTATAATCATTGACTGTATCTGGCAGCTACAGAATGAAGCTTTGCATATTCACAATAGAACATGTTTGATGTAGATATTGTGGATAGTAGAGAGAGAGCCTTGTTCCCTATAGACAGGCACTAGAAGATTTACTATATCTGTTCTGAGCAAATACATCAAGTGTGGATAAATATCACTAAAATATTCAATTCAAATTATAATTTATGAGACATGACAGAAAAAGAACTATTACAGAAATAAAAATTAGAATATTAGAAATATTAGAATAAATCAGAATTAGAAAAATCAGAATATTAGAAAACATGATAGGTTACTTAAACTTGATTCTATAATCTATAACCTTACTAGTTACCCATAATTTGAATTCTATGGAATTGTGCCATCCACATCTAGGGTGGGTCTAACCACCTTAATTAATCTAATCTGATTTACCTCTTAAGTGATTCTAAATCCTGTCAAAGGTGACAATCAACATTAACTATCAAAGCTGCATTTTTTAAATACTGATATATTTATGGCATTATGTACTTGTTTAAAATATTAACTAAAATCACATTGATTAAAAAGTCTTCCATCAATTATTGGTCAATATTTTTCCATGTTAATGTAATAAGATGCTTCTTTCTTTTCATTGCCAAGCATCCAAAACAAGAAAATAATAATTAAGGTTCATGGGATATGAATTTTCTTTGTTTTGCTTAGTTAATATAACTGATTTATTTCAGGTTTATAAAACTTGCCTTTCAGTTGTCAAACTTGTTCTTTTATATTAAAAAAATCATGTTCAAAAGCAGAAATGAAAGATACGTATTTAATAGAAAAAAATGCTAAATCTGACATAATTATATTCGAAAAAACATCCCATTTATTTACAGATGTATAAAAAGGTGAATTATTGGTCTAATAAGATCACCCTTCTTATAATTATGGTGAGAATTGTCTGCCATGTTCCTCAGTCTTCTCACTTAACATCATCTTTCATAATCGTACAAGTACTTTCTTCATCAGTTTCTGCTAAGGTATGGTAAAAGGGTTGGAGTTCGAAGAGATTTTACACTTCAGGCAAGACTGCAGAATTGTTCTGAAGATTTAACCCTCCTCATATTAGCCCTGATAACTCCTAAAGCTGTCTTAAGAACACTATCTTGGAGGATTGTAATGATATCTGCAATCTTCCCTGACATCTAGAACCATTCTTTGTTTCTATCTTTTATAATTTTTTTTATTTATTTCTTCCACTAATTGAAGTATCCCAGACACAGGAAATTAAGCACCGTATGTACTCGCTAATATGTGGATCCTAGTACCAAACCCACTTAGAGACACACTCAAAGGACGCTCTGGGAATTGGGGCGGGAGGCACTGGGGGATGGGGAGGGAGAGAAGGGGGAACAGGGGGTTTAGGGGGAGGAGGAGGGAGGGAGGGAACTGGTGTACCTATTAAGTTTGTATGAGCGGAAATAATAATAAAAAATGTATAATAAATAAATAAATAAATAAAGATAAATCTCTGTAATACTCACAGTAATTGCAAAGATTATAAACAGGAGGGAAGAGGAAGGAGGGCCACACCAAAAACAAGGAGAGAGGGGGGATCATGTTACAGCAAAGAAAAGTTTGTATGACTGGAAATTATTAATTAATTAATTAATTAATTAATTAAAAAATTATTTCTTCCACTCATACAAAGTTGATAAGTATACCATTCCCCTTCCTACCTCCACCCATCCCTGGGTACCCTTGCTCCCTCCCCTCTTTTCTCTTTCCTTCCCCCCCTTCCCCCTTTACTGTGCATGTCAAACATCCTCAGGGTCCTCCTCTCAGATGAGGTGTAAGGACTCAGTACCATTGCCTAGAGCCCTTTTTTGTGTTTCCCATTAGTATAGGAACACTATTGTGGCTCTTAATCCCTTGCCTCTAAGGATCCTAGTGCCTGTGATCCATGATAGACTTTGGGGCTCCAATGATATATTGGTAACTGCACAGGTCACGCAAAGTCCTATTATGATTACTTCAGCCCTAACTTGTGTGGAGTATCTTGCATATTGTTGCTCCTCCCCATCTTTAGGCTCTTACAATCTTACTGTCCCCTTTCCTGCAAATTTCCCTGAGCTTTAGGATGGGGAGAGATTAGGCTTGCCTGATTCAAGGTGATTGATTCAGAGTCTCTGATTTTCCGAATTATGATTTTGTTGATTTTTTTTTTCAGTTTTGCTGCTCCTGCACCACTTTTGGCACCATCTTGATGCATATTGGCTATCAACCACTGGCCAGAGATAAAATCCTGTTAAAATAGACTCTTATTGTAAGAGTAGATTCAAAGGTACATGGAATAAGAGTAGGAGACCACTGTGGGGGGAGGGGTCAGTCTCGCATTTGCAGGATGGTTATCTTCTATCAGCCAGACTCTATGCCCTCCCTTTCTGGGGAGATCATACCCCATCAGATGCAAGTGACCAGTAAGGAGAGACTGGAAGCACAACCAGATGTCTCATTACTTACTTGCAGTCCTTGATGGTGGCCTATTTTCTCTGCTATAGCATGATCCCCTCTCTCCTTGTTTCTGGGGAGACCTCCTTCTCCTTCCCTACTGTTTATAATCTTTGTAATTATTGTAGGCATTACAGAGATTTATCTTTGAGTGTGTCACTCAGTGGGTTTGGTACTAGGAACCAACTATTAGGGAGTACATACGGTGTTTAATTTTCTGTGTTGGGATACTTCACTCAATATAATTGTTTCTAATTCCATCCATTTCCTGGCAAATTGCATTAATTCATCATTTTTGATGGCTGAGTAGTATTCCATTGCATAAATGTACCACATTTTCCTTATCCGCTCATCAACTCTTGGGCATTTGGGTTGATTCCAAGACTTTGCTATTGTAAACAGTGCTGCTATGAACATGGTCGTGCTTGTGCTATCAAAGTGAATTTTTGCTGTATGGGGGGGTTATTCCCAATAGTAGAATAGCAGGGTCACTGCTATCCCACTTTTGGGAATAACTCCCCATGCAGCAGAGGTTCGCCTCGATAGCACAAGCTCAACCATGTTCATAGCAGCACTGTTTACAATAGCAAAGTCATGGAATCAACCTAAATGTCCAACAGTTGACAAGTGGATAAGGAAACTGTGGTACATCTATACAATGGAGTACTACTCAGCCATCAAAAATGATGAATTACTGGAATTTGCTGGGAAATGGATGTCATTAGAAAGAATTATATTAAGTGAAGTATCCCAAACCCAGAAAATTAAGCGCCGTATGTACTCCCTAATAGGTGGCTCCTAGTACCAAACTCACCCAGCCCACATTGAGACACTCAAAAGTAAACCTATGAAACACAGTAATTGCAAGGATTATGAACAAGAGAGATGGGTTAGGAGGGCCACACCAGAAACAAGGAGAGAGGAGACCATGTTACAGCAGAGAAAATAGGCCTCCATCAAGGTCTGCAAGTAAGTAATGAGAAACCTGGTTAAGTTCACAGACGTTCTTTCCTGATCTCACCAGAAGGGGAGGGCATATAGTCTAGCAGATAAAAAGTAATCATTTTGCAAATGGGTGATGGACCCCTCCCTCAGGGAGGTTTCCTACTCTTATTACATCTACCCTTGAATGTGCTATTACAACAAGACTCCAGTTTAACAGCTTTTTGTCTCTGGCCAGGGGGTGACATACAGTGCCCAGCAGAATGGAGTGAAGGGAATTGCAGGAGCAGCAAAACTGCAAAAGAAAATCAACAAACCACAATCCAGAACTTCAGAGACTATATCAATCACATAGAACTAGGACAGCCTAATCTCTCCCCATCCTGGAGCTCAGGGACATTTGCGGAAGAGGGGGCGGTAAGATTGTAAGAGCAAAAGGATGGGAGGAGCAACGATTTGCAAGATTCTCAACAATAGTTGGGGCCAAAGCAATCATAATGGAACTTTGCATGCCCTGCGCAATGTCCAGCGCACTGTTGCCCTCACAAAGTCTAGCATCTGTTAAGGGCACCGAGACCCCTGGAGGCAAGGGATTGACAGCCATAGTAGTGATCTTATGCTTAAGGGGAACAAGAGAAAGGGCTTATGGAAATGCCACTGGGTCCTTATATGTCATCGGAGAGGAGGACCCAATGGAGAGTTAGGCGTATACAATAAAGGACTCTCTGGGAATTGGGGGGGAGGCACTGGGGGAAGGGGAGGGGGAGGAGGGGGGAGGGAGGGAACTGGTAAAAAATTTTAAAATGTATAATTAAATTTTTAATAAAAAAAAAGAATAGCAGGGTCATATGGCATTTCAATCTTTAACTTTTTTAAGAAACGCCAGACCTGCTCGCCAGAATGGTTGTATAACCCTGCATTCCCACCAGCAATATAGGAGAGTTCCCTTGTCTCCACATCCCCTCCAACATTTGATGAATGTTTTATTGTGGATTTTTGCCATCCTGACCGGGGTGAGATGATATCTCAGGGAGGTATTGATTTGCACTTCCCTGACGGCTAAGGATGTGGAGCATTTTTTAAGATATTTGTAGACATTTCAATTTCATCCCTGGTAAAGTTTCTTTCAAGTTCCAAGGCCAATTTGTTTCCTTGGAGTTTAATTTTCTAAGTTCTTTGTGCACTCTGGATAATAGAGCTATATCAGATATGTGATTAGTGAAGATTTTCTCCCATTCTGTAGGTTGCCTTTATGCTCAAGTTACAATCTCTTTATCTGAACAGAAGCTCTTTAATTTCACAAGATCCCATCTGTTGAGTGTTGGGCGTACTGACTGTGCTATTGGATTTCCAATTAGGAAATGTTGGCCTAGTCCAATCAGCTCTAAGGAATTCCCTACCCTTTTAACTAAGGTTTTTATAGTCTCTGGCCTTATATTGAGGTCCTTGATGCATTTGGAATTAAGTCTTGTACATGGTGACAAATATGGGTCATTTTAATCTTCTGCATGTGGACTTCCAGTTTTGCCAGCACCATTTGTTGAAGATGCTATTCTTTTTCCATTGGATTTTTTGGGCCCCTTTGTCAAAGATCAAATGGCTCTAGTTGTGTGGGCTTATATCTGGGTCTTCAACCCTTATCCATTGATCTGTGTGTCTATTCTGGAGCCAATACCAGGCTGTTTTTATAACTATGGTTTTGTAGTATAGACTAAGGTTTGGTATGGTGATACCTCCAGCCGTGTTTTTGTTACTCAGGATTATTTTTGCTATCTTGGGTCTTTTGTGCCTCCATATGAATTTTGCGATTATTCTTTAAAGAATTGTTTTGGGATTTTGATTGGTATAGCATTGAATCTGTATATCGCCTTTGGTAGGATGATCATTTTTATGATATTGATTCTTCCAATCCAGGAACATGGTAGGTCTTTCCACCTTCTGGTGTCTTCTGTACTTTCTTTCTTTAGGGTTTTAAAGTTTTCATTGTAAATGTCTCTTACGTCCTTGGTTAGGTTTATACCAAGATATTTCATTTTTTTAGGGGCTGTTGTTTCTCTTAAGGCTTTTTTCACTTCTTTTACTCTGGGAATATAGGAAGACCACTAACTTTTGTACATTTATTTTGTTTCTCTTAAGGCTTTTTTCACTTCTTTTACTCTGGAAATATAGGAAGACCACTAACTTTTGTACATTTATTTTGTATCCTACCACCCTGCTTAGCTCCTATATTAGTTCCAGGAGCTTCCTGGTGGAGATTTTAGGATCACGCAGGTATGATCATGACATCTGCAAATAGAGATAACTTGACTACTTCCTTGAGAATTGAATCCCTTTTATCTCCCTTTCTTGTTTTATGGCTTCAGCTATGATTTCAAGTACAATATTGAATAGAAGTGGTGAGATTGTACAGCCTTGGCTAGTTCCTGATCTAAGCGGGAATGCTTCAAGTTTTTCCCCATAGAGTATAATCCTTGCTGTTGGCTTGTTGTATACCGCTTTTATTATATTGATAAAGGTTCCTTCCATTCCAACTTTCTCTAGGGTTTTGATCATAAGGGGCTGCTGGATCTTGTCAGAAGCTTTTTTTGCATGTATCGAGAGTATCATGTGGTCTTGAACTTTGGACTGGTTTATATGGTGGGTTACGTTTATTGATTTGCATATGTTAAACCAACCTTGTGTGCCAGGGATGAAGCCTACTTGATCCCCATGGATGATCTTTTTGATATGTTTTTGAATCCAATTTTCTAAGAGTTTTGTTGAGAATCTTTGCATCTGTGTTCATCAAAGAGATTAGCTTATGGTTTTCTTTTTAAGTGTATCTTTGTTAGGTTTTGGGATTGAGACGATATTAACTTCATAGAAGGAATTTGGTAGTGTTCCTTCCTTTGCTATTTGATGGAACAGTTTAAGGAGTATTGGTGTTATTAGTTCCTTAAATGTCTGGTAGAACTCTGTGCTGAATCCATCTGGTTTGGGACATTTTCTGGTGGGAAGATTAGAGATTACTTCATGGATTTCCTCATATGTTATGGGACTATTTAAATAATTCACAACTTCCTGATTCAATTTAGGTAAGTTGTGTTTACTTAGGAATTCATCCATCTCTTTTGTGTTGTCAAATTTCACAGAGTATTAGTTTTTGAAATATCACATTATAATACTCTGAATTTCTTGGGTATCAATACTCCATTTTCTTTTTTTTATATAATACATTTTTTATTATTATTTCAGCTCATACAAACAATAGGTACACCAGTTCCCTCCCTCCCTCCTCCTCCCCCCGAACCCCGTGCTCCCCCTCCCCTTACCCCTCCCTCACCATCCCCCCGTGGCTCCCGCCCCGATTCCCAGAGTCCTTTCTTGTGCATGCCTGACTCTCCTCTGAGACCTCCTCTCTGATGACGTACAAGGACCCAGTGGCATTTCCCTGAACCCCTTCCTGTGTTCCCCTTAAGCATAGGAACACTACTGTAGCTGTCGATCCCTTGCCTCCAAGGATCTTGGTGCCTTTAGCAGATGCTAGACTTTGTGAGGTCAATAGTGTGTTGGATATTGCGCTGGGCATACAATGTCCAATTATGATTGCTTCGGCCCTAACTTGTGTGGAGTATCTTGCAAATCATTGCTCCTCCCATCCTTTTGCTCTTACACTCTTAACACCCCCTCTTCCGCAAATGTCCCTGAGATTCAGGATGGGGAGAGATTAGTCTGGCCTAGTTCTAGGTGGTTGATATAGAGTTTCTGAAGTTCTGGATTGTGGTTCGTTGATTTTCTTTTGCAGTTTTGTTGCTCCTGTAATGCCTTTCACTCCATCATGATGGGCACTGTATGTCACCCCCTGGCCAGAGGCAGAAAGCTGTTAAACTGGAGTCTTATTATAAGAGCACATTCAAGGATAGATGTAATACTTATACCCAAAATTGGAATCGCAGGATCATATGGCATTAGGCAATGGGAGGGGTCAATCACCCATTTGCAAAATGGTTACTTTTTAATCTGCCGGACTATATGCCCTCCCCTTCTGGTGAGTTCATACTCCTTTACTTGTAAATGATCAGGAACGAATTGTGAACTTAACTAGATGTCACATTACTTTCTTGCAGTCCTTGATGGAGGCCTATTTTCTCTACTGTAACATGGTCACTTCTCTCCTTGTTTCTTGTGTGGCCCTCCAACCCCATCCCTCCTGTTCATAATCCTTGCAATTACTATAGGTAATACATAGATTTACTATGAGTGTCTCAAGATGGGCTGGGTGAGTTTGGTATTAGGAGCCACCTATTAGGGAGTACATACAGCGCTTAATTTTCTGGGTCTAGGATACTTCACTTAATATAATTGTTTCTAATGACATCCATTTCCCAGCAAATTCCAATAATTCATCATTTTTGATGGCTGAGTAGTACTCCATTGTATAGATGTACCACAGTTTCCTTATCCACTCGTCAACTGTTGGACATTTAGGTTGATTCCATGTCTTTGCTATTGTAAACAGTGCTGCTATGAACATGGTTGTGCTTATGATATCGAGGTGAACCTCTGCTGTATGGGGGGTTATACCCAAAAGTGGAATCGCACGGTCATATGGCATTTCAATCTTTAATTTCTTTAAGAATCTCCAGACGGCTCGCCAGAGTGGCTGTATGAGCCTGCACTCCCACCAGCAATGTAGGAGAGTTCCCCTCTCTCCACATCCTCTCCAGCATGTTATTGTTTGTGTTGTGGATTTTTGCCATCCTGACCGGGGTGAGATGATATCTCAGGGAAGTTTTGATTTGCATTTCCCTGATGGCTAAGGAAGTGGAGCATTTTTTCAGATATTTGTTAGACATTTTAATTTCATCCCTAGTAAAGTTTCTTTTAAGTTCCAGGGTCAATTTTTTAATTGGGCCGTTAGTTTCCCTGGTGTTTAGTTTTCTAAGTTCTTTGTGCACTCTGGACAGTAGAGCTCTATCAGATATGTGGTTAGTGAAGATTTTCTCCCATTCTGTGGGTTGCCTTTGAGCTCCTGTGACAATCTCTTTATCTGAACAGAAGCTCTTTAATTTCACAAGATCCCAACTGTTGAGAGTTGGTAGCAGTGACTGTGCCATTGGATGTCTGTTTGGGAAATGTTGGCCTAGCCCAATCAGCTCGAGGGAGTTCCCTATCCTTTCAACTATGGTTTTTATAGTCTCTGGCCTTATATTTAGGTCCTTGATCCATTTGGAATTAAGTCTTGTACATGGTGACAAGTATGAGTCCAGCTTTAATCTTCTGCATGTGGAGATCCAGTTTTGCCAGCACCATTTGTTGAAGATGCTGTTCTTTTTCCATTGGATTTTTTGGGCCCCTTTGTCAAAGATCAAATGGCTGTAATTTTGTGGGTTTATATCTGGGTCTTCAATCCTTATCCATTGATCTGTGTGTCTATTTTGGAGCCAGTACCAGGCTGTTTTTATAACTATGGATTTGTAATATAGACTAAGGTTCGGTATGGTAATACCTCCAGCAGTGTTTTTGTTACTCAGGATTGTCGTTGCTATCCTGGGTCTTTTGTGCCTCCATATGAATTTTGAGATTGTTTGGTCAACTTCTTTAAAGAATTGCTTTGGGATTTTAATTGGTATAGTATTGAATTTGTATATTGCCTTTGGTAGGATGGTCATTTTTACGATGTTGATTCTGCCAATCCAGGAACATGGGAGGTCTTTCCACCTTCTGGTGTCTCCTGCAATTTCTTTCTTGAGGGTTTTAAAGTTTCCATTGTAAAGGTCTTTTACCTCCTTGGTTAGGTTTATACCAAGGTATTTCATTATTTTAGGGGCTATAGTGAATGGGATGGTTTCTCTCAAGGCTTTTTCACTTCTTTCATTCTGGGCATATAGGAAGGCCTCTGATTTTTGCACATTTATTTTGTATCCTGCCACCCTGCTGAACTTCTCAATTAGTTCCAGGAGCTTCCTGGTGGAGTTTTTGGGATCACTCAGGTATAAGATCATATCATCTGCAAATAGGGATAGTTTGACTTCTTCCTTGCCGATTTGAATTCCTCTTATGTCCCTTTCTTGTCTTATGGCTTCAGCTAAGACTTCAAGTACAATATTGAATAGAAGTGGTGAGAGTGTACAGCCTTGGCTAGTTCCTGATTGAAGCGGGAATGCTTCAAGTTTTTTCCCATAGAGTATAATCCTTGCTGTTGGCTTGTTGTATACCGCTTTTATTATATTGATAAAGGTTCCTTCCATTCCAACTTTCTCTAGGGTTTTGATCATAAGGGGCTGTTGGATCTTGTCAGAAGCATTTTTTGCTTGTATCGAGAGTATCATGTGGTCTTGAACTTTGGACTGGTTTATATGGTGGGTTACGTTTATTGATTTGCATATGTTAAACCAACCTTGTGTGCCAGGGATGAAGCCTACTTGATCCCCATGGATAATCTTTTTGATATGTTTTTGAATCCAATTTTCTAAGAGTTTGTTGAGAATCTTTGCATCTGTGTTCATCAAAGAGATTAGCTTATGGTTTTCTTTTTTAAGTGTATCTTTGTTAGGTTTTGGGATTGAAACGATATTAACTTCATAGAAGGAATTTGGTAGTGTTCCTTCCTTTGCTATTTGATGGAACAGTTTAAGGAGTATTGGTGTTATTAGTTCCTTAAATGTCTGGTAGAACTCTGTGCTGAATCCATCTGGTCTGGGACATTTTCTGGTGGGAAGATTAGAGATTACTTCATCGATTTCCTCATATGTTATGGGACTATTTAAATAATTCACAACTTCCTTAGGAATTCATCCATCTCTTTTGTGTTGTCAAATTTCACAGAGTATTAGTTTTTGAAATATGACATTATAATACTCTGAATTTCTTTGGTATCAATACTGATAACTCCATTTTCATTTCTAATTTTGTTAACTTGTGTTTTCTCTCTCTTGCTTTTGGTTAATTCAGCTAGGGGTGTATCAATCTTATTGATTTTTTTTCAAAGAACCAGCGTTTTGACTGGTTGATTCTCTGTATCATTTTCCTAATCTCAATTTCGGATATTTCTCCCCTTATTTTGCTAATCTCCTCTCTTCGCCTGCTTTTGGGAATGGATTACTCTAAAGCTTTAAGCTGCATTAAGTTATTTGTGATGTTTCAGAGACACTTTTAGTTCAGTGTTATTTCCTAGATGAGGCTATTAGACAGTTAGTACAGGAGGTGGATGGGGGTGAATATTAGTATGGTAGTGCACTTTTACAATTTAGTACTTTGGTGATTATGTGGAGGTGAGTGGTATAGTCCCTGGAGTTGTATATGTTTTGGAGGTGGATATATAGAAAAGTTACTCTACAGTAACTAATAATTGAAAGGAACAGGATGGTAAAAATGGGGGGTTTACTTATCTTTGGACTGGATGTGGAGAATCTCTCCCATGTGATAGGATGAATTTAGAGGATTTCAGATGTGTGGTCTTTGTCCCCTAGAGCTTTGCTTGGATCTTCTTTGGACTCTGTTGAATTCTGATGAGCAGTGTGTCCTCCCCATACTGGGGCACAGTGTTTCCTCCCCGGACTGGGGCGTAGTGTGTACTCCCTGGACTGGGGCACAATGTGTCCTCGCTGGACTTCTCAAGCTTCCTAGAGGTGCTGGAGGTGGGCACAATTAACCTAGGGAGCTGGGGTGTGGCCCAGGGGTCCTTCCCGGCCTGGAACAGTGCCTGCTCTGACTGGCTGGTGGGAGGAGCTGGGATGAGTGGGTTACCTGGGGCTTGGGGGTGAGCAGGGGGTGTTTACCTGGGGGGCAGTGTGTCCTCGCTGGACTGCACAAGCTTTCCGGGCAGGCTGGGAAAGGGCCCAGGTGCTGGAGGTGGGCGCAAATAATCTGGGGACCTGGGGCGTGGCCCAGGGGTCCTCCCCGAACTGGAGCAGCGCCTGCTCAGGCTGGCAGGTGGGAAGAGCTGGGACAAGTGGCGACCTTGATGCTGGTGGAACTTACCTGGGATGGAGGACCATGAGCGAGTCCTGTCCCGGGCAGCTAGCTGGTTGGCACGACAGAGAAACTGGGACCTGGGGCGTGGCCCAGGCAAACCCGAGGCAGCCTGGGTGTTGCTCAGGAGCTGGGATGAGTGGCGACCTGGGTGTTGGTGGAACTTACCTGGGATAGAGGACCGTGAGCGAGGCCTGTCCATGGTGGGCAGGTGGGCCTATCTTTTATAACTTTAAACACAGTCAAATATCTCCTAAATAAGAATTGACTTTAGGGGCTGGAGAGGTGGCTCAGGGGTTAAGCCTCTGCCTTGCAGGCCGAAAGTCCTGAGTTCGTGATCCTAGACCCCACGTATAGACGCCAGCGGAAGCAGGGGCGGCCTGCGTTTCTGGTCGGGGTAAGGCGGAGCCTATGAATCCCGGGCAGAGTAAACAAGGAGGAGGTCCATGATGGTTCCCGAATTCGCCCGTGGTTCTACACATACATACGCACACACACACAATTGAATAAATTAAAAAAAATATTAAAAAAAGAATTGACTTTAATCTGTTTTTGCCTATTTCAAGAAAGAGAGAGGGGAGAGGAAAGAAGGAAGGAAGGAAGTGAGGGAGGGAGGAAGGGAGGGAGGGAGAGAGGGAGGGAGAGAGAGACAATAAAATGGTAAATTTCTATACCTGGGTCTCCAAGGACAATTATGAGTAAGAGAGATGGGTGCTTGACTCCTTGACTAAGGCATTAGATGATACCAGCTGGGTACAGGTGAAAAAGACACATGAGAAGCTGAGAAGCATTCTTTTCTACTACTTCAGGCTTTTTCAGTAAAGAAGTTTCCATGCTAGTGAGTTGTCTAGAAAGGCAAGCAGCACAAAACCAACCCTCCCATTGCATTTTGCAGAGGAAGTTTCCCCATAATATCAACCAGCTGCTTATCAGATTTAATAGAAAGTGAATCAGACATGAAAGAATTTTTTCACCAATTAGATATACTCTGAAGTTTGTCTCACATATCTGAAGATATGATAAGTGGGGTTTAGTTAACGAAGACAGGGGTGTAAAAGAAAGAGCCTTACCCAGGCACAGCCCAGGCACTGGAGGCACTTGTGTTTTACAACACAAGCGAATCTGTGAAGACTGAATCTGCCAGTGAAGACAAAACAGAGGAGTTACATTCAAAAATATAATAATTTAAGAATGGCAAAATGCAGCAGCTAAATCTCATTTTCACAAGCATTTCTTGCCTCCAGGAGTTTCCAAAAGACTCCCTCAAGTGCACCATGACTTATTTACAAACTAGATAGGAAACATCATCCCTATAATCAATACAAATCTCATCTTCAGGCTGTCAGTCCTTCATACCCTAACAGTTAATGAGTAAAAAAGCTCTACAGATCACTGAATCCATGGTAAGGCTATGAATTTTCAAAAGAACTATACATCATCTCTCCTAGGTCTCCAGCATGCTGTCCTTAGATCTTGAGACTGGTTTTCAAAACCACCTATGCCAGCTCTCTATTAAAAATACAGAGACTGATATAGTTATAGATATTTCGTATTGGCTTTGTTCCTCTGGAGAACTCTAATGCATTTCTTAATAAAGTTTCATTCATGTAAGAGGAAATCTGCTGTATAATTAAACAATGTTATATGCCATTATTAACATTTTTGCAGGTTATGTTTCATATTTTCTACTACTATAAAAAGGAATAAATATTTTGCAATAAATAAGGGCAAGATATTTTGAACAATGACAGAATTACTGAAATAGATCCATAAAAAAGATGACACTTGAGTACACTTAATTGAGTCCAGAGTGTTAATATTTACATTTTTCTTTACTTAGCATCTAAACAACATGGAATTTTTCTATGTGTGAATTTTATCACCAAGAAAGTAATGAGCTTTGCATAGAAATTAAGATTTTTTAAGAGTATAATTTTTAAAATGATTATCAGGAATATGTAGGAATTTTTTTCTGAAATCAGGCTGCTACTCTTCTTTGTGGACTTAAGAGTGCTAGGTCCATTGTACATATTATGATGGTTACAATTTTAATATTTAAAGTTATCGTCAGAGTCACAAATACAAAGTAAGCTATCACATTTGTGAAACCTTGATAGTATAACGTGAGAATATTTCCAGCTTAATGTAAATTACTAGAAATGAAGTGAGTTACAAATATGTCCCCAACCTGAAGTTAGAAGGCTCATGAATGACTACACCTAAAACCCCAAAGTCCTCAGTTGGATATTATTATAAACCTCATCGACTTTGTTGTTATACTCAGAACTATTTATGATATCAAAATAATATACTTGGGACTCTTCTCCCCTGTAACTCTAGTTTTCATAATGGTTATAATTTGCTTCTCCAACTACTTTGAAAGAAAGCACACATTAACAGGGTCAGGAGGAAGTCACTGGAGAACTTGTTGCTGAGGAACATCAAAGAAATTCAACCTAGATTGAGGATTTATTAACACATGGGCCATTGAAATAGGCCACTGGGTATTTTTCTGTGGATTAGATGTTATACATCAATTTGGCATCTTTAATACTTCCCAGGTAAGTTGATGGATAAAATCAATCTTGCATTATATATCTCGATGTTTCTTGCTTGGTATGAAAATAAAACCCTGTTCTACCCCAAAATCAAACTACAGAAATGTAAGCATGGAAATAATAAGTTGCTGAGTTTTACCATATTCTAACTTAGTTTTATCCTTGAGTTTTGCTTTTACCTTCCTTCTTTATAGGGCAAATGATATATTTGTCAAAGATTATTGATGAAAGAACACTTACTCAAAGAAAACGGGTTTGTTTGTGGGATGTTTTTAAGGGGTGTGTGTGTGTGTGTGTGTGTGTGTGTGTGTGTGTGTGTGGTGATCACATATGTGAATGTAAGTACACATCGTGCACATGTGGAGGTCAGAGGACAATTTTCTGGAGTTGATTCTTTCTACCTTGTTTTCTGAGACAAAGTCTATTTCTGCTGCTACATTGTATCAACTCTGTTTCCCATCTCCCTGTAAGAGTACTGAGATTGCAGACATGAACCACCACATCTAGCATATCCAGCTTTATTTTATTTTTTTACAGGATCGCTCAGGTATCCAGGAATGTAGAGCAAACACGGTTTTATCTGTTGAGACATCTGGCCATTCCACTCATGGTTTTCGATTGCTAAGTATATTATATGTCATGATAATTTATCCTTACAATTTGAGAAATAAGTGGCTCAGGTTTCAGGTTTTCATGAAAAAGACAAGGGCACAAATCTGCAATTATATTACATGTAGTGTTACTTTTAGAAATGGCATCTTCATATGAAAAATGTTTAATTTTCACCATTTGTTTTGTTAGCTAACCTTCAGAGTTGTGTACCATATAATTTTTCTCAGGGTCAGTCGACATATCAATCAGCTTAGGAGGCCTGCAGCCAATCTTATGCTCCATCTGAAACCTACTCATTAATGTAGTACATGGAGCATTCACCAAAGTGTCATTGATCGTTCCCTCTCCTGCTTTCATAGCTTATGTATCCTTGTTATGATGAAGGGTAGAAGAAAATTAAGAGAGAGAATTGGAGTACAATAGATGAAACTCTAGGAACACAAAAGCAGTTAAATATTCCTATTTGCTTCCTAACACTAGATTAATTGTTAGATTAAATAAAGAACAATTGCCACACTGATTAAAAGTTTTTTCTTAAAGAGCACATCAAATAGAACTCAGGGACAGGCCTAAAGATAATGATTTTCTTATATAGATTTTCCTGAGATGAGAATGAAGCATTTTTGACTTAGAAAGTCGTGTTTCTCGATTAGGAAACTTTTAAACTATGACATGAGAAAATCATTATCTTTAGACTTGTCCCTGAGTGTTTAATCGACACTGTGTTATAACTGCCTTTTCCTGCAGTAAATGATGTTTAGAAAAGGTATGGGTTCTTTCTCTAATCTCAGACTGCTGTGCATAAGGTGGGAAGATAAAGCATGGTAGGAAGGAGTAAAAAGCTCAGGTGAAGGGATTAAAAGCACTGAATATGAAAAGAGCATCAGATACACTCCTCAGCCAGAGTCCTCAGGCCTGAGTCAGCCCAGCCCATGTCCCCATCCAGTTCCATGACTCCTCATCTCCTGCCTTCTCCCCATTCCCACACATTGTTACTCAAGTCCATACCTTGAAAGGAAAAGTTCCTGAAAGACATTCACCCTAAGTCTAATTTCAACACTGGACATCAACCATGACCGACATCAATCAAAACTTGTTTTATCCTATGCAATAATTCTCTCTCCAACTGAATAATCTGAACTACTAGCTCCTTACAAATATTTCTAGCCTCTGTACCCTGATGTATTCCTTCTTCTCTCATTGCCACCCCTTCTACTCTTTCACATATAGAGAAACTCTTTCTTTTTTGAGACAAGGTTTCACATTACCCATGTTAGCCTCAAGCTTACTGTGTAGACAGAGGAGGCCTTGAACTCCTGGTTTTCCTACTCCTACCTTTCAAAGCACTAGAATTAAAGTCATATGCCACCATAAGCAACCATAAGTGATAAATCTTCTTTAAGACAGGGTCTTTCTGTACAGATGAGCCTCAAACTCAGTTCTCATGTCTCAGCCTCCTCAAGTGGTGGGATTACCGCCATCCACCACCATGGCAAGATAACACCTAACTATCTTCTATCTCTATTCTTCAACTGTTTTTAAAGCTCACTTGCCCTTTCTTACATCTGGGTTGATGTTGCTAATCACATTCATTCCAATTGCAAATAAAAATGTCAATGGTCTTGATGATTAGTTCTCTGCTTATCTTTTTCTCTAGCTTATAATATTCTATTTACAATCTTTCCTCTTTCATACATAGTGCTTATTTCCCTATATCTGACATTATATTCATGATCCTTTATCTGTTCAAAAGATGCCATTTCTTCTAATTGTATCATTACTTACTTCTTCATAATTGTAAATAAAACTCAAGTTTCAACTCTTGAGGAAACCTATCTCAAAATATCCATTCCTGTGGTTCTCAAGCATTATCACATACTGAAATCACTTGAAAAGCAGTAAAAATAATATGTAGGTCCATTTCCACCCTCTAGTCCTGGACATGAGGTTTTTAGCAGCTCCTTTGGTGATTGCAATGTCCACCCAAGCTGAAAACTACTGTCCTAGATTATATGAAGGCCCTTCTGTAACCTACATCATGTTCATCATCAGAACTTATTCATCTTGTGCATCTGGTTTTGTATGGACCATATTTTACTAACCTTTGCATCTAATGTATGCTTCAGAACACATGGCTTTTATGCAAACAGAGAATATTTCCTGTTTATACACGAAAGTTTTGTGTTTCCATGAGATAAGAGAACGTGAAGTATCTTGGGGGAAAGATTATATAACAGGAGAAGAAAGGAAATAGCTAAAGGTGGTCACATGATACATGAATGATGTGATGTTTAGGAATAACTTGAAATGATTCCTGACACATACACACAGGCAACATATATATACAAGTGCTTAGAGGAGATTTTTTACAGAAATAAAAAAATGCAGTAACTGTGGCTATACTTTGTCCCCAGTGCTCTAAAACTGTCAACACAAATGAATCTCTGGAACTACTCTGCTGCCTGCTGCTTCCTCTCTGATGATCAGATAATGTGTCAGCACTTTCCAACTTTATCCTCTCTGTTGGATCACAAATCACAATGTTTTAAAGTTAGTGAATATCCTTAATAGTGCCTTAGCACTAAACTCCTCTTAACTCTATCAGTTATACCCATTTTATTATTCATATGGAGGCAAACCTGGGAAGACAGTGGATGAGAGAAGGGAGGGGGGAAGGAGGGTGATAAAAATATCTATTCATTGAAATTGTATAACTAGGATAAATAATAACCAAACAACTGTTATCTAAGTCAAAAAAAAAAGCACAAACAAGTACAAAGAAATTAGCATGCAAAAAAACAGAGGTGAGCCTTAGAAGGTTGGGCATGCCCCACATATTTTATTGGGACATCTTACAGGCTGATGTCCTCCTTAAATAAACTCACTGCTTCTCTATTTTTTGGCAAAGATCAAATATATAGATTAGATGGTCATATTATTAGGGAATGAACTAATTTATCAAAATTTAATAAAACCTAAATTTTAGGTTAATACAGGAATATGTTGGAAGAATAATTTGTTTTCCTTAAATGCATAGCAAAAAAATCAAATCATTTCAGCCTTTCCCCACCCACCCGGGACATACACAGTCCAGCCGGGACTCATGGCGACCTAGGGAAGCACCCCTGCCCACCCCCAAGGCCCAGGCAGCCCACGGGTCCCAGCTCCTCCCACCAGCCACCTGGAGCAGTAGCTGCTCCAGGCCAAATAATTCAGTTCAATGAAAAACACACAGAAACTGAAAAAAGGTCTTAAGAGTTAAAAACGACAATGCCAAAGTCAAAGTGCAAATCCATGAGAAACAACACCCAAGAAAACAAATCTCCCACTAAAGGAATTAATCCCATGATGATAGACTCCAACCAGAACAAACCCATGGAAAATAGCCAAGAAAGCCTAACCCAGGATAATGACTTTCAAAACATGTTCATTACCATGTTCAATACTGTGAAAGAGGAAATCCGGGAAGAATTAAATAACCGCATCAATTGCTTTGAAGAGGAACACAACAGACACTTGGAGGAGTTGAGAAAAACAGTGCAAGAAACAAAAACTGGCATAGAGCAGTTAAAACAGACCCAAGCAGAGTTTAAAACTGAACTAAAAGACAAGTTATCTTCAACCCAGAACTCAACAGAGAGTCTTATCAGCAGAACTAATGAAGAAGAATATAGAATTTCAAACCTTGAAGACAAAGTGGGAGTATTAACCAGCTCAATGGAAGAGGTTGTTAAAGGCAAAAAGATACTTGAGAGAAATATTCAAGAGTTATGGGACACCCTACAGAAGCCTAACATATGTATTCATGGAATACCAGAAAAAGAATCTCAAAATACACCTGAGGAAATTTTTCAAACTATTATCAAGGAAAACTTACCTCATCTAAAAAAAGTTAGGCCCATCCATATACAAGAGACATTCCACACCCCAAACAGATATGACCAACATAGAACCTCACCACAGCAAATAACAGTTAAAACACTCCACATTCAAGATAAAGAAATGGTGCTGAGAGCCTCAAGGGGAAAAAAACAAGTCACTTTTAAAGGTAAACCTATTAAAATAACAAATGAATTCTCAATAGAAACAGTAAAAGCAAAAAGAGCTTGGAGAGATGTACTTCAAGTATTGAATGAACAAAATGTCAACACAGGCTGGCATACCCCACAAAAGTAATCGTCATGATCGAGGAAGAAAGAAAAAATTTTCAGCACAAAGACAACTTGAAGGGATATATGTCTACCAAACCAGGCCTTCAAAAAATGCTAGAAATGATACTCAAGCTTGAAGAAAAAAACAGGCATATCCAGGAGAACAGAAGGGAAGTATAATACCACCAAAACCTAAAAGCAAAACAATACATTTACAAAAACCACTAAACATAATAAATGTCAGGAATTAAAAATACTTTCTCCATTATAACAGTAAATGTTAATGGGATTAACTCACTGATCAAGAGACACAGATTACAAACTTGGATTAAAAATCACAATCCATCAATCTGCTGCCACAAAAGATAGGCACATCCTAAAAATAAAAGGCTGGTCCAAAATTCTGCAAGTTAATGGAACCAGAAAACAGGCAGGGGTAGCCATTATGCTATTGGACAAAGTGGACTTCAAACCAAAAAAAAATCATAAGAGACACAGATAGATACTGCAATTCAGTCACAGGTACAATTCACCAGGAAGACTTCACAATACTGAACATACACGCACTCAATACGGGCCCCCCCCACACACATTCATTAAGCAAACCCTACAACGTCTAAAGCAAGAAATCAATCCCAAAACAATAATTCTTCGGGATTTCAACACCGCCCTCTCAAAATGGGATAGATCAACAGCTAAAAAACTACTGGACCATACAGATCTCTATTAAACTTTTCATCCACGCACCAAAAAATGCACATTTTTCTCAGCAGCACATGGAACTTTCCCTAAAGTTCACATATTGGGCCACAAAATGAATCTACACATATACACGAAAGTTGAAATTCTAGCCTTTACCTAAGCAGACCACCACGGCCTAAAGATTGACATCCACAACACACACAACAGAAAATACACTAACTCCTGGAAACTTAACACTATGATGCTGAAGGAGAATTGGATTCAGGAAGAAAATACAAAGGAAATTCAAGGTTTCCTGAAAGTACACGATAATGAAAATACAACTTACCAAAATCCCTGGGACACAATGAAAGCTGTCTTAAGAGATAAGTTCATAGCTCTTAATGTCTACATCAAAAAAATGGAAACACCAGAAATAAATAACAATGCAGCTTAAACCTTTAGAGACACTAGAGCAATCTGATCCCAAAAGCAGTGGAATGGAGGAGATTAGCAAAATAAGGGGAAAAATATCTGAAATCGAAATTAGGAAAACGATACAGAAAATCAACCAGTCAAAAAGCTGGTTCTTTGAACAAAATAAATAAGATTGATAAACCCCTAGTTAAATTAACCAAAACCAAGAGGGAGAAAACCCAAATTAACAAAATTAGAAATGAAAATGGAGTTATCGCTACTAATACCCAAGAAATCCAGAGAATTATAACGTAATATTTCAAAAATTTATACTCTGTGAAATTTCACAACACAAAAGAGATGGATGAATTCCTAAGTAAATACAACTTACCTAAATTGGATCAGGAAGTTGTGAGTTATTTAAATAGTCCTATAACTTATGAGGAAATTGAGGAAGTAATCTCGAATCTTCCCACCAAAAATGTCCCAGGCCAGATGGATTCAGCACAGAGTTCTACCAGACATTTACGGAGCTCATAACACCAATACTCCTTAAACTGTTCCATCAAATAGCAAAGGAAGGAACACTACCAAATTCCTTCTATGAAGTTAATATCGTCTCAATCCCAAAACCTAATAAAGATACACTTAAAAAAGAAAACCATAGGTCAATCTCTCTGAGGAACACAGATGCAAAAATTCTCAAAAAAAATATTAGAAAATCAGATTCAAAAACATATCAAAAAGATCATCCACGGGGATTATCCCAGGCACACAAGGTTGGTTCAACATACGCAAATCAATAAACGTAACCCACCATATAAACCAGTCCAAAGTTCAAGACCACATGATACTCTCGATACATGCAAAAAAAGCTTCTGACAAGATCCAACAGCCAATCCACAGTACAAACAACGACAAATGCTGGAGAGGATGTGGGGAGAGGGGAACTCTCCTACATTGTTGGTGGGAATGCAGGCTCATACAGCCACTCTGGCGAGCCGTCTGGAGATTCTTAAAGAAATTAAAGATTGAAATGCCATATGACCCTGCTATCCCACTTTTGGGAATAAACCCCCAAGCAGCAGAGGTTCGCCTCGATAGCACAAGCTCGACCATGTTCATAGCAGCACTGTTTACAATAGCAAAGTCATGGAATCAACCTAAATGTCCAACAGTTGACGAGTGGATAAGGAAACTGTGGTACATCTATACAATGGAGTACTACTCAGCCATCAAAAATGATGAATTACTGGAATTTGCTGGGAAATGGATGTCATTAGAAAGAATTATATTAAGTGAAGTATCCCAAACCCAGAAAATTAAGCGCCGTATGTACTCCCTAATAGGTGGCTCCTAGTACCAAACTCGCCCAGCCCACATTGGGACACTCAAAAGTAAACCTATGTAACACAGTAATTGCAAGGATTATGAACAAGAGAGATGGGTTAGGAGGGCCACACCAGAAACAAGGAGAGAGGAGACCATGTTACAGCAGAGAAAATAGGCCTCCATCAAGGTCTGCAAGTAAGTAATGAGAAACCTGGTTAAGTTCACAGACGTTCTTTCCTGATCTCACCAGAAGGGGAGGGCATATAGTCTAGCAGATAAAAAGTAATCATTTTGCAAATGGGTAATGGACCCCGCCCTCAGTGAGGTTTCCTACTCTTATTACATCTACCCTTGAATGTGCTATTACAACAAGACTCCAGTTTAACAGCTTTTTGTCTCTGGCCAGGGGGTGACATACAGTGCCCAGCAGAATGGAGTGAAGGGAATTGCAGGAGCAGCAAAACTGCAAAAGAAAATCAACAAACCACAATCCAGAACTTCAGAGACTCTATATCAATCACATAGAACTAGGACAGCCTAATCTCTCCCCATCCTGGAGCTCAGGGACATTTGCGGAAGAGGGGGCGGTAAGATTGTAAGAGCAAAAGGATGGGAGGAGCAACGATTTGCAAGATTCTCAACAATAGTTGGGGCCAAAGCAATCGTAATGGAACTTTGCATGCCCTGCGCAATGTCCAGTGCACTGTTGCCCTCATAAAGTCTAGCATCTGTTAAGGGCACCGAGACCCCTGGAGGCAAGGGATTGACAGCCATAGTAGTAATCTTATGCTTAAGGGGAACAAGAGAAAGGGCTTATGGAAATGCCACTGGGTCCTTATATGTCATCGGAGAGGAGGACCCAGTGGAGAGTTAGGCGCACACAATAAAGGACTCTCTGGGAATTGGGGGGGAGACACTGGGGGAAGGGGAGGGGGGAGGGAGGGAACTGGTAAAAAATTTTAAAATGTATAATTAAATTTTTAATAAAAAAAAAAAAAATTGCATGCCCTGCGCAATGTCCAGCGCACTGTTGCCCTCATAAAGTCTAGCATCTGTTAAGGGCACCGAGATCCCTGGAGGCAAGGGATTGACAGCCATAGTAGTGATCTTATGCTTAAGGGGAACAAGAGAAAGGGCTTATGGAAATGCCACTGGGTCCTTATATGTCATCGGAGAGGAGGACCCAGTGGAGAGTCAGGCGTACACAATAAAAGACTCTCTGGGAATTGGGGGGCAGGCACTGGGGGATGGGGAGGGAGAGGAGGGGGAGGAGAGGGTTTGGGGGGGAGGAGGGGGGAGGGAGGGAACTGGTAAAAAATTTTAAAATGTATAATTACATTTTTAATAAAAAAATTAAAAAAAAAAAAAAAGATCCAACAGCCCCTTATGATCAAAACCCTAGAGAAAGTTGGAATGGAAGGAACCTTTATCAATATAATAAAAGCGGTATACAACAAGCCAACAGCAAGGATTATACTCTATGGGAAAAAACTTGAAGCATTCCCGCTTCGATCAGGAACTAGCCAAGGCTGTACACTCTCACCACTTCTATTCAATATTGTACTTGAAGTCTTAGCTGAAGCCATAAGACAAGAAAGGGAGATAAAAGGGATTCAAATCAGCAGGGAAGAAGTCAAGCTATCCCTATTTGCAGATTACATGATATTATACCTGAGTGATCCCAAAAACTCCACCAGGAAGCTCCTGGAACTAAGACAGAAGTTCAGCAGGATGGCAGGATACAAAATAAATGTACAAAACTCAGTGGCCTTCCTATATTCCCAGAATGAAAGAAGTGAAAAAGCCCTGAGAGAAACAATCTCATTTACTATAGCCCCTAAAATAATGAAATACCTTGGTATAAACCTAACCAAGGAGGTAAAAGACCTTTACAATGAAAACTTTAAAACCCTAAAGAAAGAAATTGCAGAAGACACCAGAAGGTGGAAAGACCTCCCATGTTCCTGGATTGGCAAAATCAACATCATAAAAATGACCATCCTACCAAAGGCAGTATATACAGATTCAATGCTATACCAATTAAAATCCTAAAGCAATTCTTTAAAGAGGCTGACCAAAGAATCTCAAAATTCATATGGAGGCACAAAAGACCCAGGATAGTAAAAACAATCCAGAGTAACAAAAACACGGCTGGAGGTATCACCATACCAAACCTTAGTCTATACTACAAATCCATAGTTTTAAAAACAGCCTGGTACTGGCTCCAAAATAGACACATAGATCAATGGATAAGAGTTGAAGACTCAAATATAAGCCCACAAAATTGTAGCCATTTGGTCTTTGACAAAGGGGCCCAAAAAATCCAATGGAAAAAGAACAGCATCTTCAACAAATGGTGCTGGCAAAACTGGATGTCCACATACAGAAGATTAAAACTGGACCCGTACTTGTCAACATGCAAAAGAATTAACTCCCAATGGATCAAGGACCTAAATATAAGGCCAGAGACTATAAAAACCATAGTTGAAAGGATAGGGAACTCCCTCGAGCTGATTGGGCTAGGCCAACATTTCCTAAACAAACATGCAATGGCATAGTCACTGGTACCAACTCTCAACAGTTGGGATCTTGTGAAATTAAAGAGCTTCTGTTCAGATAAAGAGATTGTAACGCGAGCTCAAAGGCAACCCACAGAATGGGAGAAAATCTTCACTAACCACATATCTGATAGAGCTTTATTATCCAGAGTGCACAAAGAACTTAGAAAACTAAACACCAAGGAAACAAATGGCCCAATTGAAAAATGGGCGTTGGAACTTAAAAGAAACTTTACCAGGGACGAAATTGAAATGTCTAACAAACATCTTAAAAAATGCTCCACATCCTTAGACATCAGGAAAATGCAAATCAAAACTTCCCTGAGATATCATCTCACCTCGGTCAGGATGGCAAAAATCCACAATACAAACACCAAGTGCTGGAGAGGATGTGGAGAGAGAGGAATTCTCCTACATTGCTGATGGGAATGCAGGTTCATACAACCATTCTGGTGAGCCATCTAGCGATTCCTAAAGAAGTTAAAGATTGAAATGCCATATGACGCTGCTATTCCACTTTTGGGAATAACCCCCCATACAACAAAAAATCACCTCGATAGCACAAGCACGACCATGTTCATAGCAGCACTGTTTACAATAGCAAAGACATGGAATCATCCCAAATGTCCAACAGTTGACGAGTGGATAAGGAAAATGTGGTACATTTATACAATGGAATACTACTCAGCCATCAAAAATGATGAATTAATGCAATTTGATGGGAAATGGATGGAATTAGAAACAATTAGATTGAGCGAAGTATCCCAGACACAGAAAATTAAGCACCGTATGTACTCCCTAATAGGTGGCTCCTAGTACCAAACCCACTTAGAGACACTCAAAGACAAATCATTGTAATACCTACAGTAATTGCAAAGATTATAAACAGGAGGGATGGGGAAGGAGGACCCCACCAGAAACAAGGAGAGAGGGGACCATGTTACAGCAAAGAAAATAGACCACCATTAAGGACTGCAAGTAAGTAATGAGACATCTGGTTAAGTACACAGACTTTCCTTCCTGATCATTTGCAACTGATGGGGTATGATCTCACCAGAAGGGGAGGACATATAGGCTGCCAGATAGAAAGTAACCATTTTGCAAATGGGTGATTGACCCTTCCCTCACCGTGATCTCCTACTTTTATTCCATCTACCTTTGAATATACTCTTATAACAAGACTCTAATTTAACAGGTTTTTATCTCTGGCCAGGGGGTGACATCCAATACCCATCAGGATGGAGCCAAGGGCATTGCAGTGTAGCAAAACTGAAAAAAAAAAATCAACAAACTATAATTCAGAACATCAGAGACTCTTTATCAACCACCTGGAACTAGTCCAGCCTACTCTCTCCCCATCCTGAACCTCAGGGAAATTTGCGGAAGAGGGGGCAGTAAGATGGTAAGAGCACAAGGATGGGAGGAGTAAAGATATGCAAGATATTCCACACAAGTTAGGGCCGGAGCAATCATAATTGGACTTTCCATGACCTGCGCTATGTCCAACACATTATTGACCCCACAAAGTCTAGCATGGACTAGAGGCACTAGGATCCTTGGAAGCAAGGGTTTGGCAGCCACAGTAGTGTTCCTATGCTTAAGGGGAACACAGGAAGGGGTTTTGAGAAATGCTCCTGGGTCTTTGCACCTCATCGGAGAGGAGGATCCCAAGGAGAGT
Organism: Typhlomys cinereus; assembly: GCA_023101885.1. Classification (NCBI taxonomy): domain Eukaryota; kingdom Metazoa; phylum Chordata; class Mammalia; order Rodentia; family Platacanthomyidae; genus Typhlomys; species Typhlomys cinereus. The sequence continues at coordinate 5,852,576 of JALPQD010000020.1, forward strand.
TTGGCATGCACATTAAAGGATTCTCCGGGGACTGGGTGGGAGGCACTGGGAGATGGGGAGGGAGGGAAGGGGGGGGAGCAGACGGGCCAGGGGGAGGTGGAGGGAGGGAGGGGACCAGTGTACCTGTTAAGTTTGTATGAGTGGAAATAATAATAATAATAAATAATAAAAAAAGAAATCAAATCATTTCAGGTATAAATTACTTTCAAATTCTTGGAAAAAATAGAAAAAGTAAAAAAATCTTGTCTGTCATTTAAATTCCCAAAGCTGACACTAAGATTTGTATGAGCTTTCAAGGACTGAAATTCAAACTTCTGATTTCTAAGAATGCTAGAATACTTGTTCTAAAAGAGTGCAGATATTTTGAAAAATTGGCCCATGTTGAAAATAACGCTATCTGTGGAAAGATTCTAGGAAACCTGTTGTCATTCAGATGGTTAAGAAAGAGAAATCATTTTTCTCTACTTAAGTCAGAGTTTATTTGTTCCTTTCTGTGTTTATGTAAAGTCAAATAATATTTTTGGTATTGCTGCTTCTCTAGGTTTTTCTAAACAGAAGGGGGACACTAGCATAGGAAGTTGTCTAACTGTTGCTGACTCTTTTATTATTTTTTTATTATTACATTTTTTGCCTAGTTAATCAAGCCTAATTCAAGCCCTTCTTCCCCTCCCCCATCCCTTCCTCCCTGTTGTCCTCCCATTCCACTCTCCCCTTTCCCACACTCCCTCCTCCACCTCTTTCCTACAAAGCTAATAACATACTAATCTCAAAGTCTAATAAACATACATTATAAATGAAAACAATAGACTAATCTCTTTGATGAACACAGATGCAAAGATTCTCAACAAAAATCTTAGCTCGGATTCAAAAACATATAAAAGATCATTCACTTGATAAAATGGGATGGCAAAAATCCAAATCCAAATACCAAATACTGGAGAAGATGTGGAGAGAAGGGACATTCCTGGTGGGAATGCAGGCTCATACAACCACTCTAGAGAACAATATGGTGATTTCTAAAAAACTTAAGGACTGGAACACCATATGACCCTACTACATCACCACTGGGAATAATCTCCCAAAATGCAGCAGTTCACTACAGTCACACAAGTACAACCATGTCCATTGCAGCACTATTTATAATACCAAAGTCATAGAATTAACCCAGATGCCCAACAGTTGATGAATGGATAATGAAAATGTGGTACATTTATACAATTCAGCCATCAAAAAAGATGAATTGATGAAATTTGCTGGGAAATGGATTTCTTTCTGAACCCATTTCTCATTTGGCATCATGGTGTTTACTTTCCAAGAACTAGCATATTTTCTGCTATTTGTTGTATGTGGATGTCAAGCTTTCGACCATGGTGGTCTTATATGGTACAAGTTATAATTTCAACTTTCCTATATATGTGGAGATTCATTCTGTAACCCAATAGTGGTCTATCTTGAAGAAAGCCCTGTGGGCTGCTGAGAAGAATGTGTATTCCTTGCTGTTTGGATGAAAGATTTGGGAGAGATCTGTTAGGTCCATTTTAGTTTAAGTTCCTAGGCCCATTTTCTTATTAGGCTATTTATCTCCTGGGTGTTTAATTTTGTTTTTATTTCCACTCATACAAACTTAACAGGTACACCGGTCCCCTCCCACCCTCCACCCTCCCCTACTTCCCTGCTTCCCTCCCCCCTCTCTCCCCATCCCCCAGTGCCTCCCCCTCCCATCCTGGGAGCATCCTTTAATGTGCATGCCAAACTCTCCTCTGGGTCTTCCTCTCTAATGAGGTGCAAGGACCCAGCGGCATTTCCCCAAACCCCTTCCTGTGTTCCCCTTAAGCATAGGAACACTACTGTGGCTGTTAAACCCTTACCTCCAAGGATCCTAGGGCCTCTAGTCCATGCTAGACTTTGTGGGGTCAATAATGTGTTGGACATAGCGCAGGTCATGGAAAGTCCAATTATGATTGCTCCAGCCCTAACTTGTGTGGAATATCTTGCATATCTTTACTCCTCCCATCCTTGTGCTCTTACCATCTTACTGCCCCCTCTTCCACAAATTTCCCTGAGGTTCAGGATGGGGAGAGAGTAGGCTGGACTAGTTCCAGGTGGTTGATAAAGAGTCTCTGATGTTCTGAATTGGGTATTGGATGTCACCCCCTGGCCAGAGATAAAAACCTGTTAAATTAGAGTCTTGTTATAAGAGTATATTCAAAGGTAGATGGAATAAAAGTAGGAGATCACGGTGAGGGAAGGGTCAATCACCCATTTGCAAAATGGTTACTTTCTATCTGGCAGCCTATATGTCCTCCCCTTCTGGTGAGATCATACCCCATCAGTTGCAAATGATCAGGAAGGAAAGTCTGTGTACTTAACCAGATGTCTCATTACTTACTTGCAGTCCTTAATGGTGGTCTATTTTCTTTGCTGTAACATGGTCCCCTCTCTCCTTGTTTCTGGTGGGGTCCTCCTTCCCCATCCCTCCTGTTTATAATCTTTGCAATTACTGTAGGTATTACAATGATTTGTCTTTGAGTGTCTCTAAGTGGGTTTGGTACTAGGAGCCACCTATTAGGGAGTACATACGGTGCTTAATTTTCTGTGTCTGGGATACTTCGCTCAATCTAATTGTTTCTAATTCCATCCATTTCCCATCAAATTGCATTAATTCATCATTTTTGATGGCTGAGTAGTATTCCATTGTATAAATGTACCACATTTTCCTTATCCACTCGTCAACTGTTGGACATTTGGGATGATTCCATGTCTTTGCTATTGTAAACAGTGCTGCTATGAACATGGTTGTGCTTATGATATCGAGGTGAACCTCTGCTGTATGGCGGGTTATACCCAAAAGTGGAATAGCAGTGTCATATGGTATTTCAATCTTTAACTTCTTTAAGAATCGCTAGATGGCTCACCAGAGTGATTGTGTGAACCTGCATTCCCATCAGCAATGTAGGAGAATTCCTCTCTCTCCACATCCTCTCCAGCACTTGGTGTTTGTATTGTGGATTTTTGCCATCCTGACCGAGGTGAGATGATATCTCAGGGAAGTTTTGATTTGCATTTCCCTGATGGCTAAGGATGTGGAGCATTTTTTAAGATGTTTGTTAGACATTTCAATTTCGTCCCTGGTAAAGTTTCTTTTAAGTTCCAAAGCCCATCTTTTAATTGGGCCATTTGTTTCCTTGGTGTTTAGTTTTCTAAGTTCTTTGTGCACTCTAGATAATAGAGCTCTATCAGATATGTGGTTAGTGAAGATTTTCTCCCATTCTGTGGGTTGCCTTTGTGCTCCAGTTACAATCTCTTTATCTGAATAGAAGCACTTTAATTTCACAAGATCCCATCTGTTGAGTGTTAGTTGTAGTGACTGCTATTGGATGTCCATTTAGGAACTGTTTGTCAGACAGTGTCTATCTATGTAGCCCAGGCTGGCTTCAATATGGTGACTCTTCTGCCAGTCTTCTGAGTATCGGTGTTATTTATAGAAGAAATTTTACTGATATGGAACATAGGAATGATGGAAAAAGTATATTACCAGACACTATATGCAAAGTGATTATTGCAGTTTGACTGCATGGTTGCTGACAAATTATCATGAAACGAGTTAAGGGGAAAAGGGGTTTATTTCCTTATACCAGTCCACTTGCAGTTCTCAATCCAGCTTGATGGGAAAGCATGCACTAACACCAGGGCTGAAGGATCTGGCCACACCATCTCTATATAATGGCTGAGAGAGGTACAATCCTTACTTGCAAGACCAGTATGTCTGGCCAAGTATACAAAAGGATATCAACTTTCTCAGTCAGCTCTCAGTATTTTATTCCAAGGCCTAGTCCCACCCACCATGGGCTGGTCCTTCCCTATCAGTTAGACAATCTCTTGCAGGTTTGCTCTGGGCTTAACTCAGTCATTAATTCTCTACAAATGTGCCCAGACCTCAAACCCTCAACTGTCAAGGTGTCACCTGTGCCTAAATATTATACTCTACCCTCATCAACAAAAACATACCACTTTTAAGCTGTAACATTCATTCCTTATTTCCATAGGTGTTAAAAATTAACTTATTTATAATATAAATAAATTTTATTTTTTTCAAACCTTTTTTTAACATTTTTATTATTATTATTTCCACTAAATAAATTTTATTTTATTCTAAAAGTTCAAAGTTCAAAGTTTCTATAATCCAATTTAAAATGTCAATCATTAAAAGTTCAGTTATTAAAATCTTGGAACCGAAAGTCTTTCTTAAATATCCCAAATCTTAACTAAAGGAGTCTCACAAATCAAAATAAGTTAAATACTTCAACACAGATAAAACATTAAAATAGAATCATTGTGACAGTGAAAAAACATAAGGTTAAAACCAAAGTCCAGCAAAACAATTAATGCATCCTGTATTTCAATGTCCATCTTCTGTTGCTCATTAGCAGTCATGGTGGCTCAAAGATTCTAGGCATTCCCAGTCCCTGTTTGCAACTCAAAGTTGTAGAAGCAGAGTTCCTCTGAACCAGGCTGAATCTCTCTACTCGAAGCCATCCTCAGCACACATCCCATGGTTCTGGTATCTCAAACACCACTCTGAGTTCACCTCTACAGCTATAAGCTTCACCTTCTCTTGCAGGGACTCTACACCTGCCACTTGATGCCAAGCTTTTGCTGCTCTCCATGAACCCCTCAGTAGTACACCAACACCAGCAGCACCTGGGGGATGCTGCCAGATTTCAAAGTGAGATTGAAACATAGCTTAGGCCGACTGACTCTGGAAAAGCCTCTTTTCTAGGTGACCAAACTTTCAAAGAGCAAGAAACAACTTTCACTTGGGCTTTTGGCCCCTGAGGAAATCTGGGTTTTCAAACCACAAACTCTTCATACAGTGGTTTTCATGTCCTCCACCATCCCAGTGCAAATCACTAGGTTTTCCTTCACTGATGTTCATTTCTCCAACAGTAGCAGATGTTCTTCTGCCTGCCCTTTTCATATCCAGAACTTCATGGCCACCAACACAGCTCTACTCTGTCAAGCAGACAATTTATCATGTTTAAATTTAACTTCATCAAAGTCCTTATCCGCCTTATCAGAAACTGGTCCCAAACAATTCACACCTTTCTCAATATCACTGTTTTCCAAATGGCCCACCAAACTCTGCAGAACGATATTGGTAATCCACAACGTCAAAATCTTCAAACATTTCAAACTTTGCCCAGCAAAGACGTTCAAAAGCCACAAAATCCACATAGTCAGATTTATCAGCAACACCCCACTTCCCGGGTACCAAATTCTGTAGCAGTTCACCTGTGGTGGTTGCTGATAAATGACCATCAAACTGCTTAAGGGAACAAGGGGTTTATATCCTTACCACAGTCCAGTTACAGTTCTCAGTCCAGCTTCATGGGAGAGCATGCACCAACACCAGGGCCGAAGGAACTGGCCATACCATCTGTACATAATGACTGAGGGAGACAATCCTTACTGCCAAACCAGCATGTCTGGCCAAGTATACAAAAGGATATCAACTTTCTCAATCAGCTCTCAGTATTTTATTCCAAGGCCTAGTCCCACCCACCATGGGCTGGTCCTTCCCCATCAGTTAGACAATCTCTTTCAAGTTTGCTCTGGGCTTAACTCAGTCATTAATTCTCTACAAATGTGCCCAGACCTCAAACCCTCAACTGTCAAGGTGACTTGTGCTAAACTATGACAGTGATACACTTTTAGAAATATTTTATATACAAATATTATATATGCAATGATAGATATGCATGCATAGAACCAAAACAATTGTTTATTTTAGGAAAAATCTTGTAAAATAACAAGTGTCAATTGAGACCAAATAGTGGATAGCATGGTAATAACAATAAACCTGGGTGTCTTTGTGTGCAACATGAGATCCACAAGTCTTTCTTGTCTCCAGCATTTCCTGCTGGACTGGACTTCCTCAACTGTATTGCTGAAATAGCTTCTGTAAGTTTTCTATTGTTGTTGCCTGAACATTCTACGATAATTTCCCTTTCCTAAGTCATGAATGAAATAGGGAAACTGCCTCTCAAAGCATCAGCAAGATATGAGTTTTGAGATTGTTTGATCGATTTCTTTTAAAAAATTGTTTTGGGATTTTTTTTTGGCATAGCATTGAGTGTGTACATTGCTTTTATGATGTTAATTCTGCCGATTAGGAGCATGGGTGGTCTTTCCACCTTCTGGTGCCTTCTGCAATTTCTTTCTTCAGGGTTTTAATGTTTTCTTTATAAATGTCTATCACTTCTTTGGTTAGATTTATATCAAGGTATTTCTTTTTTACAGAGGCTATAGTAAATGGGATTGCTTCTCTTAGAACTTCACCACTTTTTCATCCTTGGTGTATAGGAAGGCCTCTGATTTTTTTTTTTTTTTTTGTGGTATTATGACTTTTATTACAGTATTTTTATATCACATTTTTTTTTACTTTTTGCCTTATTATACAAGCTCAGTAGGTACTCCCCCTCTTCTCTCTTCCCCCTACCTTCACCCGTTGTCCCCCCTTGCACTCTTCCCCCTTTTTCACCCCTCCTCCCTCTAACCCCTTTTCTTTCCCTCTTCCTTTCTTGGTCCTTCCTACTTTCTCCCTCCTATGCTCCAGAACATCTGTTTATGTGGTGCTGAATTTCCCTCTAAGTTACCTACACTAGTGAGGGTTCAGGACTCAGTGGGGTAACTTGGGGCCCCTTTTGGGCTGCCTGCTAGTATGGGAACCCTTGCCTTTAAGAATCCAACTACCTGAAACCCTGTGATCTATTCTAGACTTTGGGGGGGGGGGTGTTGAAATGTCAGCCATTATACAGGTCAGGCAATGTCCCATCACATTGTGGCTATATCCTGGCTGCTGCAGCCCCAACTTATGTGAAGTATTCTTACATCCTCCCCATCTTTAGGCTCTCACAATCTTGCTGTCCCTCTTCTGCAAGGTTCTTGAGCTTTAGGATGGGAAGAGATTATTTAATCACAGCAACAGAAAGAGAAACAAAGACACGTAGTATGTCAGCTCCAGAAATCAACTTGACAATTGAGAACTGAGCTTTATTCACATCTATGAAAATCACTTAGTTAAAGCAAATCCTGAGCAAGCTAGTGGGAGATTATCTAATTGATGTGGAAAGATCCAGCTCACAGTGGGTGGGACTATTATCTGGGCAAGTGAATAAGACAGAGGAAAAGCTGGTTGGAATATAACAGACTTGGAAGTTGGAAGATATGCTTTGGTGTTTGCCCTTTTCCTGTGGATGTTATATAGCTACTTCCCTAGACTCTGCTGTGGATGTTATATAGCTACTTCCCTAGACTCTGCTGATAAAGTTGCTGCTATAATGATCAATTGTACACTAGAATCATATCCACGAATAATCTCTTTGCCTCCCTAAATTAGGTTGTACTTTCTTCCATTAAAGCAATGGAAATGAGAAACTAATACATGTGGTAAACTTTTACTTGATTTTAAGCAAACTACATCAACTGTCAAAATTAGCTGTGTAACTAAAATAACAGCACAAAATTATTTTTTTCCAAATTATTTTCATATTTTAATATTCTTTGCAAGTAGACGGCAAGAATAAAAAATAGAAATGAATTTTACTGAATACTAAAATTTCTAGAAGGTAGACTAGAACTATTTTATACACTAGCTCACTTAATCTTCACAATAAGATTGTAAAATGAATTTTATTAACACAAAATGTTCTAGATAGAACTGAAATGAAGATAAGATACTATATGACTTACTCAAAACAGCATTAACAAATATTGACTGAAGACTAGAATTCATGGCTTCCTTTCTTTATCCTGTCTCTTAGAACACCATAAATAAATTTACACTTAGGAATTATTATAATTTTCATGATGACATTTTTGTTCATTGAAAGAGATATATAAATATGAAGGCTCATTGATCAAAATAGTTCTCACTGGCATAGCTTTATTTCATAATTTCTCTGTAAAAGCACTGAACAGTGAAATGATTTTATGATATATCAATAAAGTCCATTTTTCAACTTCATTAGTACAAAGCAAAACAACTTTAATCAAAATGTAAAATAATTTCTGATAGAAATATCATAATTATGCTCTGAAGTGGAAAAATAACTAAAGCAACATCTGACATCACAGAACACTCTGTCATAAAGAATTTGCATTAATATGCTATTCTGGACAAACAGTATTTGTCAATCTCATCCAAACATCGAACATAGGAATAGTACTCAAATCAATTAGATGTGTCTGGCTTTAAAAATAATTGCAGTGTATTGCCAATTCAGACTAAGATCCCTACATCATGCAATTATACTCAAAAGCATTCGTACAACTCACATTCCAATGCTGCTAAAAGCCTATTAATATTTGTATTACAGCATAGCATGACCTCAGTCACTCATTCAGATTTTCAGATAATTGCAATGAAATGACTACCGGACATATAATCCTTGATTATTTATTTCACACTTAAAAATAAGTATTTTTATAACTGTTTCAATTCTACATTAGAATGATTTTATGCCAGGGGACTGGCAAGATGATTCAGGGATAAAAGCCTCTGCCTCACAAGCAGAAGGACCTGAGTTCAGATCCCATATCCCAGGTAGAAATGCTGGGCGGAAATGGCAGTGGCCTTCTGGTTCTGGAAGGTGGAGCCTCGAAAACCATGGGCACATGCAGTGCCTTCTGATACTCACACAGACACAGATACATGTACACACAAAAATAAAAAAAATTTAAAAAGAATGTTCCATATCCATTATACAGATGGATGACAGATCAATACATGATAATTGGATATATAGACAAATGATAAAAACATAATAGATTAGATAGAAGATAGATATATAGATGCATAAATAGATAGATTGTATGGTGTGTAATATGCTATCTGGGAGTTAAAAATAACCAAGTTTGAAATAAAAAAAAATTTTAAAAAAAAGCTTGTACTCACCTTGGCCAGATTAACAAAGCAATCCATTGTGAATCCATCGTTATTCATTAAATTCTAACATTGTAGAAAGAAATAAATATATTCTTCTATGTTTCTGATATAGCATGCTCATGATATACTTAAACACATGCAAAAAAAAGCACATATACATTCTAATACATTCTATGACTGGTGTGAATCACCAAGCCATAAGAAGTTTGCCCTTATACCAGATTCTTACCCCACAGATACAGTGGAGACATACATCAACAAAAGATCAGAACAGCGTATATTTTCTCTCATAGAATGTCCTGTCAGTTGGGTGATACTAAAATGAACCTCTCCCCTACTGTTCTCATTCCCTGCTCTAGGCTTAACAAATTTTGCAGTAACGATAACATACATCCCATTCCTGTTGTCTTCAATCCATGCAATATCCAAATCCACTGTATCCTTCTCACTTGCTCACAGAAAAATTTATTATATGTGTGTGAATAGGCTAGTAAATTTCAAAATTAGGATGGTTGCTATACTGAACAGCAATCCCTATCCTTATTAAAGAAATATAAAACTGATGTGTAAAGAATTAGACAGGTAGGATATACATATCTATAATACAAAAAAATTATCAAGATTAAACCAAAACAAAAGTGCTCATTAAAAATAGACTAATGAACTGATCTCAAAAAAAAGACACACAAATAGCCAATAAGTATTTTTAAAAATGTTCAACATGAATTAAGACCAAGGCTGGAGGCAAAGATGGAAAACAGAGTGGGAAGGCCAAATCTAAGGCAGTGTTCCACTCACAGAGAACTGGACCAGTATCCAGTGTGCTGTATCCACTTGAAGACTTGCACCCCAAATCATGGATGAGTAGGTGCCTCTGCTGCCCTGTACAGGGCCTCACTGCTGTGGGGCTGGAGTTGGCAGGTAATGCGCCCAAGGATCTCAAGTAAAGTGCATCACCCTCCATCACTTGTAGCTTGTGATCGCTGGTGATGAAGAGTTGGATTCAATAATCAAGGCTACCATAGCTGGCGATGTTGTGGGCCATCACATCAACAAATATTTGATAGGAAGAAGGGACAACAGAAAAAGGCTTAGCCTGCTCCTTGCTATCACTGTACTGTATTGGGACAAAAAAGAATGATAGGACTGTCATAGGATTTTTTAAAAGCTCAGGAGCCATGGAAGACATGGCAAAAGGAACACTTCTGGGTTCTTAAATTTGAAGTTTGATAAACTACCTTTACATGTATGACAGTTGTATGTTGATTGGCCAGCTTTCTCCCTTGTATTTTATACAGAAATAGAATTGATTATCCATTTTTTACAAAACTTTTTTTTAAAATGCTCAACATCCTGGGGCTGGAGAGGTGGCTCAGGGGTTAAGCCTCTGCCTTGCAGGCAGAAGGTCCTGAGTTCGGATCCCAGATCCCACGTATAGACGCCAGGCGGTAGCGGGGGCGGCCTGTGCTTCTGGTCCTGGTAGGGCGGAGCCTGTGAATCTTGGGAGGTGGAGGCGTCCATGGTGGTTCGCAAATTCGTCCGTGGTTCTACACATACATAGACACACACACACACACGCACGCACGCACGCACGCGCACATACACACGCATATATGTACACAGTTGAATAAATAATAATAATAATAAAAATGTTTTTAAAAATTTTTTAAAAATGCTCAACATCCTTATTCATCAAGGAAATGCACTTTGAAACTACTTTAAGATTCCATCATTTCTCTATTAAAGTAGCAATCATTAAGAAAGTAAATAAGGCTCCGCCGGTCGGGACGCGTACGTGAGATCCAGCTGGGCTCTCACCGCGCGCTCTAGGACCCCCCAGGTCAGCCCACAGGGACCCGGCTCCAACTCCCGCCATCCAGCCGGAGCCGCGCGGGGGCCGAGGGACTAGGAGGACCTCCCCCTGCGCCCGGGCCCCGCCCCAGCTGCCCTCGGGTTAAATAGCCCCACGCCGACGCGCCCATCGTCCCCTTTCGCCAAACCCCCCGCCCCTCCGCCGGTCGGGACGCGTACGTGAGATCCAGCCGGGCTCTCACCGCGCGCTCTAGGACCCCCAGGTCAGCCCACAGGGACCCGGCTCCGACTCCCGCCATCCAGCCGGAGCCGCGCGGAGGCCAAGGGACGAGGAGGACCTCCCCCTGCGCCCGGGCCCCGCCCCAGCTGCCCTCGGGTTAAATAGCTCCACGCCAACGCGCCCATCTTCCCTTTTCACCCCACCCCCCGCTCCGCCAGTCGGGACACACGCGCGGTCCACCTGGGCCTCACCCCACGCCCTAGGTGAGTCCCCGTTCGGGCCCCGCCCACCAGTACCCCAGGCCAAATAATTCAGTTTAGTGAAATTGAGAGATCTTAAGAGTTAAAATGACAATGCCAAAGTCAAAGTGCAAATCCATGAGAAGCAACACTCAAGTAAACAAATTTCCCACTGAAGAAATTAATCCCATAATGTTAGATTCCAACAAGAACAAACCCGCGGAAAAAGGCCAAGAAAGCCTGACCCAGGATAACGACTTTCAAAATATGATCATTACCATGTTCAATACTATGAAAGAGGAAATCTGGGAGGAATTACATAATCGAATCAATCGCTTTGAAGAGGAACACAACAGACATCTGGAGGAGTTGAGAAAAACAGTGCAAGAAACAAAAAGTGGCATAGAGCAGTTAAAACAAACTCAAGCAGAGTTTAAAACTGAGCTAAAAGACAAGTTATCTTCAACCCAGAACGCCACAGAGAGTCTTATCAACAGAACTAATGAAGCAGAAAACAGAATTTCAGACCTTGAAGATAAAGTGGGAGTACTAGCCAGCTCAATGGAAGAGGTTGTTAAAGCCAAAAAGATACTTGAGAGAAATATCCAAGAGATATGGGACACCCTGAAGAAGCCTAACATGCGTATTCATGGAATACCAGAGCAAGAATCTCAAAATACCACCCCTGAGGAAATTTTTCAAACTATCATCAAGGAAAACTTTCCTCATCTAAAAAAAGAGAGGCCCATTCATATACAAGAGGCATTCCGCACCCCAAACAGATACGACCAAAATAGAAGCACACCACGGCAAATAATAGTTAAAACACTCCACATTCAAGATAAAGAACTGGTGCTGAGAGCTTCAAGGGAGAAAAAACAAGTCACTTTTAAAGGTAAACCTATTAAAATAACAAATGATTTCTCAGTCGAAACAGTAAAAGCAAGAAGAGCTTGGAGAGACATACTTCAAGTATTGAATGAGCAAAAATGTCAACCCAGGCTGATTTACCCTGCAAAACTATCAGTCATGATCGAGGGAGAAAGAAAAATTTTCCAGCATAAAGACAACTTTAAGGGATACATGGCCACCAAACCAGGCCTTCAAAAACTGCTAGAAATGATACTCAAGCGTGAAGAAAAAAACAGGCATATCCAGGAGAACAGAAGGCAAATATAACACCATTAAAAGCGAAGCAATATACTTATAAAAGCTACTAAACATAATAAATGTCTGGAATTAACAATAGTTTCTCCATTATAACACTAAATGTTAATGGACTTAATTCACCGATCAAGAGACACAGATTACAAACTTGGATTAAAAATCACAATCCATCAATCTGTTGCCTGCAGGAAACCCATCTCACAACAAAAGATAGGCACGCTCTAAAAATAAAAGGCTGGTCAACAATTCTACAAGCAAATGGAAGCAGAAAACAGGCAGGGGTAGCCATTATGCTATCAGACAAAGTGGATTTCAAACCAAAAAAAATTATAAGAGACACGGATGGATACTACATTTTAGTCACAGGTACAATTCACCAGGAAGATTTCACAATACTGAACATATATGCACCCAATACGGGCCCCTCCACATTCATTAAGAAAACCCTACAGCGTCTAAAGCATGAAATCAACCCCCAAACGATAATTCTTGGGGACTTCAACACCGCCCTCTCTACATGGGATAGATCAACAGGTCAAAAGCTTAACAGAGACACTTTGGAACTTAATCAAACCCTGAAAGAAATGGACCTCACAGATCTCTATCGAACTTTTCACCCACGCACCAAAGAATACACATTTTTCTCAGCAGCACACGGAACTTTCTCCAAAATAGATCACATACTGGGCCACAAAATGAATCTACACATATACAAGAAAGTTGAAATTCTAACCTGTGCCCTATCAGACCACCACGGCCTAAAGCTGGACATCCACAACACATCAAACAAGAGAAAATACACTAACTCCTGGAAACTTAACACTATGATGCTGAATGAGAACTGGATTCAGGAAGAAATTAAAAAGGAAATTCAAGATTTCCTGAAAGTGAATGATAACGAAAATACAACTTACCAAAATCTCTGGGACACAATGAAAGCTGTTCTAAGAGGTAAGTTCATAGCTCTTAATGCCTACGTCAAAAAAATGGAAACATCAGAAATAAACAACTTAACAATGCAGCTTAAAGCTTTAGAGAAACTAGAGCAATCTGATCCCAAAAGCAGTAGAAGAGAAGAGATTAGCAAAATAAGGGGAGAAATATCTGAAATCGAGACTAAGAAAACGATAGAAACAATCAACCAATCAAAAAGCTGGTTCTTTGAAAAAATCAACAAGATGGATACACCCCTAGCTAAACTAACCAAAAGCAAGAGAGAGAAAACCCAAATTAACAAAATTAGAAATGAACATGGAGTTATCACTACTGATACCCAAGAAATCCAGAGAATTATAACATCATATTTCAAAAACTTATACTCTGTGACGTTTGACAACACAAAAGTGATGGATGAATTTCTAAGTAAACACAACTTACCTAAATTGAATCAGGAAGTTGTGAATTATTTAAATAGTCCTATAACATATAAGGAAATTGAGGAAGTAATCTCGAATCTTCCCACCAAAAAATGTCCTGGACCAGATGGATTCAGCACAGAGTTCTACCAGACATTTAAGGAGTTAATAACACCAATACTCCTTAAACTGTTCCATCAAATAGCAAAGGAAGGAACACTACCAAATTCCTTCTATGAAGCTAATATCGTTTTAATCCCAAAACCTAATAAAGATTCACTTAAAAAAGAAAACTATAGGCCGATCTCCCTGATGAACACAGACGCAAAGATTCTCAACAAAGTCTTAGCAAATCGGATTCAAAAACATATTAAAAAGATCATTCATGGGGACCAAGTAGGCTTCATCCCCAGCACACAAGGTTGGTTCAACATACGCAAATCAATAAATGTAATTCATCATGTAAACCAGTCCAAAGTCCAAGACCACATGATACTCTCGATAGATGCAGAAAAAGCTTTTGACAAGATCCAACAGCCTTTTATGATCAAAACGCTAAAGACAGTAGGAATGGAAGGAACCTTTATCAATATAATAAAAGCTGTATACAACAAGCCCACAGCAAGGATTATGCTCAATGGGGAACAATTGGAAGCATTCCCACTTCGATCAGGAACTAGACAAGGCTGTCCACTCTCACCACTTCTATTCAATATTGTACTTGAAGTCTTAGCTGAAGCCATAAGACAAGAAAGGGACATAAGAGGGATTCAAATCAGCAAGGAAGAAGTCAAGCTATCCCTATTTGCAGATGACATGATCTTATACCTGAGTGATCCCAAAAACTCCACCAGGAAGCTCCTGGAACTAATTGAGAAGTTCAGCAGGGTGGCAGGATACAAAATAAATGTGCAAAAATCAGAGGCCTTCCTATATGCCCAGAATGAAAGAAGTGAAAAAGCCTTGAGAGAAACAATACCATTTACTATAGCCCCTAAAAAAATGAAATACCTTGGTATAAACCTAACTAAGGAGGTAAAAGACCTTTACAATGAAAACTTTAAAACCCTAAAGAAAGAAATTGCAAAAGACACCAGAAGGCGGAAAGACCTCCCTTGTTCCTGGATTGGCAGAATCAACATTGTAAAAATGACCATCCTACCAAAGGCAATATACAGATTCAATGCTATTCCAATCAAAATCCCAAAGCAATTCTTCAAAGAAGTTGACCAAACAATCTCAAAGTTCATATGGAGGCACAAAAGACCCAGGATAGCAAAAACAATCCTGAGTAACAAAAACACAGCTGGAGGTATTACCATACCAAACCTAAGTCTATACTACAAATCCATAGTTATAAAGACAGCCTGGTACTGGCTCCAAAATAGACACACGGATCAATGGATAAGGATTGAAGACCCAGATATAAGCCCACAAAGTTACAGCCATTTGGTCTTTGACAAAGGGGCC
Source organism: Typhlomys cinereus (assembly GCA_023101885.1). Taxonomy (NCBI): domain Eukaryota; kingdom Metazoa; phylum Chordata; class Mammalia; order Rodentia; family Platacanthomyidae; genus Typhlomys; species Typhlomys cinereus. The sequence continues at coordinate 5,867,786 of JALPQD010000020.1, forward strand.
CAAAGAATCCAATGGAAAAAGAACAGCATCTTCAACAAATGGTGCTGGCAAAACTGGATCTTCACATGCAGAAGATTAAAGCTGGACCCGTACTTGTCACCATGTACAAGACTTAATTCCAAATGGATCAAGGACCTTGATATCAGGCCAGAGACTTTAAAAACCATAGTTGAAAGGATAGGGAACTCCCTCGAGCTGATTGGGCTAGGCCAACACTTCCTAAACAGACATCCAATGGCACAATCACTGCTACCAACTCTCAACAGTTGGGATCTTGTGAAATTAAAGAGCTTCTGTTCAGATAAAGAGATTGTCACACGAGCTCAAAGGCAACCCACAGAATGGGAGAAAATCTTCACTAACCACATATCTGACAGAGCTCTACTGTCCAGAGTGCACAAAGAACTTAGAAAATTAAACTCCAAGGAAAACACTGGCCCAATTAAAAAATGGGCCCTGGAACTTCAAAGAAACTTTACCAGGGATGAAATTAAAATGTCTAACAATTATCTTAAAAAATGCTCCACTTCCTTCGCCATCAGGGAAATGCAAATCAAAACTTCCCTGAGATATCATCTCACCCTGGTCAGGATGGCAAAAATCCACAATACAAACAACGACAAATGCTGGAGAGGATGTGGAGAGAGGGGAACTCTCCTACATTGTTGGTGGGAATGCAGGCTCATACAGCCACTCTGGCGAGCCGTCTGGAGATTCTTAAAGAAATTAAAGATTGAAATGCCATATGACCCTGCTATCCCACTTTTGGGAATAACCCCCCATTCAGCAGAGGTTCGCCTCGATAGCACAAGCTCGACCATGTTCATAGCAGCACTGTTTACAATAGCAAAGTCATGGAATCAACCTAAATGTCCAACAGTAGACGAGTGGATAAGGAAACTGTGGTACATCTATACAATGGAGTACTACTCAGCCATCAAAAATGATGAATTACTGGAATTTGCTGGGAAATGGATGTCATTAGAAAGAATTATATTAAGTGAAGTATCCCAAACCCAGAAAATTAAGCGCCGTATGTACTCCCTAATAGGTGGCTCCTAGTACCAAACTCACCCAGCCCACATTGAGACACTCAAAAGTAAACCTATGAAACACAGTAATTGCAAGGATTATGAACAAGAGAGATGGGTTAGGAGGGCCACACCAGAAACAAGGAGAGAGGAGACCATGTTACAGCAGAGAAAATAGGCCTCCATCAAGGTCTGCAAGTAAGTAATGAGAAACCTGGTTAAGTTCACAGACATTCTTTCCTGATCTCACCAGAAGGGGAGGGCATATAGTCTAGCAGATAAAAAGTAATCATTTTGCAAATGGGTGATGGACCCCTCCCTCAGGGAGGTTTCCTACTCTTATTACATCTACCCTTGAATGTGCTATTACAACAAGACTCCAGTTTAACAGCTTTTTGTCTCTGGCCAGGGGGTGACATACAGTGCCCAGCAGAATGGAGTGAAGGGAATTGCAGGAGCAGCAAAACTGCAAAAGAAAATCAACAAACCACAATCCAGAACTTCAGAGACTATATCAATCACATAGAACTAGGACAGCCTAATCTCTCCCCATCCTGGAGCTCAGGGACATTTGCGGAAGAGGGGGCGGTAAGATTGTAAGAGCAAAAGGATGGGAGGAGCAACGATTTGCAAGATTCTCAACAATAGTTGGGGCCAAAGCAATCATAATGGGACTTTGCATGCCCTGCGCAATGTCCAGCGCACTGTTGCCCTCATAAAGTCTAGCATCTGTTAAGGGCACCGAGACCCCTGGAGGCAAGGGATTGACAGCCATAGTAGTGATCTTATGCTTAAGGGGAACAAGAGAAAGGGCTTATGGAAATGCCACTGGGTCCTTATATGTCATCGGAGAGGAGGACCCAATGGAGAGTTAGGCGTATACAATAAAGGACTCTCTGGGAATTGGGGGGGAGGCACTGGGGGAAGGGGAGGGGGAGGAGGGGGGAGGGAGGGAACTGGTAAAAAATTTTAAAATGTATAATTAAATTTTTAATAAAAAAAAAAAAAGAAAGTAAATAAATACTGCTAAGGGTGTGGAAAGGGGGCAACCCTTATTCACTGTTGCTGAGAAAGTGCATCAGTTAAGGCACTTGGAAATCAGCCTAAAAGTTTCCCAAAATACCAAAAATAGAGCTACCATATAGCCCAGCTATACCATTCCTGGGTGTATTTTCAAAGAACTCTACATCATCTCCATACATCTATGTTTATAACTGCATTATTCACAGCATCAATAAAATGGAAACAGCCTCAATATCAATCAACAAATGAATGGATAAAGAAAATGTAGCACAGACACATAATAGAATTCTATGAAGCTGTAAAAAATGAAGCTGAAATATGTAGGAAATTAAATATTTGGAAAGTATTAAACAAGTAACCAACTCTGAAAAAAAAACAAAAACTCCATATTCTATCTGACATGCAAATATTAGCTTATAATGTCTATAGGTCTGTGTGTAAGGTTCACAGGCTGTGAAGCTAGTAAGGAGAGTACAAGCATGGAAGGAGATGTTAAGGAAGGGGAAAGAGGGAAATAGGACACACGTGACTGTGAAAAGTAGAAAGGAAGCTCCTGGAGAAGGTCACAGTACAAGGGGCTCAGAGGGCTGGGAAGATGGAAGAGAGGATTATCAACAAAAATAGATTTTGTTTGAAAGTGACAGAAAGAAATCAAATATTGACTATGCTAATTGAACTTTTAAATTAAAAAAAAAAGAAAGAAGCCAGACAAATTATTGCTTACCAGCAACTCAGCAAGGCTCACTCAGAATCAGGCCAACATAATCTCTCCCCATCCTAAGACTTTGGGAACCTCACAGAAGAGGGAAGAATGAGACTGTAAGAACCTAAAGGTGGGAATATCCACCTTTAGACAAGACATTCCATTCAAGGCAGGACTGCTACCTCTAGGAACTCACTACAGTGAGATTTGTCTTTACCAGACCTGCATAATGACTGGCATACCAACATGCCCCCATAGACTATGAGGAAGTCAAGAGAGATAAGAACATATGGTGGAAACTTTCAGGCTAAATCTGGATGAGTGAAGAGAAATGTCCTTATCGATGGGCCTGAAGAAAGGCAAGAGGGAAATCTGGGGTCCTTAAAAGCAGACAGGAAGGAAGGTGGGAGGGAGTTGGATGGATTGATGAAAGGATGGGAAGTAGAGAAGGTGTGGAGGGAAACAGGGATAAATAGTATGTTTGTAAAACTGGAAAAATAAATGTGAAGTGTGCCGCCATCTCCATCAGCCCTTCTGTCCTTTCTGCCAGCCCGGGACATTCCAGATCCAGGGAGTACACACTGCTTCTGAGGTAAATCCCACCAGCCCCCAGATCACGGAACAGTCCCAGCTCCTCCTACCAGCCAGTGTGAGCACACCCAGGCTGCCCCAGCTAGGGTGGACCACTAGGCCACACCCCAGGTCCCAGGTGAAGTGAACTGTCATCGCCATCAGCCCCACTGCCCTTTCCTCTGGACCAGGACACTCATGATCCAGGGAGTAAACACCACTCCTCAGAATTCAACAGAGACCAAAGAAAACCCAATCAAAGCTCTAGGGAACAAAGGCCATATATCTGAAGTCCTCTAAAATCATCTTATCACATGGGAAAGATTCTTCACACCCAGCCCAAAGATAAGTAAAACCCTTTTTACTATCTTCCTCCTTTCAATCATTAATCACTGCAGATTAATTTTTCCATATAGCCACCCACAAAACATATATATAACTTCAGGGACTATACTACTCACCCTCACATATCACCAAGGTACTAAATCATAAAAGTGCACTACCATACTAATATTCACTCCTGCCTACTAAACCTGACTTAATTGATGTACTAATAGTCTAATAGCATCATCTATGAAATAACAATAACAACAGACAAGTGTACCCAATGCCAAGGCAAACACTAATAATAACTGCCCAAGAGCAATAATACCAACTAATTCAATTCAGTCAAAAACACACAGAAACTGAAAGATCTTAAGATACAAAACAACAATGCCCAAGTCAAAGTGCAGATCCATGAGAAACAACACCCAAGAAAACAAATCTCCCACCGAAACAATTAACCCCATAATGATATATTCTAACCAGAACATAGTCACAGAAAATAGCCAAGAAAGCCAGGCCCAAGATAACAACTTTCAAAGCATGATCATTACCATGATTAATACTATGAAAGAGGAAATCCAGGAGGAGTTAAATAACCGTATCAACCACTTTGAACAGGAACACAACAGGCACTTGGAGGAGTTGAGAAAAATAGTTCAAGAAACAAAAATAGGCATAGTACAGTTAAAACAGTCTCAAGCAGAGTTTAAAACTGAACTAAAAGACAAGTTATCTTCAGCCCAGAATTCATCAGAGAGTCTAATCAGCAGAACTAATGAAGCAGAAAATAGAATCTCAGATCTTGAAGACAAAGTGGAAGTATTAATCAATTCAATGGAAGAGTTTGTTAAAGCCAAATAGATACCTGAGAGGAATATTCACGAGTTAAGGGACACCCTGAAGAAGACTAACATGAACATTCATGGAATACCAAAGAAAGAATCCCAAAATACCACACCTGAGGAAATTTTTCAAATTATCATAAATGAAAACTTCTCTCCTCTAAAGAATGAGAGGCCCATAAAAATACAAGAGACATTCCACACCCCAAATAGATATGACCAAAATAGACATTCACCATGGCAAATAATAGTCAAAACACTCCACATTCAAGACAAAGAAAAGGTGCTAAGAGCTTCAAGGGGGAAAAAAACAAGTCACTTTTAAAGGTAAACCTATTAAAATAACAAATGACTACTCAATGGAAACAGTAAAAGCAAGAAGAGCTTGGAGAGATATACTTCAAGTATTGAATGAGCAAAATGTCAACACAGGCTGACATACCATGCAAAACTATCTGTAATGATCGAGGAGGTAAGAAAAGTTTTCCAGCACAAAGACAACTTGAAGGCTTACATGTCCACCAAACCAGGCCTTCAAAAAATGCTAGAAATGATATTCAAGCTTGAAGAAAAAAACAAGCATATCCAGGAGGACAGAAGGGAAGTATAATACCACCAAAACCTAAAAGCCAAATAATACACTTACAAAAGCCACTAAACATAAAAAATGTCCAGAATTAAAAATAATTTCTCCATTATAACATTAAATGTCAATGGAATTAATTCACCATCAAGAGACACAGATTACAAACTTGGATTAAAAATCACAACCCATTGTAACAGTTACTCTTAACTATTGCTGTGACAGAACACCCAAAGTCAGCAACTTAAGGGAGAAAGGGAGATTTATTCAGTTTATGGTTCCAGAGGGAAGATACAGTCTCTCAAAGCAGAGGTGGCATGTCTGGCTGGTCAAAGCTGGAGGCGGCTAAGTCACCACAGATATCTTGGAAGCTGAGAGCTGCAGACTGCTTGCAGCAAAGGCAGACTTCTCCTGGAGGTAGGGTGGGACTAATCCACAATAAGGCCTACCTTTGTGACTGCCTACTATCAAGGCTCCACCTCTCAAGGTACCATGACCTTGCCAAACACATGAGACTGTGGGAGAAACATTTCAAACCTGGCCCCCACAGGCTCATTTCTATCTCATTATGCAAACTATACTCAGTCCAACTTTAAAAGTCTTCATAGACTATATCAGTAGTCCCAATACAGTCCAAAAGTCCAAAGTCCAAAGCCTCCTGTAAAATCAAAACACAAGTTAAGTACTTCCAACACATAATGGCACAGAATAAACATTCCCATTCCAAAAGAAAGGAACGGGGGCATATCCAGGAAACATCAGTCCATAACAAGACCAAAAACAGGCAGGACAAACCACAAATTTTATAACTCAAAGTCCAACATGTGAGCCTTTTGTCGAAATCTCAGTTCCAAAGGGCTTTGGTTCCACCCCAACAATGCAGCTGCCCATAGAATACATTGCTCTCTTGAGCTGACTCCTCCCAGGGTATACAGCTTTCTTTGGCAAGTGTCTCACGTTGTCTCTGGCATTTCTAACATATTTACTTCTCAATAGCAAACCAGGCTTTAATTCCACAGCACAAACTGCCCTTCTTGGGACTCTAAACTGCAGGCTTCTTGCCTCTGATGCCTGGATTCTGCCAATTTTTGAAATCTTGGAGGAGGACTCCATGATCTCCTCCCTCTTGCATCACTGATGCCTCTAAAACCAGAACCACGTGGATGACTTTGCCAAGGCTGGCCCTGTTGAATCACAGCTGATTCTGCTTCTATATGTTGACCATCTCTTTCACTCCTGGGCACTTTCTTTGTAAGAGAAACCAACTCTTGCTTTGAAACTCCACCCTTTAGCTCCAGTCTTCTGAAAGGATTTGCATTCTTAGGAGTGGGAGCCTTCCTGAGGATCTTGCCTTCAAGCTAGGGCCTGTCCTATTATTCAAATTGAAGCAGGTTTTGATTTACAAATGGAGCTAATCTTTTTGACAGCTATTTTGTTCTCTGCTTCTTCCTGGTTCAACTCTTTAAGTTTGGCATTGTATTTTTCATCATCAGATCTTACAGTTTTTGCTTCTTCCTGATTCTTTGCTCTTTTTCATAACTCTGAAGACAACTAAAAAGTAGCCATATCACATTGTCAAGACTACATTGCTTTGAAATTTCCTCCATCAAGCACTCCAGCTTAACTTCAAGCAAGCTTTCAGGATGAGGGCAAAACTTCACTAAACTCTCAGCCATCACATGGCTCCATGTGTCACTCATCCAGTTGCAAACACACTCTCTGTTCCCCTCTGGACCATCAGAAGATGAGCTTCCACCTGATCTCTCACAGCATTGCTCTCCTCTGAGCACTCAAGAGAAAAGCCCCTTTGGTCCCCTCGCCAAGATGCAAAGGCTTTCCCAGCACAAAGTCCCAAAGTTCTCCATATTTCTCCCAACAAATAGTTCCAAAGGCACACTAGCCACATCATAGCATTGGCCATACTGTTGGGTATCAACTTCTCTCAGCTTCACAAACAACTCCATATTGTGGTACCAGCTAGCTGTTCCTAATCTCACAGCAAAATCCCACTACCAGGTACAAATTTCTGTAATGATTACTCTTAACTGTTGCTGTGAAAGAGCACCCAAGTCAATCAACTTAAGGGAGAAAGGGAAGTTTATTCAGCTTACGGTTCCAGGGGGGAGACAGTTTCTCATGGCAGAGGCATTGGCCATACTGTTGGGTATCAACTTCTCTCAGCTTCACAAACAACTCCATATTGTGGTACCAGCTAGCTGTTCCTAATCTCACAGCAAAATCCCACTACCAGGTACAAATTTCTGTAATGATTACTCTTAACTGTTGCTGTGAAAGAGCACCCAAGTCAATCAACTTAAGGGAGAAAGGGAAGTTTATTCAGCTTACGGTTCCAGGGGGGAGACAGTTTCTCATGGCAGAGGCAGCATGGCTGTCTGGCCAAAGCTGGAGAAGGTTAAGTCACCACAGACATCTTGGAAGCTGAGAGTTGCAGGCTTCTTGCAGCAAAGGCAGATTTCTGCTGGAGGTGGGGTGGGACTAATCCACCTCAAGGCCCACCCCTTGTGAATGCCTTCTAGCAAGGCTCCACCTCTCAAGGTACCATGACCTTGCCAAACACATAAGACTGTGGGGGACACATTTCAAACCATGACACCCATCAATCTATTGCCTTCAGTAAACTCATCTCACCACAAAAGATAGGCACATCCTAAAAATAGAAGGCAGGTCCAAAATTCTGCAAGCTAATGGAACCAGGAAACAGGCAGGGGTAGCCATTATGCTATTGACAAAGTAGATTTCAAAAGAAAAAAAAAAACACAAGAGACACAGAGGGATACTACATTTTAGTCACAGGTACAATTCACAAGGAAAACTTCAATACCCAGGAAATTCAGAGAATTATAATGTTATATTTCAGAAACTTATAATCTGGGCTGGAGAGATGGCTCAGGGGTTAAGACTCTGCCTCACAAGCAGAAGGTCCTGAGTTCTGATCCCAAGTACTTTGTAAAAACTCAAGGCACCCTACACTTCTGGCCCTGATGGGCAGAGCCTGGGAAATCCCAGAGTGAAGTAAGAAGGAGGTAGAAGCAATCCAGGATGATTCTATAAACAGATATGACCAAAATAGAAACTAGCCAGGCAAATAATAGTTAAAACACTCCACATTCAAGATAAAGAACTGGTGCTGAGAGCTTCAAGGGAAAAAAAACAAGTCACTTTTAAAAGTAAACCTATTAAAATAACAAATGACTTCTCAATGGAAACAGTAAAAGCAAGAAGAGCTTGGAGAGACATACTTCAAGTATTGAATGAGCAAAAATGTCAACCCAGGCTAATATATCCTGCAAACCTATCCATCATGATCAAGAGAGAAGGAAAAATTTTCCAGCACAAAGACAACTTGAAGGGATACAGGTCCACCAAACCAGGCCTTCAAAAAAGGCTAGAAATGATACTCAAGCTTGAGGGAAAAAACAGGCATATCCAGGAGAACAGAAGGGAAGTGTATCACTAAAAGAGAAACAATACATTTACAAAAGCCACTAAACATAAAAAATGTCCAGAATTAAAAATGGTTTCTCTATTATAACATTAAATGTTAATGGAATTAACTCACTGATCAAGAGACACAGATTACAAACTTGGATTAAAAATCACAATCCATCAATCTGCTGCCTTCAGGAAACCCATCTCACCACAAAAGATAAGCACATCCTATAAAAATAAAAGGCTGGTCAAAAACTCTACAAGCTAATGGAACCAGAAAACAGGCAGGGGTAGCCATTATCCTATCAGACAAAGTGGACTTCAAACCAAAAAAAAATCATAAGAGACACAAATGGATACTACATTTTAGTCACAGGTACAATTCATGAGGAAGATTTCACAATACTGAACATATATGCCCTAAATACTGCCCTCCCCCACATTCATTAAGCAAACCCTACAACATCTGAAGCAAGAAATCAATCCCAAAACGAAAATTCTTGGGAATTTCAATACCGCCCTCTCAATATGGGATAGATGTACAGGTAAAAAACTTAATAGAGACACTTTGGAGCTTAATCAAACCCTTAAAGAAATGGACCTTACAGACCTCTATCGAACTTTTCATCCACGCACCAAAGAATACACATTTTTCTCAGCAGCACACAGAACTTTCTCCAAAATAGATCACATATTGGGACACAAAACGAATCTCCACATATACAGGAAAATTGAAATTCTAGCCTGTACACTATCAGACCACCACGGCCTAGAGCTTGATATCCGCAACACAACAAGCAACAGAAAATACACTAACTCCTGGAAAATTAACACTATGATGAGGAAAGAAAATTGGATTCAGGAAGAAATTACAAAGGAAATTCAAGATTTCCTGAAAGTGAACAATACTGAAAACACAACTTACCAAAATCTCTGGGACACAATGAAAGCTGTCCTAAGAGGTAAGTTCATAGCTCTTAATGCTTACATCAAAAAACTGGAACCATCACAAATAAATAACTTAACAATGCAGCTTACAGCTTTAGACAAACTAGAGCAATCTGATCCCAAAAGTAGTAGAAGAGAGGAGATTAGCAAAATAAGGGGAGAAATATCTGAAATCGAGATTAGGAAAATGATACAGAAAATCAACCAGTCCAAAAGCAGGTTTTTTGAAAAAAATCAATAAGATGTATACACCCCTAGCTAAATTAACCAAAAGCAAGAGAGAGAAAGCCCAAATTAACAAAATTAGAAATGAAAATGGAGTTATCACTACTGATACCTAAGAAATCCAGAGAATTATAACGTCATATTTCAAAAACTTATACTCTGTGAAATTTGACAACACAACAGAGATGGATGAATTCCTAAGTAAACTCAACTTACCAAAATTGAATCAGGAAGTTGTGAGTTATTTAAATAGTCCTATAACATATGAAGAAATTGAGGAAGTAATCTCAAATCTTCCCACCAAAAAATGTCCTGGACCAGATGGATTCAGCACAAGAGTTCTACCAGACATTTAAGGAGCTAATAACGCCAATACTCCTTAAACTGTTCCACCAAATAGCAGAGGAAGGAACACTACCAAATTCCTTCTATGAGGCTAATATCGCCTTAATTCCAAAACCTAATAAAGATACACTTAGAAAAGAAAACTATAGGACAATCTCTCTGATGAACACAGATGCAAAGATTCTCAACAAAGTCTTAGAAAATCAGATTCAAAAACATATCAAAAAGATCATACACGGGGATCAAGTAGGCTTTATCCCAGGCATACAAGGTTGGTTCAATATATGCAAATCAATAAATGTAATTCACCATATAACCAGTCCAAAGTTCAAGACCACATGATACTCTCAATAGATGCAGAAAAAGTTTTTGACAAGATCCAACAGCCCTTTATGATCAAAATGCTAGCGACAGTAGGAATGGAAGGAACCTTTATCAATATAATAAAAGCTATATAAAACAAGCCCACAGGAAGGATTATGCTCAATGGGGAAAAACTGGAAGTATTCCCACTTCGATCAGGAACTAGACAAGGCTGTCCACTCTCACCACTTCTATTCAATATTGTACTTGAAGTCTTAGCTGAAGCCATAAGACAAGAAAGGGACATAAGAGGGATTCAAAGCGGCAAGGAAGAAGTCAAGCTATCCCTCTTTGCAGATGACATGATCTTATACCTGACTGTTCCCAAAAACTCCACTAGGAAGCTCCTGGAACTAATTGAGAAGTTCAGCAGGGTGGCAGGATACAAAATAAATGTACAGAAATCAGAGGCCTTCCTATATGCCCAGAATGAAAGAAGTGAAAAAGCCCTGCGAGAAACAATCTCATTTTCTATAGCCCCTAAAAAAATGAAATACCTTGGTATAAACCTAACCAAGGAGTAAGAGAACTCTATAATGAAAACTATAAAACCCTAAAGAAAGAAATTGCAGAAGACACCAGGTGGAAAGACCTCCCATGTTCCTGGATTGGCAGAATCAACATTGTAAAAATGACCATCCTACCAAAGGCAATATACAGATTCAATGCTATACCAATTAAAATCCTAAAGCAATTATTTAAAGAAGTTGACCAAACAATCTCAAAATTGATAGGAAGGCACAAAAGACCCAAGATAGCAAAAACAATCCTGAGTAACAAAAACACTGCTGGAGGTATCACCATACCAAACCTTAATCTATACTACAAATCCATAGTTGTAAAAACAGCATGGTATTGGCTCCAAAAGAGACACACAGATCAATGGATAAGGATTGAAGACCCAGATATAAGCCCACAAAGTTACAGCCATTTGGTCTTTGACAAAGGGGCCCAAAAAATCCAATGGAAAAAGAACAGCACCTTCAATAAATGGTGCTGGCAAAACTGGATGTCCAAATGCAGAAGATGTCCACATGGATCAAGGACCTTGATATAAGGCCAGAGACTATAAAAAACTATAGTTGAAAGGGTAGGGTACTCCCTCGAGCTGATTGGGCTAGGCCAACAGTTCCTGAATGGACATCCAATAGTACAGTCACTACAACCAACACTCAACAGTTGGGATCTTGTGAAATTAAAGAGCTTCTGTTCAGATAAAGAGATTGTAACCCAAGCACAAAGGCAACCCAGAGAATGGGAGAAAATCTTCACTAACCACATATATAATATAGCTATATTATCCAGAGTGCACAAAGAACTTAGAAAACTGAAAACAACCAAGGGGAAAAAAGGCCCAATTAAAAAATGGGCCTTGGAACTTAAAAGAAACTTTACCAGGGACGAAATTGAAATATCTAACCAATATTTTTAAAAATGCTCCACTTCCTTAGCCATCAGGGAAATGCAAATCAAAACTTCCCCGAGATATCATCCACCCTGGTCAGGATTGCAAAAATCCACAATACAAACAACACCAAGTGCTAGAGAGGATGTGGAGAGAAGGGACCTCTCTTACATTGCTAGTGGGAATGCAGGCTCATACAACCACTCTGGTGAGCCGTCTGGTGATTCTTAAAGAAGTTAAAGATTGAAATGCCATATGACGCTGCTATTCCACTTTTGGGAATAACCCCCCATACAGTAAAAATTCACCTCGATAGCACAAGCACGACCATGTTCACAGCAGCACTGTTTACAGTAGCAAAGTCATGGAATCAGCCCAAATGTCCAACAGTTGACAAGTGGATAAGGAAAATGTGGTACATTTATACAATGGAATACTACTCAGCCATCAAAAATGATGAATTAATGCAATTTGCCAGGGAATGGATGGAATTAGAAACAATTATATTGAGTGAAGTATCCCAGACACAGAAAATTAAGTGCCATATGTACTCCCTAATAGGTGGATCCTAGTACGAAACCCACTTAGAGACACTCAAATACAAATCACTGTAATATCTACAGTAATTGTAAAGATTATAAACAGGAGGAATGGGGAAGGAGGGCCCCACTAGAAACAAAGAGAGGGGACCATGTCACAGCAGAGCAAATAGGCCACCATCAACGACTGCAAGTAAGTAATGAGACATCTGGGTAAGTACACAGACTTTCCTTCCTGATCATTTGCAACTGATGAGGTACGATCTCACCAGAAGGGGAGGGCATATAGGCTGCCAGATAGAAGGTAACCATTTTGCAAATGGGCAATTGACCCCTCTCTCACCATGGTCTCCTACTTTTATTCCATCTACCTTTGAATATACTCTTATAACAAGACTCTAATTTAACAGGTTTTTATCTCTGGCCATGGGGTGACATCCAATATCCATCAGGATGGAGCCAAGGGCATTGCAAGAACAGCAAAACTGAAAAAAAAATCAAGAAACCATAATTCAGAACATCAGAGACTCTATATCAACCACCTGGAATCAGGCCAGCCTAATCTCTCCCCATCCTGAAGCTCAGGGAATTTTGCGGAAAAGGGGGCAGTAAGATTGTAAGAGCACAAGGATGGGAGGAGCAATGATATGCAAGATACACCATGCAAGTTAGGGCCAAAGCAATTATCACAGGACTCTACATGATCTGCGCAATGACCAACATATCATTGACCCCTCTAATTCTAGCATGGACTAAAGGCACTAGGATCCTTAGAAGCAAGGGATTAACAGTCACAATAGTGTTCCTATACTTAAGGGGAACACAAGAAAGAGTTCTAGAAATTGCCGCTGAGTCCTTACACCTCATCAGAGAGGAGGACCCAGAGGAAAGTTTGATATACACATTAAAGGATGCTTCAGAGATGGGGGAGGGGGCACTGGTAGAAAGGGAGGAATGGGGGAAAGGAAGGGGCAAAGGGGGGAGAGAACAGGGAGGTCCAGTGGGGGTGGAGGGAGGGAGGGGACAGGGGTTCCTATTACGTTTGTATGAGCAGAAAAATTAAAAAAAAATCCAAAAAAAATAGGACTTTGCATGACCTGCGCAATGACCAACATATCATTGATCCCTCAAAGTCTAGCATGGATCACAGGCACTAGGATCCTTAGAGGCAAGGAATTAACAGCCACAAAAGTGTTCCTATACTAAAGGGGAACACAAGAAAGAGCTCTAGGCAATGCTACTGAGTCCTTACACCTCGTCAGAGAGGAGGACCCAGAGGGAAGTTTGACATGCACACTAAAGGATGCCCTAGGAATGGGGGAGGGGGGCACGGGGAGAAAAGGAAGGAGGGGGGAAGGAAGGGGAAAAGGGTGGAGTGAGCAAGGGGATCCAGGGAGGGCTAGATAGAGGGAGGGGAATGTGGTACCTATCAAGTTTCTATGAGTGGAAAAAATAAATTAAAAAAACTGGAAAAATAAAATAATAATTATAAAAGAAAGGAAGAAATTGGCATGCCCATGATGTGGGATTCAGACTCTAGAACTAAACTGAGTTCATGGCTCTGAGAAATCCACTGCCACAACATATAGAACCAAACTATGAGCTGAACAGAACATTGCAGAAATCATAGATATGACTCTGAGATTTGATCACATAAGAGAATAGGTCACCTGGATTGGGGAGAACTCAAGTAGTTCCACAGAGATTCTTTGTCTCTAGTAAATAACTGAAGAGTCTGGCCGATTTCCAGCACCAGCTACTGTGTCATGGAGGTGAGCAATGCAACGGGATCCTCTGGTCAAGCTTTCAAATAACTGCAGTGCTGGCTGAAATGTAACTGTGATCTCACAAACAAAATCTAAGCCAAGCCAGTTAACTGAAACTGCATTTCTATACTATAAAAATATTGGAAAGGTAAGGGCTTGTAAGTCTTGTAAATCCACTAAATTTAGAGTTGTTCATGTAGCAATAGGTTACTTTTTGAAGATTGTCTCCTACGTCTATCCTATGCCTTCTTCATTTCCCCATCACTTGCTGATCCATTCTTGTGCCTATATCACTGAGAAATCATCTCAAATCTATCCTGCCTCCAGAATTACCTAACAGGACTATAAATTTGATCTTTTTACCGACCTTGTAGAAAGCTCTAATAATAGTGGGCTACCCAAAAGATAACAGAAATAAAAGATAGACAGCTTTAAAAACAAAACCTGCACAACCTAGTCAAACATCACTTCAATTTTATCCCTTGTACTCCTACAACATATTTAATTTCATGCCAAACCATTTCCTTTCTTTCAATTCATTACTTGATTTCACAACTTCTATATGTGATTATCCATTCCTCCTCCCCAAACTATGTTTGTCACATCTCTCTCTCTGGAAAGATCATTTTTTGATGTAAAGGACCAATGCAACATCTTCTCAGGAGTTTCCACAGATGTTGTTCCGAGTATAATTAGTTACTCAGTCATCTGTCTTCACTCAGTGCATTAAATATGCCAGTGGTAAAGTATTAAAGAATAATGTATTACATTGTTGAATTGGTTGAATGTGTTTTTACCTCCTCTATCAGACTGTGACCTTCCTAGGTAAAGAAGTACTGCCTTCACCATCATTTATTTCCAGAATGGTGGCATGCTAAATGAAATGTTATAACAACTCAATGCTTTTCAAATCAATTAATTAAAGTTTGAATGCACTAGTCTCTTTTCTTTCTCACTACTTACAAGAAAAAGTGAGAAGATGTAACCTTTTACAAGGTCCTATGTACCCATATGTTAGGAATCTATTTATTTTGCTTTCCAGTTTTCTTCTAAACCCATTTTTCCTCTCCCCATCAGTTTATATTACCTTGCAAGAATGTTTGAATATACAGGAAGTCTACAAATGTAATATAAAAATGCTTTCAGTATTACTTAATAATGTACAGGAGGTAGGAGAGGGAGAGAAAAAGTTAACATAGTAATACTGACACTTAAGTAGGTTGTTTATCCATCAAATCTTTTGGATAATAAAACTATCATTTGGATTTTAAAGCAGCATTTTTTCATTTCATTATTATATATACTTATGGAGTACATTAAGATGATTAAATGCATTCATGCAATGCACACTGAAAAATATCAGGGTAATTAGCATTTCCATATCCTTAGATGCCTTATATTTCATTGTTATGGAAAACTTAAAATTCTTCCCTTCTAGGTCATTATAGAATATATAATAAGTTTTCATGAACTATACTCAGCTTGATGTGCCACAAAACAACTTACTCTGACATAATTACATTTTGATAGCATGTTACCAAGCTTCTCTCTGCCCAACCCTACCCTTCATAAACTCTAGTGATCACTTCTATCAAGTCTTGTACCCTCCACATATGAGCTGACATAATATTTTGTAACCAGGTAGTCAATTATAACTGTTTATTATTCTAACATTAAAGTTTTTTTCATTTTCATAACTAGACTACTATGGTATCCCACAATATCTTTTTAACCATACTTCCACAAAAATGATTTATCACTTCAATAAATTTAATAAACGTTGGCAGTTCATAACCCATATGCTTGTGTTCATAAATTTGGATGTATATTTAAACTCACTAAACATAATGTGCATTCATCAAACTAAGGCAATAAATATTCAAGTATGAAAATACCTAGCATATTCTACCTACTTCTATTTCAAATTATAAAATTTCAAATGGTATTTGAACAATGTCTAATCTCATGGTTTCAAATGATGAAATTAAATTCTGCTCAAAGTGAGAGATCTTTCCTAATGTTTACACAACTACACCACTACCTATAAATCAGCTGGCCTATCCACTAAATTTGTTGACTGTTGAAACTCATTAACTAATGGCTTACTGTCAGTGATGGCAAGCACACACAAAAAAGTAAGGAATCTATATAAAACAGATTCAAATGTACATTTAGTCAAAATATCTTACTCATTTAAATTTTTCCATAAGAAGAAATATCTTCCTCAATTAATCAAAAGATGATTCAACTGACGTATCTAAAGAATCCTGATCAGGTTAACACAGAGAGAGGAAGACAGGGCAAAACAAAAAATGTCCTAGATGCTCCAATTACAATCCAGAAGCAATTATGTAACAGTTATGTGACACTTCCTGATAAACTGTTGGTCAGAGAGTTCTCAAATCTCCCCCAAACAATATGGGTTTCCCTCCTGAAACCAACAGTAAGACTCTATTACTGAAGATGCAACACATGCTGATCATAGGACATGGATATAAAACACCACCTTGAACTGTTCTGGAGGCTTAATGAATGTGGGGGACCAGTAAGATTGAAAGATCACAAGGATGGGAGGAGTAGTGATATGCAAGATACTCCACACAAGTTAGGGCTGAAGGAATTATAACAGGACTCTACATGATCTGCGCAATGTCCAACACATTATTGACCCCTCAAAGTCTAGCATGGGCTAAAGGCACTAGGATCCTTGGAGGCTAGGGATTGACAGCCACAGTAGTGTTCCTATGCTTAAGGGGAACACAGGAAAGGGTTCTGGAAATGCCACTGGATCCTTCCACCTCATCGGAGAGGAGGACCCAGAGGAGAGTTTGGCATGCTCCAGGGATGGAAGCGGGAGGCACTGGGGGATGGGGAGGGAGGGGAGAGGAGGGGGACATAGAGGGGTGGGGGATAGAGGGAGGGAGGGCACTGGTGTACCTGTTAAGTTTGTATGAGTGGAAATAAAAAAATAAATAAATAAAAATTTAAAAAAATGAAAATACAAACACAGCATACCAGAACCTGTGAAATACAATTAAATTGACCATACCGGAGAAGCTTGGTAGTGCCTACATTTAGTCAAAATCACAGATCTTGACTAAACTTGTTCCACTTCAAGATCTTAGAAAAACAATAGCAGTTAAACCTAGCATCAGCAGACTGAAAGAATTAATAAAAATTGGTGCAAAAACTAATGAAATAAAAACAAAAAGGAAATATTATCAATAAAACACAGTGTTGGTTCTTTAAAAAAGCAACAAGTATCTAGGCAAACTAACCTGAAGAAGGAAAGAGATGAGCCAAATTAATCAAATCAAACATGAAAAATGGAAATGTTAAAATACACACCAATAAAATTCAGAGGATTAATTAAAGCATAATTCGAAAACTTACATTCTAATTAATTGGAAAATAGATAAATTTTGACACTCATAGTGTCTACAAAAATAAACCAAGAGGATATAGATGACTTAAAAAGAACTATGACAAATAATGAGAATAAAGCAGTAATAAAAATCTTCCCAAATAAAAAAAGCCTAGGTACAGATAGAGTTGGAACTAAATTTTATCAGACCTTTAAGGAATGCTCCTTAAACTAGTGCTTAAAATAGTAAAAGAAGGAACGTTGCCAAACTCATTGGGAAAATACAATATTAAAATACCAAATGGGGCAATGATCTAACAATGGTGTAAAGAAAACTGTAGACCAATTGCTTAAATTATAGGTCAATGAACATAGATGCAAAATTTCTCAATAAACTGATAACACATTACACATCAATCCAGCAGGACTATGTTAGCTCTGTTTCAGGGATGAGAGAATGGCACATATTCACAAATTAATAAATGTAGTATGTGAAATTAATTGACTCAGGACAAAAATCATACGATAATATCAATAAATGCAGAGAAAGCTTATTGATGAAGTGTAACAACTCTTCATGACAAAGAGCCCTGAAGAATCTAGGAATAGAAGGAACATACCTAAACATAACACACACACACACACACACACACACACACACACACACACACACACACATATATAACATATAGCTAACATTATAATGAATGAGGTGAAATTCAAAACATTTTCACTAAAATCAGAAACAACACAACAGTGTCCACTTTATTCACTCTTATTCAATATAGTCATTAATGTTTTACTTAATGCAATAAATAGGAGAAAGAATTAAAACAGATGCAAGCAGAAAAAGAAGTCAAATTAAACCCATTTGCATATAATGTAGTCTTGTATATAAGGAATCCCAAATCTACCAGAAAATTCTAGAATGATATTTAGCAAAGTATCAGTATACAAAAATCAGTAGTTTGCTCCTCTGGAATGAGGACCTGAGATCTAATCCCAAGTACTCATATAAAAAGCCATGAACAGTGTGTGGAACCTATAATTCCAATGCTGGGAGGGCAGAAACAAATGGATCCCTGGAGCTAGATGTCCAGTTATTCTAGTCAAATCTCTGAATTTCATGTCCAGTGAGACATTCAATATAGAATGCTAGCTTCAATGTACACACACGTGTCAATGTACAACCAACTGTGCACACACATACAAATAAGCCCACACACACATACATACAGTAACATACACAAACATCAACAATTTTTAAATATGTCAGCAATAAGCAAGCTGAAAAAGAATCAAGGAAATCAAAATTATAATGGTCTAAAAAATAAATAAAATGAAGCACGTAGGGACAATGTTAACTAAGGAAATGAAGAATTTCTACAATTTTTTTTAAGAAATTGAAGAAGAAATAAGAAGATAGAAGGGCCTCCCATACTCGTGCATTGGAAGATAATGTTGTGGCAATGAGTACATTACAAAAATAGTCTACACATTCAATGCAAATCACATCAGAATTCAAACATTCTTCATACAAATAGAAAAATCAATCCTGAAATTCATATGGAAGCGCAAAAAACCCTGAATAGCCAAAGCAATCCTGAGCAAAAATAATAAAGTTGGACATATCACAATACTTGATTTGAAGTCACACCACAGAGAAATCATAAGAAAACAGCATAGTACTGACATAAAAACAGACAGGTAGTTCAGTGATGTAAAACGGAGGATCCAAACGTTAAATCTATACAATTTCAGCAACCTAATTTATGATAAAGATGCCAAAACATACATTAGAGAAAAAGACAGCCCCTTTAACACTGATGCTGGGAACACTGGATGCCACACATAGATGAATGCAACTAGAACATTGTGCAAAAATCAATACAAAACGGATCAAAGACCTTGTTACAAGACGTGAAACAAAAACTGCAAGAAGAAAACAAAGAGAAAAGGCCTGAAGATATAACCACGTAGGAGGTCTTTCTAAAAAGAACCCGGCTCACTCAGAAAATAGAGCCAACAATTGACTATTTGGATTTTATGAGTTTAAAAAACCTTCATAGCAAAGGACGCAATCACTGCTCGCTGCCGCCGCCGCCATGGTGTTCAGATGCTTCGTGGAGGTCGGCCGGGTGGCCTATGTCTCCTTCCGGGCTCATGCCGGAAAGCTCATGGCCATCATAAATGTGATTGGTCAGAAGAGGGCTTTGGTGGACCGGCTGTGCACCCACGTGGAGCAGCAGGCCATGCCCTTCAAGTGCATGCAGCTCACAGATGTTATCCTCAGGTTCCCACACAGTGCCCGCCACAAGTACGTGCAAAGGGCCTGGGAGAAGAAGGACATTCACACCAAGTGGGCAGCCACGAGATGGGCCAAGATCGAGGCCTGGGAACGGAAAGCCAAAGATGACCGATTTTGATCCTTACAAAGCCATGAAGGCAAAGAAGACTTCATTCTTGATGATCCTGTTTCTCATCTTCTTTGCCTAAACAGGATCATCAAGAATGAAGTCAAGAAGCTTGAACGGGTGGCCATTCTGAAGGCCTCTCCCAAGAAGGCCCCTGTTGCAGGGGCAGCTGCTGCTGCTAAAGCCAAAGTTCCAGCCAAGAATGCTACCTGAGCCAACAAGAAGGGCACGGAGGCCGCCAAAGCCCCAGGACAAAAGGCAGTGGTTGCCTGCCAAGAATCCCAAGGCTGGGGCTGGAGAGGTGGCTCAAGGGTTAAGCCTCTGCCTTGCAGGCGGAAGGTCCTGAGTTCGGATCCTAGATGCCACGTATAGATGCCAGGCGAAAGCGGGGGCAGCCTGCTACACACGCACATGTGCACACATGCACAATTGAATAAATAAAATTTAAAAAAAAGAATCCCAAGGCTCAGAAGCCAGCCCAGAAAGCTCTGCCCCAAAGCAGCTGGCAAGAATGCATGAGCTTCAGAGAGAATAAAGGCTCTGACACAAAAAAAGAAAAATTATATACTTATGAAAGCCACTAAACATAAAAAATGTCCGGAATTAAAAGTAATTTCTCCATTATAACACTAAATGTCAATGGAACTAACTCATCAATCAAGAGACACAGATTACAAACTTGGATTAGAAATCATAACCCATCAATCTTCCGCCCTCAGGAAACATCCCACCACAAAAGATAGACACATCCTAAAAATAAAAGGCTGGTCCAAAATTCTGCAAGCTAATGGAACCAGGAAACAGGTAGGGGTAGTTATGATGCTAACAGACAAAGTGGATTTCAAATCAAAAAAAATCATAGAAGACACAGATGGATACTACATTTAGATATTACAGGTACAGTTCACTAGGAAGACTTCACAATACTGAACATATATGCACCTAATATGGGCTCCTCCACACTCATTATGCAAACGCTACAGTGTCTAAAGTAAGAAATCAACCCCAAAACGATAATTCTTGGGGAATTCAATACCGCCTTCCCAGCATGGGATGGATCAACAGATCAAAAACTTAACAGAGACACATTGGAACTTAATCAAACTCTTACTAAAATGGACCTTACAAATCTCTATTGAACTTTTCATCCACGAACCAAAGAATACACAACTTTCTCCAGAATAGACAATGTATTGGGCCACAAAATGAACCTCTACATATACAGGAAAGTTGAAATTCTAGCCTATACCCTATCAGACCACCATGGTCTAAAGCTTGACATCTGTAACACAACAAACAACAGAAAATGCACTAAGTCCTGGAACTAAGCACTGATGCTGAATGACAATTGGGTTCAGGAAAAAATAATAAAAGAAATCCAAGATTTCCTGGAAGCAAACAATAATGAAAATACAACTTATCAAAATCTTTGGGACACAATGAAAGCTGTCCTAAGAGGTAAGTTCATACCTCTTAATGCCTATATCAAAAAAAATAGAAATATCACAAATAAATAACTTAATAATGCAGCTTAAAACTTTAGAGACACAAGAGGAATCTGATCCCAAAAGCAGTAGAAGAGAGGAGATCAGCAAAATCAGGGGAGAAATATTAGAAATTGAGATAAGGAAAATGATATAAAGAATCAACCAGTCAAAAATCTGGTTCTTCTCCCTTTTCACCCCGCCCCGCTCCGCCTATCGGATGCCCGCGGGCGGTCCACCCGGGCCTCACCCCACGCCCTAGGATGCCAGGTCAGCCCACAGGGACCCGGCTCCGACTCCCACCATCCGGCCGGAGCCACACGCGGGGGCCAAGGGACCAGGAAGACCTCCCCCTCGCCCGGCCCGCCCCAGCTGCCCTCGGGTTAAATAGCTCCACGCCTACGTGCCCATCCTCGCTTTGCACCCCACCCCGCTCCGCCCATCCGGACACGCAGGCATGGTCCAGCCGGGCCTAGACCCCGCGCCCTAGGTAAGTCTCCACCCCCGTCCGCCCACCAGGACCCCAGGCCAAACAATTCAGTTTAGTGAAATTGAGAGATCTTAAGAGTTAAAATGACAATGCCAAAGTCAAAGTGCAAATCCATGAAAAGCAACACTCAAGTAAACAAATTTCCCACTGAAGAAATTAATCCCATAATGTTAGACTCCAACAAGAACAAACCTGCAGAAAAAGGCCAAGAAAGCCTCACCCAGGATAAGGTCTTTCAAAATATGATCATTACCATGTTCAATACTATGAAAGAGGAAATCAGGGAGGAATTACATAATTGAATCAATCGCTTTGAAGAGGAACACAACAGACATCTGGAGGAGTTGAGAAAAACAGTGCAAGAAACAAAAAGTGGCATAGAGCAGTTAAAACAAACTCAAGCAGAGTTTAAAACTGAGCTAAAAGACAAGTTATCTTCAACCCAGAACGCCACAGAGAGTCTTATCAACAGAACTAACTAAGCAGAAAACAGAATTTCAGACCTTGAAGATAAAGTGGGAGTACTAACCAGCTCAATGGAAGAGGTGGTTAAAGCCAAAAAGATACTTGAGAGAAATATCCAAGAGATATGGGACACCCTGAAGAAGCCTAACATGCGTATTCATGGAATACCAGAGCAAGAATCTCAAAATACCACCCCTGAGGAAATTTTTCAAACGATCATCAAGGAAAACTTTCCTCATCTAAAAAAAGAGAGGCCCATCCATATACAAGAGGCATTCCGCACCCCAAACAGATATGACCAAAACAGAAGCTCACCACAGCAAAAAATAGTCAAAACACTCCACATTCAAGATAAAGAACTGGTGCTGAGAGCTTCAAGGGAGAAAAAACAAGTCACTTTTAAAGGTAAACCTATTAAAATAGCAAATGACTTCTCAGTCGAAACAGTAAAATCAAGAAGAGCTTGGAGAGACATACTTCAAGTATTGAATGAGCAAAAATGTCAACCCAGGCTGATTTACCCTGCAAAACTATCAGTCATGATCGAGGGAGAAAGAAAAATTTTCCAGCACAAAGACAATTTGAAGGGATACATGTCCACCAAACCAGGCCTTCAAAAAATGCTAGAAATGATACTCAAGCGTGAAGAAAAAAACAGGCATATCCAGGAGAACAGAAGGCAAATATAACACCATTAAAAGCGAAGCAATATACTTATAAAAGATACTAAACATAATATATGTCTGGAATTAATAGTTTCTCCATTATAACACTAAATGTTAATGGACTTAATTCACTGATCAAGAGACGCAGATTACAAACTTGGATTAAAAATCACAATCCATCCATCTGCTGCCTGCAGGAAACCCATTTCACCACAAAAGATAGGCACACTCTAAAAATAAAAGGCTGGTCAACAATTCTACAAGCAAATGGAAGCAGAAAACAGGCAGGGGTAGCCATTATGCTATCAGACAAAGTGGATTTCAAACCAAAGAAAATTATAAGAGACACGGATGGATACTACATTTTAGTCACAGGTACAATTCACCAGGAAGACTTCACAATAATAAACATATATGCACCCAATACGGGCCCCTCCACATTCATTAAGAAAACCCTACAGCTTCTAAAGAAGGAAATCAACCCCCAAACGATAATTCTTGGGGACTTCAACACCGCCCTCTCAACATGGGATAGATCAACAGGTCAAAAGCTTAACAGAGACACTTTGGAACTTAATCAAACCCTGAAAGAAATGGACCTTACAGATCTCTATCGAACTTTTCACCCACGCACCAAAGAATACACATTTTTCTCAGCAGCACACGGAACTTTCTCCAAAATAGATCACATATTGGGCCACAAAATGAATCTACACATATACAAGAAAGTTGAAATTCTAACCTGTGCCCTATCAGACCACCACGGCCTAAAGCTGGACATCCACAACACATCAAACAAGAGAAAATACACTAACTCCTGGAAACTTAACACTGTGATGCTGAATGAGAACTGGATTCAGGAAGAAATTAAAAAGGAAATTCAAGATTTCCTGAAAGTGATGATAACGAAAATACAACTTACCAAAATCTCTGGGACACAATGAAAGCTGTTCTAAGAGGTAAGTTCATAGCTCTTAATGACTACGTCAAAAAAATGGAAACATCAGAACTAAACAACTTAACAATGCAGCTTAAAGCTTTAGAGAAACTAGAGCAATCTGATCCCAAAAGCAGTAGAAGAGAGGAGATTAGCAAAATAAGGGGAGAAATATCTGAAATCGAGATTAAGAAAACGATAGAAACAATCAACCAATCAAAAAGCTGGTTCTTTGAAAAAATCAACAAGATTGATACACCCCTAGCTAAACTAACCAAAAGCAAGAAAGAGAAAACCCGAATTAACAAAATTAGAAATGAACATGGAGTTATCACTACTGATACCCAAGAAATCCAGAGAATTATAACATCATATTTCAAAAACTTATACTCTGTGAAGTTTGACAACACAAAAGAGATGGATGAATTTCTAAGTAAACACAACTTACCTAAATTGAATCAGGAAGTTGTGAATTATTTAAATAGTCCCATAACATATAAGGAAATTGAGGAAGTAATCTCAAATCTTTCCACCAAAAATGTCCTGGACCCGATGGATTCAGCACAGAGTTCTACCAGACATTTAAGGAACTAATAACACCAATACTCCTTAAACTGTTCCATCAAATAGCAAAGGAAGGAACACTACCAAATTCCTTCGATGAAGCTAATATCGTTTTAATCCCAAAACCTAATAAAGATTCACTTAAAAAAGAAAACTATAGGCCGATCTCCCTGATGAACACAGACGCAAAGATTCTCAACAAAGTCTTAGCAAATCGGATTCAAAAACATATTAAAAAGATCATTCACGGGGACCAAGCAGGCTTCATCCCCGGCACACAAGGTTGGTTCAACATATGCAAATCAATATGTAATTCATCATGTAAACCAGTCCAAAGTCCAAGACCACATGATACTCTCGATAGATGCAGAAAAAGCTTTTGACAAGATCCAACAGCCTTTTATGATCAAAACGCTAGAGACAGTGGGAATGGAAGGAACCTTAATCAATATAATAAAAGCTATATACAACAAGCCCACAGCAAGGATTATGCTCAATGGGGAACAAATGGAATCATTCCCACTTCAATCAGGAACTAGACAAGGCTGTCCACTCTCACCACTTCTATTCAATATTGTACTTGAAGTCTTAGCTGAAGCCATAAGACAAGAAAGGGACATAAGAGGGATTCAAAGCGGCAAGGAAGAAGTCAAGCTATTCCTATTTGCAGATGACATGATCTTATACCTGAGTGATCCCACAAACTCCACCAGGAAGCTCCTGGAACTAATTGAGAAGTTCAGCAGGGTGGAAGGATACAAAATAAATGTGCAAAAATCAGAGGCCTTCCTATATGCCCAGAATGAAAGAAGTGAAAAAGCCTTGAGAGAAACAATACCATTTATTATAGCCCCTAAAAAAATGAAATACCTTGGTATAAACCTAACTAAGGAGGTAAAAGACCTTTACAATGAAAACTTTAAAACCCTAAAGAAAGAAATAGCAGAAGACACCAGAAGGTGGAAAGACCTCCCTTGTTCCTGGATTGGCAGAATCAACATCGTAAAAATGACCATCCTACCAAAGGCAATATACAGATTCAATGCTATTCCAATCAAAATCCCAAAGCAATTCTTCAAAGAAGTTGACCAAACAATCTCAAAGTTCATATGGAGGCACAAAAGACCCAGGATAGCAAAAACAATCCTGAGTAACAAAAACACAGCTGGAGGTATTACCATACCAAACCTAAGTCTATACTACAAATCCATAGTTATACAGACAGCCTGGTACTGGCCCCAAAATAGACACACAGATCAATGGATAAGGATTGAAGACCCAGATATAAGCCCACAAAGTTACAGCCATTTCGTCTTTGACAAAGGGGCCCAAAGAATCCAATGGAAAAAGAACAGCATCTTCAACAAATGGTGCTGGCAAAACTGGATCTCCACATGCAGAAGATTAAAGCTGGACCCGTACTTGTCACCATGTACAAGACTTAATTCCAAATGGATCAAGGACCTTGATATCAGGACAGAGACTATAAAAACCATAGTTGAAAGGATAGGGAATTCCCTCGAGCTGATTGGGCTAGGCCAACAGTTCCTAAACAGACAGGTAATGGCACAGTCACTGCTACCAACTCTCAAAAGTTGGGATCTTGTGAAATTAAAGAGCTTCTGTTCAGATAAAGAGATTATAACACGAGCTCAAAAGCAACCCACAGAATGGGAGAAAATCTTCACTAACCACACATCTGATAGAACTCTGCTGCCCAGAGTGCACAAAGAACTTAGAAGACTAACACCAAGGAAACCAATGGCCCAATTAAAAAATGGGCCCTGGAACTTAAAAGAAAGTTTACCAGGGATGAAATTAAAATGTCTAACAAATATCTGAAAAAATGCTCCACTTCCTTAGCCATCAGGGAAATGCAAATCAAAACTTCCCTGAGATATCATCTCACCCCGGTCAGGATGGCAAAAATCCACAATACAAACAACAACAAATGTTGGAGAGGATGTGGAGAGAAGGGAACTCTCCTACATTGCTGGTGGGAATGCAGGCTCATACAGCCACTCTGGCGAGCCGTCTGGAGATTCTTAAAGTATTAAAGATTGAAATGCCATAAGACCCTGCTGTCCCACTTTTGGGAATAACCCCCCATACAGCAGAGGTTCACCTCGATAGCACAAGCACGACCATGTTCATAGCAGCACTGTTTACAATAGCAAAGTCATGGAATCAGCCCAAATGTCCAACAGTTGACAAGTGGATAAGGAAACTGTGGTACATCTATACAATGGAGTACTACTCAGCCATCAAAAATGATGAATTACTGGAATTTGCCGGGAAATGGATGTCATTAGAAACAATTATATTAAGTGAAGTATCCCAGACCCAGAAAATTAAGCGCCGTATGTACTCCCCAATAGGTGGCTCCTACTACCAAACCCACCCAGCCCACCTACAGACAGTAATTGCAAGGATTATGAACAGGAGGGATGGGGTAGAAGGGCCACACCAGAAACAAGGAGAGAAGGGACCATGTTACAGCAGGGAAAATAGGCCTCCATCAAGGACCCAAATAAGTAATGAGACATCTGATTAAGTTTACAGACTTTTGTTCCTGATCATTTACTACTGAGGGGGTGTGATCTCACCAGAAGAGGAGGGCATATAGTCTGGCAGATAAAAAGTAACCATTTTGCAAGTGGGTGATAGACCCCTCCCTCACTGTGGTTTCCCACTTTTATTACATCTACCTTTGAATGTGCTTTTATCACAAGACACTAGTTTAACAGCTTTTTGTCTCTGGCCAGGGGGTAGCATACAATGCCCACCAGGATGGAGTGAAGGGCATTGCAGGAGCAGCAAAACTACAAAAGAAAATCAACAAACCACAATCCAGAACTTCAGAGACTCTATATCAACCACCTAGAACTAGGCCAGCTTAGTCTCTCCCCATCTTGAAGCTCAGGGAAATTTGCGGAAGAGGGGGCGGTAAGAGTGTAAGAGCAAAAGGATGGGAGGAGCAATGATACATAAGATACTCTATATTAGTTAGGGCTGAAGCAATCATAATTGGACTTTGCATGCCCTACGCATTGTCCAACACACTGTTGACCTCACAAAGTCTAGCATCTGCTAAAGGCACCAAGAGCCTTGGAGGTAAAGGATTGGCAGCCACAGCAGTGTTCCTATACCTAAGGGGAACACGGGAAAGGGTTCAGGAAAAGGCCGCTGGGTCCTTGTACGTCATCGGAGAGGAGGGCCCAGAGGAAAATCAGGCATGCACAAGAAAGGACTCTCTGGGAATTGGGGCGGGAGGCACTGGGGGATGGGGAGGGAGAGGGGTGGGGACGGGGAACAATGGGTACGAGGGGAGGAGGAGGGAGGGAGGGAACTGTTGTACCTAATAAGTTTGTATGAGCAGAAATAATAATAAAAATGTATTAATTAAAAAAAAGAAGAAATTGCAGAAGACACCAGAAGGTGGAAAGACTTCCCATGTTCCTGGATTGGCAGGATCAACATTGTAAAAATGACCATCCTACCAAAGGCAATATACAAATTCAATGCTATACCAATTAAAATCCCAAAGGAATTCTTTAAAGAAGTTGACCAAACAATCTCAAAATTCATATGGAGGCACAAAAGACCCAGGATAGCAAAGACAATCCTGAGTAACAAAAACACTGCTGGAGGTATCTCCATATCAAACCTTAGTCTATACTACAAATCCATAGTTATAAAAACAGCCTGGTACTGGGGGTGACATACAATGCCCATCAGGATGGAGTGAGAGCATTGCAGGAGCAGCAAAACTGCAAAAGAAAATCAACAAACCACAGTCCAAAACTTCAGAGACTCTATATCAACCACCTAGAAGTAGGCCAACCTAATCTCTCCCCATCCTGAAGCTCAGGGAAATTTTAGGAAGAGGGGGCAGTAAGATTGAAAGAGCACAAGGATGGGAGGAGGGAGGGAGGGGGAGCAGGGGGTTCGGGGGGAGGAGGAGGGAGGGAGGGAACTGGTCTACCTATTAAGTTTGTATGAGCGGAAATAATAAAAAAGTATTTAAAAAAAAAGGAAGAAAGAAATGAAAATGGAGTTATAACTACTGATACCCAAGAAATTCAGAGAATTATAAGGTCATATTTCAAAAACATATACCCTTTGATATTTGATAACAAAAAAGAAAAGGATGAATTCCTAAGTAAGCACAACTTACCTAAATTGAATCAGGAAGTTTTGAATTATTTAAATAGTCCTATAACATATGAGGAAATCGATGAAGTAATCTCGGATTTTCCCACGAAAAAATGTCCTGGATTCAGCACAAAGTTCTACCAGACATTTAAGTAACAAATTGTGGCGTTCCTCACACACACACATACACACGCACGTGCGCACACACACACACTAGAACATGGCTCCAGGCCATTAGAACTGAGAAAAGCGAGTTTGCCACCTTCTCTTCCACCTCAACTTCAGAGACTTGGATACTGGCAGGGAGTTTGTCAGAGAAATCTCGATTTATTGGGGGTAACAAAACAGCTTATATATACAAAGGACCACAGGACAAGAAACGGGCAGCCAATTGTGTCAAAGATCAACACAGCATATGAGCTTTACAGGTCAGACTCACCGTATCTCAGTAAGGAAGGCAGGTCAACTCCTAAAACCCAATTAGGACTTTCTGTAATGTGATCAGGGTTATGCCCAGGACACTAACTCTGTGCCATCTTTGGTCCCATTTGCTTAGCTGTGCCCTGGGATAATTCCTGGGCAGGCCCAAGCACAAATAACACCAGTAATCCTTAAACTGTTGATCAAATACAAAGGAAGGAACACTACCAAATTCTTTCTATGAAGCTAATATCGTCTTAATCCCAAAGCCTAATAAAGATACACTTAAAAAAGAAAACTATAGTCCAATCTCTTTGATGAACACAGATGCAAAGATTCTCAACAAAGTCTTAACAAATTGGATTCAAAAACATATCAAAAATATCATTCACGGAGATCAAGTAGGCTTTATTCCAGGCACGCAAGACTGGTTCAACATACGCAAATCAATAAATGTATTCACCATATAAACCAGTCCAAAATTCAAGACCACATGATACTCTTGATAGATGCAGAAAAAACTTTTGACAAGATCCAACAGCCCTTTATAATCAAAACTCTAGAGTCAGTTGGAATGGAAGGATCTTTATCAACATAATCAAAGTTGTATACAACAAGCCCACAGCAAGGATTATACTCAATGGGGAAAAACTTGAAGCATTCCCGCTTTGATCAGGAACTAGACTCTCACCACTTCTATTCAATATTATACTTGAAGTCATAGCTGGAGCCATAAGACAAGAAAGGGACATAAAAGGGATTCACATTGGCAAAGAAAGTCAAGTTATCTCTATTTGCAGATGACATGATCTTATACCTGACTGTTCCCAAAAACTTCACTAGGAAGCTCCTGGAACTAATACAGAAGTTCAGCAGGGTGGCAGGATACAAAATAAATGTACAAAAATCAGTGGCTTTCCTATATGCCCAGAATGAAAGAAGTGAAAAAGCCCTGAGAGAAACAATCCCATTTACTATAACCCTTAAAAAAATGAAATACCTTGGTATAAACCTAACCAAGGACATAAGAGACCTTTACAATGAAAACTTTGAAAGCCTAAAGAAAGAAATTGTAGAAGACACCAGAAGGTGGAAAGACCTCCCATGTTCCTGGATTGGCAGAATCAATATCATAAAAATGACCATCCTACCAAAGACAATGTACAGATACAATGCTATACCAATTAAAATCCCAAAGCAATTCTTTAAAGAAGTTGACCAAACAATCTCAAAATTCACATGGAGGCACAAAAGACCCAGGATAGCAAAGACAATCCTGAGTAACAAAAACACTGCTGGATGTAGTATCACCATACCAAACCTAAATCTATACTACAAATACATAGTTATAAAAACAGCCTGGGACTGGTTCCAAAATAGACACAAAGATGAATGGCTAAGGGTTGAAGACCCAGATATAAGCCCACATAATTACAGCTATTTGATCTTTGACAAAGGGGCCCAAAAAAATCCAATGGAAAAAGAACAGCATCTTCAACAAATAGTGCTGGCAAAACTGGAAGTCCACATGCAGAAGATTAAAACTGGACCCGTACTTGTCACCATGTGTAAAATTCCGAATGGATCAAGGACCTCAAT
Organism: Typhlomys cinereus; assembly: GCA_023101885.1. Taxonomy (NCBI): domain Eukaryota; kingdom Metazoa; phylum Chordata; class Mammalia; order Rodentia; family Platacanthomyidae; genus Typhlomys; species Typhlomys cinereus. The sequence continues at coordinate 5,898,463 of JALPQD010000020.1, forward strand.
ATTAGGCCAGAGACTATAAAAATCCTGGTCAAAAGAGTAGGGAACTCCTTCGAGTTGATTGGACTAGGCCAATTGTTTAGGAACTACAAAACAGTAATCCAACACAGTCACAGTCAACTCAACAGATGAAAGGGTAGGGAACTCCCTTGAAATGATTGGATTAAGCCAACAGTTCCTAATCAGAAATCCAATAGCGCAGTCAGTACAACCAACACTCAACAGATGGGATCTTATGAAATTAAAGAGCTTCTGTTCAAATAAAGAGATTGTAACCCAAGCACAAAGGCAACCCACAGAACGGGAGAAAATCTTCACTAACCACATATCTGTCAGAGCTCTATTATCCAGAATGCACAAAGAACTTAGAAAACTAAACACCAAAGAAACAAATGGCCCAATTAAAAAATGGGCCTTGGAACTTAAAAGAAACTTTACCAGGGATGAAATTGAAATGTCTAACCAATATCTTAAAAATGCTCCACATCCTTAGCCATCAGGGAAATGCAAATCAAAACCTCCCTGAGATATCATCTCATTCCAGTCAGGATGCCAAAAATCCATAATACAAATGCCACCAAATGCTGGAGAGGATGTGGTGAGAAGGGAACTCTCCTACATTGCTGGTGGGAATGCAGACTTATACAACCACTCTGGCAAGCCATCTGGCGATATTTTAAAAAGTTAAAGATGGAAATGTCTTATGACCCTGCTATTCCACTTTTGGGAATAATCCCCCATAAAGCTAAAATTCACCTCAATGGCACAAGCATGACCATGTTCATAGCAGTTCTATTTACAATAGTAAAGTCATGGAATCAACCCAAATGCCCAAGAGTTGACGAGTGGATAAGGAAAATGTGGTACATTTATACACTGGAATAGTATTCACCCATCAAAAAGATGAATTAATGAAATTTGCTGGGAAATGGATGGAATTAGAAAAAATTATATTGAGTGAAGTATCCCAGACACAGAAAATTAAGCACTGTATGTACTCCCTAATAGGTGGATCCTAGAACCAAATGCACTTAATGACATATTCAAAAATAAATCTGTTTAATACCTATAGTAATCCCCCAAAACAAGGAGAGAGGGGATCATGCTACAGCAGAGAAAATAAGTCACCATCAAGTTTTGCAAGTAAGTAGTGAGATATCTGGTTAAGCTCACTCACTTTCCTTCCTAGTAACTTGCAACTGAGGGGGTTTGATCTCACCAGGCAGGGAGGGCATACAGTCTGGCAGATAGATGGTAACCATCCTGCAAATGCGAGACTGACCTCCCCCCCCACCGCGGTCTCCTATTCTTATTCCATTTACTTTGAATCTACTGTTATAGTAAAGACACTGTTGTCTTTTATCTCTGGCTAAGAGGTGTCATCCAATACCGATCGGGATGGAGCCAAGGACAGTGGAGGAGCAGCAAAACTGAGAAAAACAACAAACCATAATTCAGAACATCGAGACCCTACATTAATCACCTGGAACCAGACCAGACAAATCTCTCCCTGTGCTAAAGTTCAGGGAACTTTGTGGAAAAGGGGGCAGTAAGATTGTAAGAGCCTAAAGGTGAGGAGGAGCAACAATATGCAAGATACTCCATACAAGTTAGGGCCAAAGTAATCATAATAGGACTTTGCATGACCTGCACAATAACTGATATATCAATGACCCCCCCAAAGTCTAGGATGGATCACAGGCACTAGGATCCTTAGAGGCAAGAGATTAACAGTCACAATAGTGTTCCCATACTAAAGGGGAGCATAAGAAAGAGCTCCAGGCAATGCTACTGTGTCCTTACACCTCATTAGAGTGGAGGACCCAGAGGGAAGTTTGAGATTCACACTAAAGGATGCTCCAGGGATTGGGGGGAAGAGGAGGGCACTGGAAGAAAGGGAGGGAGGGGGGTGAAAGGAAGGGCAAATGGGGGGAAAGAGGAAGAGGGTCGGGGAGAGGTGGAGGGAGGGAGGGGACGGGGTACCTATTAAGTTTGTATGAGTGGAAAAAATAATAATAATAAAAAAGATGCAATCAGCTTGAAGAGAATAGTTATAGAAACTCTTCACTAGATATCCATCTGACAGAGGATTGGCACCTATAATATACAAAGAATTTTAAAAACTAAACATTGAAAAACACACAATCTAATCAATAAATGTTCTAATGAAATAAACAGTTCTCAAAGTGTGTGTGTGTGTGTGTGTGTGTGTGTGTGTGTGTGTGTGTGTGGTTTCAAAGCAGAAAATTAAGTAAGGGAAGGTGACTCAGAAAGAAGAAAAAAGGCTACACAACTAAGAATGTATCTCTAGGAGGGTGGTTAAGATGCATATGTTTGAAATGCATTGACTTTGTGAAACTCAACTTTATGTACAATGAAAATGCCTATAAGATGCTTTGAGAGAAAAAAAGGCCAAGCTAAAAAGTTTTAAATTTTTCTTTGACCTACATGACATTTTATTGCCAAAGAAGAAAACGTCTTTGATTCAATAACATTTTCCTACACATGATTATTTCAGCCCCCCGTCATTCTGAAATTATGGGGTTTGTCACCTGTTTCTGAAGTATACTTTATCTAATTACTTAAATTACATGAAAAACTGCTCACATCTATTCATCCATATAAACTGTATCTTCTATGAGTTTTAATAAGCATATACATGTATAATTTTACAATTATATCACATTTCAATCAACTGAGGTGTAATCAAAGTGTACTTTAAATTAATTAGAATAACACATATTCAAAAGCAATAAATTATGTATTTGGAAAATGAAAGATACTAGTAACTACTTGTATACAAGTAATGATTACATAAAAATCATAATGATTATATACACTATTATATGTGTATATATGATATTCCATATAAAAACTATATACGGTCACCAAAAACAAATGGACCATAAATCGTAATATAGCTTTGATGTCTTGGTTTCTTTTCCTGTGACTGTGACAAAATACTCAGACAGAAGCAACTTGAAGAAGAAAGGGGATTTTTGTCTTATAGCTCCAGATAACAGTCCATCATGACAGAGAAGTCACTGAACTAGAACTTAAGAGAAATGTTCATATTATTTCCACAATCAAAAGCAGGAACCATGAATTAATTCATGCTTGATACTATTCAGGTTGCTTTCTCCACTTATATGGTTGTCATAGTTAGATACAAATGTTAACTTGATGGTTAAGGATTTAAGCTCTTGTCATATTGGTAGATAATTAGCAATTGAGTTAAGCTCAGACCAAACCTGTAGGACTGTCTAGTTGATAGGAAAGGCCCAGCCCACGGTGTGTGGGACTAGTCCCTGGACAGGTGAAATACAGAAAGTTGGATGAAGAAGTTGGCATCCTTGTATACACTTGGCCATACATACTGCTTTGGCAAATAAGGATCATGTAACAGTTCGGCTTCATGGCTGTTGATAAAATCTCCATCAAACACCTTAAGGGAACAAGGTATTTATTCTTTTACAATTGTCTGGTTTCAGTTCTCATTACAGTTTGACAAGAAAGCATACACCAACACCAAGGCCAAGGGATATGGCTCTACATAATAGGTGAGAGGGACAATCCTTACTTGCCAGACTAGTGTGCCTGACCAAGTATACACAAGGATGCCTACTTTCTAAAACGGTTCCCTCCATTTTATTCACCTGCCTGGGGACTAGTTCCATCCACCATGGACTGGGGCCTTCCTCAGCAGCCAAACAATCTCCTGCAGGTTTGCTCTAGGCTTAACTCAACTACTAATTCTCTGCAAATGTGCCCAGAGCTCGAACCCTCAACCATCAAGTTGACACCTGTACCTAACTCTAACAGCATCCTTGTATATACTTGGCCATACATGCTGACCTAGAAAATAAGGACAATCCTTCTCTCAGCTGTTATGTGGCTATGGTGTGGCCAGTTCCCTTGGCCCTTTGGTAATGATGCATGCTCTCCGGCCAAGCTGGACTAAGAACTACAACCAACCAATCGTAAGAGAAAATAAACCCCTTGTTCCTTTACAGAGTTTGGTCATGATTTGATCAGCAGTATTCATAGTAACTGAAACAAGGGCCCAGGATCCCAGACTAGGGGAATGATACCACCCACAGTGGGCAGATCTTCCCATATCAGTTAACATAATCAAGACACCTCCCTTCCTACATGGCCAGAGGCCCTTCTCCAAGGTCATTCTACATCATATGAATTGACAATTAACATTATTCCGGTTTATCTTCCTGCTGTTGATAAATACACCATCAAAGAGTTAAGAAAATGAAGGACTTTATTCTTGCTTTAACAAGTCCAGCTTAACAAGAGGGGTCATACAAACATCAGATGCTAAGGGAATTGGCCATACCATATCCACAAGCTAGTCTGACAAAGTGTGCCAAACCACTAAACCAGCTTTCTCCATCTCATCTATCTGCCCATGGAATGGTTCCAACCACTATGGGCTGCCTTAACTTCACCGATGTGCCAAAAGCCTCAGCATTCACCAGTCAAGTTGACAACTGTGTCTAACTGGTGCAACCATCACACTTGATTTGTGTAAATGTGTTCTAATTCAGCATATCAAAATCAACCATATATGTACATGGATCTGGGGGTCACTCAGAGATTTCACCTCACTGACACCAAACACTTTATCAAATAGAGGCTTTAATTAAGCTTATCAACATCTGTACACCAGAGAGTCGAGATCCTAGCCAGAAGCAGAGGCCTTAAGGGTAGAAGTAGGGATTATTTAAAGTCAAAAATTGGACATTTGCAGGCCTCCAGTCTGTCCACTGAGTCAGTAATAACAATCCTGTTATGTAGTATCCTTAAACAAGCAAGTATTCCGGCATAACACATTAGAGTAGCAATCTAACACAACACTGTGTTCTTCGACTAAAGGTATAGAAACTGAGTTACATTAGATGTAGAAACTGTCTGTATCTTGCCACCACCTGGTAACAGTAATGATGTACAGTAGGACTACAACCTTGAGTGAAAGCAAGCAGTTAGTACAGAAGCTAAAAACCAGTTATTTTGCAAGCAGCATATTCCTGACATCCTATTAACTAGCTGGTGGACAAATTTTAATTCTAACTTAACTACTACAGATACATTCTCTTAATGTGCCCCTGTCATTAAGGCATTAAGGAACATGCATCCTAGCATTTTGTTGCTTTTTTTTACAATATAAATATAGGGAAAAAAAATCCTAGATTGTTTTTTGTTGAACAAAACAATTTAAAATTCATTCAAACTTGTTGTGTCCCTTAAATGTTAAAATATGTTATAGCATGGCCTGATTAGGGAAGTAATAGAATTTGAGTGTGTAGTATTATTTCCATATAAGCCAAGAGGTAGACTTCTGAGTGCTGACCTGATCATTTTCCTAGCTAGTATGAACCTTCCTGCATACAAGTTCTTGTTTTCAGTAAATAAAGGGCCCATTTCAATGGCAACTATGGAAATTTGGAGTTGATACATGGCGGCACATGACCTTTCATTCCTCAATTGGCATTTTCAACAGAAAATCAAAGAGAAAGCTCTTTACATCAAACTAATCATCATGTGTACTAATTGAAAAGTTGGAGTAGCCTTTGAGGTATGATTTTACTAATAAATGCCTAGATTTGTTGTAGCTTTTGAGAATACAAAGGTGAATAAGACTTTACTTAAATCCTGAAAGAGACATAGTTCTCAAATAATCTTGAGGAGATCAGTTCAGCTAGAATAATGGCACACAGTCACCTGACCTGACATGTAAATTTAGGGATCATAACATACTGACATTCTTTAGTAAGAAGTTATACTTGACTTATTTTAGATTAAAATCTATTTGTGTCTTAATGTCTAATTATTATAATAGTATAGGTAAAAGTAATGCTGATGCAAGTTTGCATTGCATAGTAAAATATTAAATTAGCAACCATAAACTGGCACATCACTGACAAAACATTAAAGCACTGATTCATAATTATAAATCAAGACTAGAAGCAATTTATTTTTTTTTATTTCAGCTCATACAAACTTATTAGGTACACCGGTTCCCTCCCTTCCTCCTCCTCCCCCCGTACCACCTGCTCTCCCTCCCCACCCTTCTCCCTCCCCATCCCCCAGTGCCTCCCGCCCCAATTCCCAGAAGGTCCTTTCCTGTGCATGTATGATTTTCCTCTGGGCCCTCCTCTCCGACGTACAAGGACCCAGCGGCCTTTCCCTGAACCCTTTCCCGTGTTCCCCTTAGGTATAGGAACACTGCTGTGGCTGCCAATCCTTTACCTCCAAGGCTCTTGGTGCCTTTAGCAGATGCTAGACTTTGTGAGGTCAACAGTGTGTTGGACAATGCGTAGGGCATGCAAAGTCCAATTATGATTGCTTCTGCCCTAACTAGTATAGAGTATCTTATATATCATTGCTCCTCCCATCCTTATGCTCTTACACTCTTACCGCCCCCTCTTCCGCAAATTTCCCTGAGCTTCAAGATGGGGAGAGACTAAGCTGGCCTAGTTCTAGGTGGTTGATATAGAGTCTCTGAAGTTCTGGATTGTGGTTTGTTGATTTTCTTTTGCAGTTTTGCTGCTCCTGCAATGCCCTTCACTCCATCCTGGTGGGCATTGTATGTTACCCCCTGGCCAGAGACAAAAAGCTGTTAGAGTCTTGTGATAAAAGCACATTCAAAGGTAGATGTAATAAAAGTGGGAAACCACAGTGAGGGAGGGGTCTATCACCCACTTGCAAAATGGTTACTTTTTATCTGCCAGACTATATGCCCTCCTCTTCTGGTGAGATCACACCCCCTCAGTAGTAAATGATCAGGAACAAAAGTCTGTGAACTTAATCAGATGTCTCATTACTTATTTGGGTCCTTGGTGGAGGCCTATTTTCCCTGCTGTAACATGGTCTCTTCTGTCCTTGTTTCTGGTGTTGCCCTCCTACCCCATCCCTCCTGTTCATAATCCTTGCAATTACTGTCTCCAGGTGGGCTGGATGGGTTTGGTACTAGGAGCCACCTATTAGAGAGTACATACGGGGCTGGGTCTGGGATACTTCGCTTAATATAATTCTTTCTAATGACATCCATTTCCCAGCAAATTCCAGTAATTCATCATTTTTGATGGCTGAGTAGTACTCCATTGTATAGATGTACCACAGTTTCCTTATCCACTCGTCAACTGTTGGACATTTGGGCTGATTCCATGACTTTGCTATTGTAAGCAGTGCTGCTACGAACATGGTCGTGCTTGTGTTATGGAGGTGAACCTCTGCTGTATGGGGGGTTATTCCCAAAAGTGGAATAGCAGGGTCATATGGCATTTCAATCTTTAATTTCTTTAAGAATCTCCAGATGGCTTGCCAGAGTGGCTGTATGAGCCTGCATTCCCACCAGCAATGTAGGAGAGTTCCCCTCTCTCCACATCCTCTCCAACATTTGTTGTTGTTTGTATTGTGGATTTTTGCCATCCTGACCGGGGTGAGATGATATCTCAGGGAAGTTTTGATTTGCATTTCCCTGATGGCTAAGGAAGTGGAGCATTTTTTTCAGATATTTGTTAGACATTTTAATTTCATCCCTGGTAAACTTTCTTTTAAGTTCCAGGGCCCATTTTTTAATTGGGCCATTGGTTTCCTTGGTGTTTAGTCTTCTAAGTTCTTTGTGCACTCTGGACAGCAGAGTTCTATCAGATGTGTGGTTAGTGAAGATTTTCTCCCATTCTGTGGGTTGCCTTTGAGCTCGTGTTATAATCTCTTTATCTGAACAGAAGCTCTTTAATTTCACAAGATCCCAACTGTTGAGAGTTGGTAGCAGTGACTGTGCCATTGGATGTCTGTTTAGGAACTGTTGGCCTAGCCCAATCAGCTCGAGGGAGTTCCCTATCCTTTCAACTATGGTTTTTATAGTCTCTGTCCTGATATCAAGGTCCTTGATCCATTTGGACTTAAGTCTTGTACATGGTGACAAGTATGGGTCCAGCTTTAATCTTCTGCATGTGGAGATCCAGTTTTGCCAGCACCATTTGTTGAAGATGCTGTTCTTTTTCCATTGGATTCTTTGGGCCCCTTTGTCAAAGACCAAATGGCTGTAACTTTTTGGGCTTATATCTGGGTCTTCAATCCTTATCCATTGATCTGTGTGTCTATTTTGGAGCCAGTACCAGGCTGTCTTTATAACTATGGATTTGTAATATAGACTTAGGTTTGGTATGGTAATACCTCCAGCTGTGTTTTTGTTACTCAGGATTGTTTTTGCTATCCTGGGTCTTTTGTGCCTCCATATGAACTTTGAGATTGTTTGGTCAACTTCTTTGAAGAATTGCTTTGGGATTTTGATTGGAATAGCATTGAATCTGTATATTGCCTTTGGTAGGATGGTCATTTTTACGATGTTGATTCTGCCAATCCAGGAACATGGGAGGTCTTTCCACCTTCTGGTGTCTTCTGCTATTTCTTTCTTTAGGGTTTTAAAGTTTTCATTGTAAAGGTCTTTTACCTCCTTAGTTAGGTTTATACCAAGATGTTTCATTTTTTTAGGGGCTATAGTAAATGGTATTGTGTCTCTCAAGGCTTTTTCACTTCTTTCATTCTGGGCATATAGGAAGGCCTCTGATTTTTGCACATTTATTTTGTATCCTTCCACCCTGCTGAACTTCTCAATTAGTTCCAGGAGCTTCCTGGTGGAGTTTGTGGGATCACTCAGGTATAAGATCATGTCATCTGCAAATAGGAATAGATTGACTTCTTCCTTGCCAATTTGAATCCCTCTTATGTCCCTTTCTTGTCTTATGGCTTCAGCTAAGACTTCAAGTACAATATTGAATAGAAGTGGTGAGAGTGGACAGCCTTGTCTAGTTCCTGATCGAAGTGGAAATGCTTCCAATTGTTCCCTATTGAGCATAATCATTACTGTGGGCTTGTTGTATATAGCTTTTATTATATTGATTAAGGTTCCTTCCATTCCCACTGTCTCTAGCGTTTTGATCATAAAAGGCTGTTGGATCTTGTCAAAAGCTTTTTCTGCATCTATCGAGAGTATCATGTGGTCTTGGACTTTGGACTGGTTTACATGATGAATTACATTTATTGATTTGCGTATGTTGAACCAACCTTGTGTGCCGGGGATGAAGCCTACTTGGTCCCCATGAATGATCTTTTTAATATTTTTTTGAATCCGATTTGCTAAGACTTTGTTGAGAATCTTTGTGTCTGTGTTCATCAGGGAGATAGACCTATAGTTTTCTTTTTTAAGTGAATCTTTATTAGGTTTTGGGATTAAAACGATATTAGCTTCATAGAAGGAATTTGGTAGTGTTCCTTCCTTTGCTATTTGATGGACCAGTTTAAGGAGTATTGGTGTTATTAACTCCTTAAATGTCTGGTAGAACTCTGTGCTGAATCCATCTGGTCCAGGACATTTTGTGGTGGGAAGATTCAAGATTACTTCCTCAATTTCCTTATATGTTATAGGACTATTTAAGTAATTCACAACTTCCTGATTCAATTTAGGTAAGTTGTGTTTACTTAGAAATTCATCCTTCTCTTTTGTGTTGTCAAACTTCACAGAGTATAAGTTTTTGAAATATGATGTTATAATTCTCTGGATTTCTTGGGTATCAGTAGTGATAACTCCATGTTCATTTCTAATTTTGTTAATTTGGGTTTTCTCTCTCTTGCTTTTGGTTAGTTTAGCTAGGGTTGTATCAATCTCTTTGATTTTCTCAAAGAACCAGCTTTTTGACTGGTTGATTTTTTCTATCGTTTTCTTAATCTCGATTTCAGATATTTCTCCCCTTATTTTCTAATCTCCTCTCTTCTACTACTTTTAGGATCAGATTGCTCTAGTTTCTCTAAAGCTTTAAGCTGCATTGTTAAGTTGTTTATTTCTGATGTTTCCATTTTTTTGACGTAGGCATTAAGAGTTTTGAACTTACCTCTTAGAACAGCTTTCATTGTGTCTCAGAGACTTTGGTAAGTTGTATTTTCGTTATCATTCACTTTCAGGAAATCTTGAATTTCCTTTTTAATTTCTTCCTGAATCCAGTTCTCATTCAGCATCATAGTGTTAAGTTTCCAGGAGTTAGTGTATTTTCTCTTGTTTGATGTGTTGTGGATGTCCAGCTTTAGGCCATGGTGGTCTGATAGGGCACAGGTTAGAATTTCAACTTTCTTGTATATGTGTAGATTCATTTTGTGGCCCAATATGTGATCTATTTTGGAGAAAGTTCCGTGTGCTGCTGAGAAAAATGTGTATTCTTTGGTGCGTGGGTGAAAAGTTCGATAGAGATCTGTAAGGTCCATTTCTTTCAGGGTTTGATTAAGTTCCAAAGTGTCTCTGTTAAGCTTTTGACCTGTTGATCTATCCCATGTTGAGAGAGCGGTGTTGAAGTCCCCAAGAATTATCGTTTGGGGATTGATTTCTTGCTTTAGACGCTGTAGGGTTTTCTTAATGAATGTGGAGGGGCCCGTATTGGGTGCATATATGTTCAGTATTGTGAAGTCTTCTGGTGAATTGTACCTGTGACTAAAATGTAGTATCCATCCGTGTCTCTTATAATTTTCTTTGGTTTGAAATCCACTTTGTCTGATAGCATAATGGCTACCCCTGCCTGTTTTCTGCTTCCATTTGCTTGTAGAATTGTTGACCAGCCTTTTATTTTTAGAGCGTGCCTATCTTTTGTGGTGAGATGGGTTTCCTGCAGGCAGCAGATTGATGGATTGTGATTTTTAATCCATGTTTGTAATCTGTGTCTCTTGATCGGTGAATTAATTCCATTAACATTTAGTGTTATAATGGAGAAACTATTGTTAATTCCAGACATTTCTTATGTTTAGTAGCTTTTATAAGTATATTACTTCATTTTTAATGATGTTATACTTGCCTTCTGTTCTCCTGGATATGCCTGTTTTTTTCTTCACGCTTGAGTATCATTTCTAGCATTTTTTTGAAGGCCTGGTTTGGTGGCCATGTATCCCTTAAAGTTGTCTTTGTGCTGGAAAATTTTTCTTTCTCCCTCGATCATGACTGCTAGTTTTGCAGGGTAAATCAGCCTGGGTTGACATTTTTGCTCATTCAATACTTGAAGTATGTCTCTCCAAGCTCTTCTTGCTTTTACTGTTTCGACTGAGAAATCATTTGTTATTTTAATAGGTTTACCTTTAAAAGTGACTTGTTTTTTCTCCCTTGAAGCTCTCAGCACCAGTTCTTTATCTTGAATGTGGAGTGTTTTAACTATTATTTGCCGTGGCTTGCTTCTATTTTGGTCGTATCTGTTTGGGGTGCGGAATGCCTCTTGTATATGGATGGGCCTCTCTTTTTTTAGATGAGGAAAGTTTTCCTTGATAATCGTTTGAAAAATTTCCTCAGGGGTGGTATTTTGAGATTCTTGCTCTGGTATTCCATGAATACGCATGTTAGGCTTCTTCAGGGTGTCCCATATCTCTTGGATATTTCTCTCAAGTATCTTTTTGGCTTTAACCACCTCTTCCATTGAGCTGGTTAGTACTCCCACTTTATCTTCAAGGTCTGAAATTCTGTTTTCTGCTTCAGTTAGTTCTGTTGATAAGACTCTCTGTGGCGTTCTGGGTTGAAGATAACTTGTCTTTTAGCTCAGTTTTAAACTCTGCTTGAGTTTGTTTTAACTGCTCTATGCCACTTTTTGTTTCTTGCACTGTTTTTCTCAACTCCTCCAGATGTCTGTTGTGTTCCTCTTCAAAGCGATTGATTCGATTATGTAATTCCTCCCTGATTTCCTCTTTCATAGTATTGAACATGGTAATGATCATATTTTGAAAGACCTTATCCTGGGTGAGGCTTTCTTGGCCTTTTTCCGCGGGTTTGTTCTTGTTGGAGTCTAACATTATGGGATTAATTTCTTCAGTGGGAAATTTGTTTACTTGAGTGTTGCTTCTCATGGATTTGCACTTTGACTTTGGCATTGTCATTTTAACTCTTAAGATCTCTCAATTTCACTAAACTGAATTATTTGGCCTGGGGTCCTGGTGGGCGGGGCCCGAACGGAGACTTACTTACCTAGGGCGCCGGGTGAGGCCCGGCTGGACCGCGGGCGCGGGTCCCGACCAGAGGAGCGGGTTGGGGTGAAAAGGGAGGATGGGCGCGTCGGCGTGGAGTTATTTAACCCGAGGGCAGCTGGGGCGGGGCCCGGGTGCAGGGGGAGGTCCTCCTCGTCCCTCGGCCCCCGCGCGCGGCTCCGGCTGGATGGTGGGAGTCAGAGCCAGGTCCCTGTGGGCTGACCTGGGGTCCTGGTGGGCGGGGACCAAACGGCGACTTACCTAGGTCGCGTCCCCATGGGCGGAGCGGGGTGGGGTGAAAAGGGAGGCTGGGCGCATTGGCGTGGAGCTATTTAACCCGAGGGCAGCTGGGGCGGGGCCGGGCGCAGGGGGAGGTCCTCCTCGTCCCTCAGCCCCCGCGCAGCTCCGGCTGGATGGTGGGAGTTGGAGCCGGGTGCCTGTGGGCTGACCTGGGGTCCTAGGGCGCAGGGTGAGGCCTGGCTGGACCGCGCACGCGTCGCGACCGGCGGACAACTAGAAGCAATTTAAAAATCACAACTAATGAATAAGAAACTGGAAATTTTTTTTTCTGGAATTAATGAGAATTATGAGAATATGAATAGCAAGCTTTGACTGAGGAAAAAGAATTCCTAGAAAAATTTAGTATGTAATATTAATGTAATTATGTTTATATATGTTTCAATAATCCTTAAAAACTTTTCATATATAATCCCTTTGCCTTGATTCACTTAATAAATTTACTTTCAAAGTCTATGTTCTGGATGCTATCTTAGGAGCTGGAGGCATAACAGTGAGTGTGTATTGGCTAGCTTCAAATGTCAACTTGATAACTTGGAGCTGTCTGGGCACACCTACAATTATCTAATTAATCTAATTAATTATCTAGTTAAGGCAGACTTCTGCACACGCCTGTAAAAAACTGTTTTGACTATTTCAGTTGAGGTGGGAAGACCTGCCCATTGCGGGTGGCACCATTCTCTGTGCTATATAAGAAAAGGGGCTAAGCATTGGCAAACTAGAAGGCAAGCAAATATGCATTGGTTCTTTCTCTCTGCTCTTGACTTTGGATGCAGTGTGACTATATCCTTCAGCTTCTGCAGGTGTGGCTTTTCTGCTATGATAGACTGTAACTCAGAACTGTGAGCTAATAAAACTCCTTTTTCCCCTAAGTTGTTTAAGTCAGGTAATTTTCTGTAACAATAAGTTATGAAACTAACACAATAAGCAAAAGATAGAAAACATGAATGATAACACCAGCAAGCACAAATGAAATATAATCAAGCACAAATAAGTAGAAATGAAAATACTGTGAAGTCACATACTTATATGTACATATGAGTGTGAGGCTTCCTAAGGAAATGACCATAGAGTTAAGATATGAAAAATGAGAATAAGTTATTTGGATGAAGAAGGTTGTACTCATTTGGAACATCAGAAAGAGCAGATACAATGGCCAATGGCCATGGTGAGTGCATGCTCAGATTAATACAACAGAGCTGATAAATGATACCTGTGAAGGCAGGGTGGAAATGGAACAGAACACAGTAGGTGACAACTGTGTAAACTGGATTAAGAAGACAATATGTAAGACCAATATAAGCCTTTTTAAAAGACTAACATCAAGGAAAATGAAGTGTTTCATTTTAGTACTTCTTCATGAAATATCCTGATATATGCCAGAGGAGAAAGTAATACATATGAGCACCATACTGTGTCTTCTCTTCCTGAGAAGATAGTAGTATAATTTATGCATAAGTGGCAGTACCATTATGCAAATGAGTTTATATAAGTACATATGGTACAAGTTTGAATGGTGTGAACTATTTATACACAACAGAATAATACATGATCTCAAGATCCATATGAAGTAACAGCTATTATATTTTAAAATACATATTAATAACATTAAGAACATGTGATGGAAGATTTCAACATACTTGGGTTTCTAAATAAATGTTCCCCATATTAAGATTAATAGCCTAAGCATTAAATTTCTCAGATGCCCTTACCAGCAGTTTTCTATCTTAAATTCTCTTAAATAAAACATGAAAGGTTAAAGAAAAAAGATACTGTATTCCTTCATAAACAGTGCATAAAGTATGTATATCACAATGATGAACATGAATACCAGTGCAGTTAGCTTACTATAGTGTTCATCCAGGGGCAGAATTTTAGAGGACAGACAAATGGGACATTAACACATGTTGATCACAGTTATAGTCATTTCAAAGCCCATCCCTGATAGAAATTTCCTGAAAGATGTAGAACATAGTGTGGAATTGTTCCTCTAAGAGTAAGGAACCTAAAGGATTTGTTTGGGCTTATTCTGCAGTGATGGCACTGGAACCCAAGGTCTTAGGTATGTTTCTCTGCTACTGAACCACAGCCCCCAACCCACCTGGTACACTTCCAACCCTTTGTGATCGAGAGCGTTAGCTACCTTACATACCCTGCCCCACACCAAGCAGCCCTCTAATGCCAGGTAAAGGGCTCAGAGGAGAGGCAATATTCAGGAAATAATCCCACCAAGGTTGAGTAGATGCAAAGAGACCACTCTACCCTAAGGATGGCACTCGTGCTTCACTTCAGCACAACAGCAAATTAACATCAATGCCATTAATTCCTTATTATACCTATCTGTTCTAAATACCAGAAGCGATTTTATTGGATTTATCTTCAGGTTCCCAAGAATGGAATCTCATTTCCTACATTAAGTGACTTCCACCTAACACAGATTCTGTTTTCCTGACCACATTAGCTGATAGTGGCAGTATTCTGATAAAGAGATGGGTGTTCAAGAAATAATTATTATCTAGAAAAGTTGCCTTAGTTAATAGTCAAATAAGAGAAAGGTGAAGGAGTAAAATCTTTAATAATCTGCTCATGTAAGATACATGAAAAGAGATTTGAAGAGGAGAACGTTTGAATGTGCTTGCAGTCCTAGAACTCAGGAGGTAGAAGCAGGATGGTGAGGAATACCACACTGAGCCACAGGGAACAAGAGTCTGCCTAGAAAAGAAAAGACAGGGGGAAAGCTGTGAAATTAAGAGAAGGGAAAGGAGAGTGGGATCATTCTTTTTCGAATACACAGAATATAATGGGCTCCTAGAACAGCTAGATAGCAATCACAGTCAGGAAGCAGTTTGATGAATTTGTAAGCCTGCAATGAAGAAGAGAGATTTCGGCTGGTTACATGGATTTCAAAGCCATCTGTGTTCCAGTGAAATTGAAGCTGAGATTTGTCAGGAAGACTATCTAAAATGAAAGTAAACAAACATTGAAGGCACTAGTAGAGAGGATCTGGACAGAAAACTGAGAAAGGTCCAGTAAAATGTAGAAATGAATCTAAAATATAATGGTACTGAAGAACATTTACAATTTTCTTTTTACTTTACTTATTTACATTGCATAAGGGCACACGTGGAGGTCCAAAGGACAACTTAGGAAAGTTGATTCTCTCCATCCACCACATGAGTTCCTGGAGATCAAACTAGGGTCATCAGGCTTGGCAGCAATCACCTTTACTAGCTAAACTATCTCACGGGCCTCAAGGAAGAACATTTTAACACTTAATGAAATGTCAAATGGAACAGATTTGTAAACATGAAATCCTAAACTAAATTGTCTTCTGAGTCATACAATGATAATTAGTGAAACCAAAACATTCTCAGAGGTATGACTTAGTAAAGCCTTGCTAAAACAGTTTGAAATAGTTACTTTGCCATGAAAGACAATGAGGAAGATTGCTTGAAAAATATTTCATAATTGTACATGTCTGCATTATAAATTATATAAAAATTCTTATGTGAACTTACTTATCCATATATTCAGTTTTATTAAACTATCATAAATACAAATTCTTATCGTTTTAGGTTTATTCAGTTGTGTATTCCTTTAGACTTTGCTATTCATATTTAAAAATATATCTTATTTCTATTTAAAACTGTTTATAACTGGGTAGTTATTCTAAACATAAGACTTTCCCCCATGTGTAAACAACAGTAAATAAAATTCATGCTCCCCTTATATTCCAGATATTCGGGTTCTACACAACTTCTGTGCTGAACATGATAAAGCTCTTAATACACTGGAGCTGCCTAGCAGAAGCTCAGGAATGCTTGTGTTAATTGAGAATTTGTCGGTACGTCACTCCTGGCTGCACGTGGATAATTCACACTGGTATTAGCAGGATTACAGTAATGCAGTGCAATGAGGTTTTACAGTCTTTTATTTTTAACCCAATTCATAGGTCCTGGCATATACTACTTCTTAAAAATAAGAATTTACAAAACCCTCTTCTAAGCCCAGCAGAAGCAGTAATTTTCCCCCAATCTCAGCATTTGGATCTGCACTTCTAGCTAAAAATAAAAAAATACCTCCATAGGGCAGGGGAGATGGCTCAGCAATTAAAGCACATGCTTTGCAAGTAAAAAGACCAGAGTTCAAGTCCCCAGGTCCCATGTAATTTCAGCCTCAAAAGGCAGAATCTAGGCATCCCCAGAGTAAGCTGGCTAATTAGGCTAGACATATAAGTAAGCTCTAGATTTGAGTACAGATGCAGATTGCTTGTATTCTTTGCACTATTTAAAATAGGCAGCTATAAAAGCATAGATTCTAATTGCAACATAAACAATTAAAATATTTACATTAAGATTTTTAGAATTTCACCAGCAGGGCCCAGTGACATGGCTCAGTGGATAAAGCTGCTTGCTTGCAAGCCTGGGGGTGTCTTAAGTTTGATCCTCAGTGACCACACAGCAGTAATAGAGAACTGACTTGTCTTCTGAACATGACATGTTTGCTGAGTTATACAGCTCTCTCCTCTCTCTTACTCTCTCTCTTTCTAAATAAATAAATAAATAGATAGATAAATAGATAAATAAATAGATAGATAGATAGATAAAGATAGATAGATAGATAGATAAATAAATAAATGAATGAATGAATGAAATCATAGCCAAACAAATGACACACTCACCTTGCACCTTACTTCTTCTGTAGCATTCCAAAAGGCTTGGGGAATGGGAGGTCAGGATTCAATGACATGGTGATGATTTGCAAATCCACATGCAGCTCAACACCTTGCATATTCCAAGAGATCACTTTGGATCCCTCATGAATGCTTCATAGTTAATATTTTCAAAATTAATTTATTGTTTTATGCAAAAGATAAAGATTCTCATGCTATGAGCAGTAAAATATATAACTATGGAGATGCTTTATAGTCTCATCATTTAACTAGTCACCAATGATGAACTGATCACCACTGTCATGTATCATTTAAAATAGCCCAGTAGATTTTTTCCAAACTCAGTTCTCCCTCATTTTTTTCATATGTTTATGTGTGTGACTATGTATGTGGTATATGTTTATGACTATGTATGCGGTGTATGAGCACCTATGTGTGCCTGTGCATGTATTTAGAGATCAGAGAAAGATCTTGGAAGTCTTCCTCTATCATTCTCTTAATCCCTTAAAACAAGATCTCCCACTTAACTTGGAGCCATGCTGGAGGTCACAAAGTCACAGCTACCCTCTTGTATCCACCTCTTGGAGCACTGGGATTATAGGTGCACTACTTTTTTAACTGTACTCTGGGGATTTGAACTCATGACCTTATTATGGGCAGCAAGTGCTCCTATCCTCTGAGCCATTTCACCAGCTCCCTCACTCACTCATTATTCCCTTACTGCTTTAGTTAAGCTGAAGTCATAAAAGTTTAACAGTCCTCCTCCCATCTTCCCTTCCTCTGGTCCAAACTCTTCCCTGCTGTTGGTAAACTTTCAGCAAAACCACAAAGATATAAGACTCTTCTACTAGTATATAAGCCTCTTCTACTAGGTAGAATAATCCTCTTATCCCCATTATTTTTTCTGCCCTACTAGCATGTTTATTGTGAACTGTTCCGTATGGGTTTGGGTGCCCTCCAGCCAAGGCACCCATTACTCTTTCCTCCTCACAGAGGCATCACTTTCTGGCA
The DNA here is from genome assembly GCA_023101885.1 of Typhlomys cinereus. Lineage (NCBI taxonomy): Eukaryota > Metazoa > Chordata > Mammalia > Rodentia > Platacanthomyidae > Typhlomys > Typhlomys cinereus. The sequence goes on from JALPQD010000020.1 coordinate 5,916,446, forward strand.
AAGTTAACCATCTGTTGGTGGGAAACACATAGTTCTGCCTCACACTGTGATGCCTCACACTCTAGTCCACCTGCAGCTACAGTCCTTTCTACTGTTTATGTTTTTGGACTCAAACATTCCTCATGTGCGTTCATGCTGATCTTTTTCACCTGAACCTTATGAAACAGCCTTTTCTGAGATCTCAAATTTGATCCCAAAATAGACTACACTGCTTTTTATTATCTACCATTATCCCGTATAGTACTATATTGACAATAAGCACTTTATTAATGTTAGTTATGTATAATACTTATTGTAATGGATTATGTTTTATAATTAATACTAAATATTAAGTCAAGATTTGGGGCAATATTCTTCTTTGAATCTTAAGGATTTCATATAATCTGGCATCTAGGAAGTGAACTTTAATAGGTCTGTAGAGTAAATAAATCAGCATGAAATAAAAACAGAAATATTAAGTGATTATTAATATAAACACTTTCTCTAAAAAAAAATCTCCATGATTAGATTGCATGATCAGTAGGTACATCTGATAGTCTTCAAGATGATTATTGTTTATACACAATCAAACCTTACTGTCATTATCTTCTGTGATTTTGAGAATCAGAGAAACAGTTCAACTTTGACGGGATCCTTTTATACACCCAATCCTTCACTTCCCACCATGCAGTTTCCCTTTTTCAACATAGAAAATCAAGAGCTGCATGGGGTGGCAGATGAAAGGATATTTAGATTTTAACTCAGATACCTTACCATGATTTGGCTAATCAGACCTTTAGTGTTTTTATCATTTGCTTTAAACTTTGCATTTTTCAAGTTGTAGTTTCTAGTATTTGCTTTTTTCCCTCTAAACATCAAAACTGTCTATGTTAGTTATATCTCTTAGAAATAAAAAATGCTACCATCAAGCTTTGGTTGTCCTGCAGCTCTTTGATCACATATCCAAGGTACTATTAACACTTTCAAAACATGGTTCAGGAGCACAGGGGATGAATTTATTGAAATGTTTTTGATATTTCTTACCTAATTTAGTATTCAGTTTCCTCAATGATGTTTCATTCATAATTTGATGGCTACTCCCTATTTTTTTGGCAAAAAATAGAAACTACATTGAGTATCTGGACTTTTCCTAACACCTGCTAACACCACATCCACTGCTCTAGACAAGCCTGACTTCTTCTCATCCTTGATCACTTTCTTCTTGTCTTAAAATAAGTTTTAATGCCATCCTTATTTATAGCACATTTCTAAAAGTAAGCACAGTATATCTTTAGTCATCTGACATCATTACAAGCCACACTACTCTTCCCATCTTAGAGTTTGAAGTCTCTGGCTCCAGCCTGCATTTTACTCATCTCTTCTGCTACAACTCCTCTTTCTTATCTGATCAATCAATGTGTTGTTCTTTGTGCACTTACTTTCACTTTCCCAGTTATCTTGTGACAAATTTATATTTGCATGTTTAACTTCTTTGTTTCTGAAGTTTGGAGGACTTTCTAAAACCTGTTTTATGTCTTTGGAATGGCCAGCATACTACAGGTGTTTCTCTCAAACTGAATGCCATTTCCACATCAGCAATCAATTTTTTCTTATTTAGAATTAACCAGGAAGTAGCAATCCCCCTAAGTTTTTCTTGACCTTTTCAGAGATGAGTCTGTGAGCAAAATGTGGTAAGAACGTATCAGAAAGTCTGTATTTACAAAATATGATTTCTTGTAGTTGCAGAGATGGTTGAAATGAGAAGTAATATAGTCAAAACTCTGAGATTAGAATCTTGGCTTTTATATAGAGTTCTAGCACTTAATTTTTGTATTAGTTAATGTCCCTGATTTGATTTCTTCATCTTTAAAATTAAGTAAAAAATATATCATAAATATTATTAGAATAAGTTAAATGAAGTTACAAATAGTGCTAATCCAAACTACATAACACCCTTTTGTTTATATTATCCTTCTATTAATAATAAAGCTTAGAGAAACTGAAAACGAAAACAAACCATAATTCAGAACAGCAAAGATTCTACACTAATCACCTAGAACCAGACTAGCCAAATCTCTCCCCATCCTAAAGCTCAGGGAACCTTGTGGGAGAGGGGCAGCAAGACTGTAAGAGCCTAAAGATGGGGAGGACCAATGACATGCAAGCTACTCCATACAAGTTAGGGCTACAGCAGCTAGAATTGGACTTTGCCTGACCTGTACACTGGCTAACATGTCAACGACCCTTAAAGTTTAGCATGTATCACAAGGGAGAAGGCTCCAGGCAGTAGGATCTTTAGAGGCAAGAGATTAACAGGCATAATATAGTTTCCATACCAATGGGGAACCCAAGAAGGGGCTCTGAGCTATGCCACTGAGTCCTGAATGCTCACTAGGGTAGAGGACTCAGAGGGAGGTTTGGCATTCACACAAAAGGATACTCCAAGGGATGGGAAGGAGGAAGGGGGACATTGGGAGAGAGGAAGGGAAGGAGAAAGACGAAAGGAAGTAGGGAAGGGTGGAGAGTACAAGAGAGGGGAGAGTACAAGAGAGGAGAGACTGTGAGGGGAGGAAGGAGAGAGAGGACGGGGCTACCTATTGAGATTGTATGATTAGAAAAAAAACTGTGGGAGATAATAATAATAATAATAAAGCTTAGGAAATGTGATTTATTGCTCAAAGATATAAAATAACTGAAAATTAAGAAACCAATTTAACAAAGTAAAGAATAAGGAGAAAGAAGGAGTATCACAAAATAGAATAGAAAAATGTCAGTTAGTAAAATTTACAGTTGACTTTGCCTAAAGGCTCACATAATAATGGGGAAAAATACTTAGAGGAGTAAGAAGGGATGGGATATAGAAGAGCAGAGGGACTTATACTTATAACATTGTGGGAGGTAACCCCGTAGGAAACTCTTATATTAGTAATATGTAAAAAAAAAAGCATTTATTTTAAAGAAAGGAACAAGAATAGGCAATACCTATGCAGAAGAGTACAAAAAGAGGAAAACAGGGCAAAAAAAATGCACTGAACTGGTCCACTTAGAATCCAATGACAAGTAAAACTTGTCATAGGAATGTAACATTTCCTTATAAAATGTTGGTCCGAGAGGTCTCAAAGGCCCCTAAACATTATAGGCTTTTGCCATTGCTCTTGTTTGCTCTCCGAAAAACTGACAGTAGCACCCTATTACTAAAGACATAGCACATATGGATCATAGAACATGGGCCAAATACACCAACTGGAACTGATCTGAGAGCTTCCTCCTTGCTGGATAGCTTACACAATACCAAGGAATACTGTAGAAGCTGCTGGGAGAGAAAAATAATCAAAGGCCTCATCAACTACAAGTTGCAATAAAAATCACCATGACAACTGGTAACCACCAGTGTAATAGTGGCATGAGTATCAAGGAGACCACCAAAAACTTTCTGATTGGACTCAAGACCAGCTTGTCAGAATGGAACACATTCCTGTTATGTAAACTGAACAAAAACCTATAAAAAGGAAGGAAACAAATCAGTAGCGAACAGCAGCTTATGAACTATAGGTAGGAAGAAAGTACCAAACTGCTCTGTTTTTATACCCACAGATAATACCTGTTATTATGCCCATAGATTGGAAGAGCACTCAGCCTAGAAGTCTTCTTCTATAACAGAAGTGGAGGATCTCAACACCTTGATAGAATATAGCCTAGGGCAGAGGAAGAGCAGTGAAGTAGACAAAAATGGCAAGCCAGCAGGGAAATTTGCAGAATTTGTAAGAGCACAAGGATGGGAGGAGTAGTGATATGCAAGATACTCCACACAAGTTAGGGCCGAAGCAATCATAATAGGACTTTGCATGATCTGCACAATGTCCAACACATTATTGACCCCTCAAAGTCTAGCATGGACTAAAGGCACTAGGATCCTTGGAGGCTAGGGATTGACAGTCACAGTAGTGTTTCTAAGCTTAAGGGGAACACAGGAAAGGGTTCTGGGATATGCCCCTGGGTCCTTGCACCTCATCGGAGAGGAGGATCTAGAGGAGAGTTTGGCATGAAAATTAAAGGATGTTCTGGTGGGGGGGGAGGCACTGGGTGATGGGTAAGGAGGGGAGGAGGGGATAGAGGGAGCAGGGGTGGTTGGAGGGTGGAGGGAGGGAGGGGGGCCGGTGTACCTCTTAAGTTTGTATGAGCGGAAATAAATTTTAAAAAAATGGCGAGCCAGAATGCAGAGTAATGTTCACCCAGAATCAGGCCAACTGAATCTGTCTCCATCCTAAGGCTCAGGAAACCTTGCAGAAGAGAAGGCAATAAGATTGTAAATCCTAAAGATGGGAAGGTTCACCGTTAGACAAGACACTCCATTCAAGGCTAGGCTGCGGCATGAGACTTGTTCTTACCAGACTTGATAAAGATGGACATACCAACATGCCTTCATAGACTAGCAAAGATCTCAGGAGAAATAATCACATGTAGTGGAAACCTAGGGGACTAGAGCTGGATGAGTGAAGGGGAATGCCCCTATCAGTATGGCAACCTGAGGAGGGGCCACTTGGTGTGCTACAGAAGCCGGAACCCCCACAAGAGTAGACAAGCCAGAGAGAACCCTGGGGGTTATAGAAGAGGCAGGAGAGTGGAAGGGAGTGGGATAAATTGATGAAGGAAGAAGAGAGGGGAATAAGGAGGGAGGTAGGGATAAGTACTCAGTATGCTCATAAAACTTGAAAAACAAAATAAAAATAGTGAAACAGAAAAACTTATAGTTGATAAATGAAGACATAATATTCACAGATATCAAGGGAAAACTATCAAACACCTTTAAATGTAAATTACTGAAAATTAGTTATCTCTGACAAGTGGAACTCATGATAGGGAAATCCAATGATTTTTGTTTAATCATTCTTCCATCTGTACCATAGTATTTATCACTAACTTTTTTTGCAGGTATGTGTGTGTATTGTGTTTGCATGTGAGTGCATATATGTGGAAGGGGGGTGTACAAAAGGACATTTAAGGGCATTGAGTGTGTGCCTGAGAAGATCCAAGAGAGATATTGGGAATCATTCTGAATCCCCCCCCCATATTATTGCTTTACTCGAGATTTCCAGGCTCCCCATTCCAGGGCCAGAATAGCATGCAACTGCCAAATCTGCACAGTAGATTTACATTGGGGGGGAATCTAAATTTTACTTGTAAAGTAAAGACTTTAATGCCTGACCCATTTTCCAAGTTCATCACTCTAATTTTTAAAAACTTAAGTATAGTCTTTATAACAGCTCTCCAACACTTGATCAATATTTCTGTTTCTTTTTCTTTTTTTGGTTGTTTGTTTATTTGTTTGTTTCTACTCAGAATTACAATGTAGAAATTTTTTTCTACTCAGACAAACTTGATAAGTACCCCATTCCCCTCCCTCCCTCCACCTCTCCCTGGATCCCCTTGATCCCTCCCGCCTCTTCCCCTTCCTTTCCCCCTCCCTATCTTTCTCCCAGTGCCCCCTCCCCTCCCCATTCCTGGAGCATCCTTTAGTGTGCATGTCAAACTTCCCTCTAGGTCCTCCTCTTTGATGACATGTAAGGACTCAGTAGAATTGCCTAGAGCTCTTTTATGTGTTCCCTTTTAGTATAAGAACACTATTGTGGCTGTTAATCCCTTGCCTCTAAGGATCCTAGTGCCTGTGATCCATGCTAGACTTTGGGAGGTCAGTGATATGTTGGTCATTGTGTAAGTCATGCAAAGTCCTATTATGGTTACTTCAGCCTTAACTTGTGTGGAGTATCTTGCATATTGTTGCTCCTCCCCATCTTTAGGCTCTTACAATCTTCTTCTGCAAATTTCCCTGAATTTTAGGATGGGGAGAGATTAGGCTGGCCTAGTTCCAGGTGATTAATGTAGGGTCTCTGATGTTCTGAACTATGGCTTGTTGGGTTTTTTTTTCCAGTTTTGCTGTTCCTGCACCACCCTTGGCTCTATCCTGATGGGTGTTGGATGTCACCTCCCAGCCAGAGATAAAAGGCTGGTAAAATAAAGTCTTATTGTAAGAGTAGATTCAAAGATAGATGGAATAAGAGTAGGAGACCATGGTGGGGGGGTCAGTCTTCCATTTGCAGGATGGTTACCTTCTATCTGTCAGACTCTATGCCCTCCCTGACTGGTGAGATCAAACCCCCTCAGTTGCAAGTGACTAGGAAAGAAAGTCTGTGAGCTTAACCAGATGTCTCATTACTTACTTGTAGTACTTGATGGTGACCTATTTTCTCTGCTGTGGCATGATGCCCTCTCTCCTTTTTTCTGGTGGGGTACTCCTTCCCCTTCCCTCCTGTTTGTAATCCCTCCTATTTATAATTTCCCTCCTGTTTATAATCTTTGCAATTATTGAAGGTATTATAGAGATTTATCTTTTGAGTGGGCTTGGTACTAGGATCCACCTATTAGGGAGTACATATGCCACTTAATTTTCTGTGTCTGGGATACTTCACTCAATATAATTTTTTCTAATTTATAATCCATTTCCCTGCAATTTTCATTAATTCATCTTTTTTGATGGGTGAGTAGTATTCCATTGTATAAATATACCACATTTTCCTTATCCACTCGTCAACTCTTGGGCATTTGGGTTGATTCCAGGACTTTGCTATTGTAAATAGAGCTGCTATGAACATGGTCATGCTTGTGCCATTGAGGTGAATTTTTGCTTTATGGGGGATTATTCCCAAAAGTGGAATAGCAGGGTCATAAGACATTTCCATCTTTAACTTTTTAAAATATTGCCAGATGGCTTACCAGAGTGGTTGTATAAGCCTGCATTCCCACCAGCAATGTAGGAGAGTTCCCTTCTCACCACATCCTCTCCAGCATTTGGTGGTATTTGTATTATGGATTTTTGGCATCCTGACTGGAATGAGATGATATCTCAGGGAGGTTTTGATTTGCATTTCCCTGATGACTAAGGATGTGGAGCATTTTTAAGATATTGGTTAGACATTTCAATTTCATCCCTGGTAAAGTTTGAGTTCCAAGGCCCATTTTTTAATTGGGCCATTTGTTTCTTTGGTGTTTAGTTTTCTAAGTTCTTTGTGCACTCTAGATAATAGAGCTCTGTCAGATATGTGGTTAGTGAAGATTTTCTCCCATTCTGTGGGTTGCCTTTGTGCTTGGGTTACAATCTCTTTATCTGAGGAGAAGCTCTTTAATTTCACAAGATCCCATGTGTTGAGTGTTGGTTGTACTGACTGCGCTATTGGATTTCTGATTAGGAATTGTTGGCCTAGTCCAATCAACTCAAGAGAGTTCCCTATCCTTTCAACTATGGTTTTTATAGTCTCTGACCTGATATCAAGGTCCTTGATCCATTTGGAATTAAGTCTTGTACATGGTGACAAGTACGGGTCCAGTTTTAAGCTTCTGCATGTGGACATCCAGTTTTGCCAGCACCATTTGTTGAAGATACTGTTCTTTTTCCATTGGATTTTTTGGGCCCCTTAGTCAAAGATCAAATGGCTGTAATTGTGTAGGCTTATATCTGGGTCTTCAACTCTTATCCATTGATCTGTGTGTCTACTTTGGAGCCAGTACCAATATTTCTGTTTCTTAAAAGTTAACAAGTAATGCATGTTCTGCAGCCAAATTATATTCCCACACTCGCTCTGTCATGGGTTCTCCCCTCCCAGAAACTGCTGAGTTCCACCACTTCCCCCACCCCCATTACTATTCATTAAAAAAAAATCTAGGAATATGGGCTAGAGAGATGATTCAGGAGTTAAGTTTCTGCCTCTCAAGCAGAAGGACCTAAGTTCAGATTCCAGATCCCATGTAAAAAATGCCCACAGAAGTCATGATATCCTGGAAAGTAGAGACTGAGAAATCCCAGAGAAAAATCGAAAAGGCGATAGAACAATCCAGGTTGATTTTCAATGTCACTCTTGGGCCTCAATAGGCACACATAGTGCCTGCCCTCTGATACACACACACATAAACTCACACATACAAACAAGACACATACATATACACATACACATGTGTGTGCACACATGAAAAAGAAAAAAAAAAATGCAGGAACCTGACAGATGCCACAAAAAACAAAGGCTGCTAGACACCCATCCCCACCTAGACCACGAGAATATCATCATTCAACAGTTGTACTACCAATACACAAGATAAGTAACCCATTTTATTTTCTATTTATACCTATGTGATTTTATTCCTACATAAGACTTTTTTAGTGCAGTTTACCTACCCCGCTGGCTCTTAGTCCTTGCCCATAATTTGCTGTATCCCACAGCCAATATAACTGGGCAATCAACTAACCTGTATAGCTTAACTACCCCTAGAACCCACAAACTCTAACACTCCACTCCCAGATACTTTATCCAATCACTACCCTTTCTACAAAAAAAATCCCAAAATTCTGCCCTATATAAAAACAAAACTATACAATGCTACTAGAATATGGATAGTTATCATAGTTTCCCTGTGTGCTCTCCAGAAATTGCCATATATTTTGCCCATACCGTCTATATCATTGGCACTGATCTTTAAGTCCTTCCCAGCTTTACTATAGGTATTTCCACCTATTTGTCACTATAACTTGACAACTACAACCTTTAGACAACTCTAAAATCTGTCAACTCTTTCTAAACTCTAAACTTTCCTATTGTACCAACCTCCTCATCTTCTCAAAGAAGTTCTGATACTTAAGCTAAACCTCACCCACAAAACCTGACTCCCATTTAAATATTATCAATTAAAGTTATATCATAGACCCTTTCACCTCCAAATCATCACCAGAACTGGACCCACACACCTCAGGGGTACTGCAGCCACCATATCCACAATACAGCACTAAATAACTCTAGCCTTACTCTCAAACAATACCAACATTTCCAAATCCAGAAAAACAATGCCAACAACTAAGTCTAGCAACATCATCTTTCTCAGAACCAGAAATATGCCAAAGAAAGCAGCTGAAGCCTTAGCACAAGATGTTCAAATCACATTGTGAAATCACAAAATACACCAAAAAAAACAGGAAAATATGCCTTCTATAAAAACCCACAAATCCTGTAATATTAGATTCCAGCAAGAATAACTTCTTGGATATTAGTCAAAAAAAATAATGGTTAAAAAAACAAGCTTAAATAAAACATGAATTCAAAACTACATTAAGTACAAATCAAAACTCTGTAGAAAATCTCACCAACAGAAACAGATAAAGCAGGGGCTGGAGAGGTGACTCAGGGGTTAAGCCTCTGCCTAGCAGGCAGAAGGTCCTGAGTTCGGATCCTAGACGCCAGGCAGAAGCTGGGGCGGCCTGCGTTTCTGGTCCTGGTAGGGCGGAGCCTGTGAATCCTGGGACAGAGTAAACAGGAGGACGTGGAGGCGGTCCATGGTGGTTCCCGAATTCACCTGAATTCGCCCTGGTTCTACACACACACACACACACACACACACACACACACACACACACATACACACACATTAAAATTAAAAAAAGAAATAGATAAAGCAAAGGATATAACATGAGAACTAGAAGAAAAAAATAACAGAACTGGATCAGTCAATACATGAAATTAATCTCCCAGAATTATGTAACAAAAAGAAGTCATACTTGTAGATCCATAGAATCCCAGAAAAAGAAACCCAAGGAAAATGTCCAAAGCATGTTCTCCACACCTAAGTACAAGAAGCATACAGAACACTAAACAGAAGAGACCAGAATATAAGCACCCTACATCACATAATAATCAAAACACTATACTAAAGAGGAACACAAAAAAAAGCTCTAGACAATGCCACTGAGTCCTTACATCTCATCAGAGAGGAGGACCCAAAGGGAAGTTTCACATGCACAGTAAAGGATGCTTCAGGAATGGGGGTGGGGAGGGAACACTGGAAGAAAGGGAGGGAGGGGGGTAAAGGAAAAGGAAAAGGAGGGAAGGAGCAAGGGAATCCAGGGAAGTGTGGAGGGATGGAGGGGAATGAGTTACTTATCAACTTTGTATGAGTGGAAGAAATAAATAAAAAAAAAGAAAAAAAATCTTGAGAGCTGAAGAGAAAAAAAACAAGTCACATACAAAGTCAAGCCTATCAAAATAACAACGGACATTTCAATGGGAACAATAAAGGCCAAAAGGGCTTAGAGAGACATACTTCAAGCTATGAATGAACATAAATGCCAATCCAGGCTAGTACATCCAGCCATCCAGCTAAAAACTATCAGTCAGTCTCTATGACACAAATAGACTTAGACCCTATATGACTACCAGGCCAGGTCTGCAGATGCTAGATACTAGAAGACTCAAGACTGAAGAAAATCATAAATGTTCTCAAGAGGATACAGGGGAAAATAAGGCCAGCATAACCCCTAAGCAAAGGACCACAAATATTAAGAACATAAAAGTGACAAAATGACAAGAATCAATAAACATTTATTAGTAATAAACCTTAAACCTTAATGGACTCAACTCCCCCAGTCAAGTGACATGGGCTAACAGCTTGGATTAAAAATCATAATCTATCACTTTATTGCCTATAAGAAAGGTACCCTACCATGGAAGATAGGAACTATCTTACGATGAAAGAATGGTAAGAAGGTATTCCAAGCAAATAGAACTACAAAAGAAGCAAGAGTTATCATTCTACAAAACAGACTTCAAACCAAAACAAATCATAAAAGACAAATGATGACATTACAAAATAGATAAGGTAACAATCCATTAAGAAGATTTCACAAATTCTAAACATATATGTACCAAATACAGGCTCACTAACAGTCATTAAACAAAAGCTACTACATGTACTATACTATACTAAAGAGCAACAAATCAACTCAAACATGATAATAGTAGGGATTTCAATATTCCACTCTAATCAATAGACAGCTCAACAGGCTAAAAACTGAACAGAAACTCACTGTACTTAAATAAAACCACAAGTCAAATGGACCCGGCTGACATCTGCTGAACTTTCATGCCAAACACTAAGGAACTTATATTCTTTTAAGCAGCCTGTGGAACTTTCTCCAAAATAACCTCACATAGGACTCAAAGCAAGCCTCCACAAATACCAGAAAATTCAAATTACATCCGGTACTATATCAGATAACCGTGGAATTTAGCTGAACAGCCATAAAAAGGGAAACCAAACAACATACTTTTGAATGAGGAATGAGTCAGGGAAGAAATCAAAATGGAAATCAAAAAAAAAAAAAAATCCTAGAAGTCAACGAGAATAAAAGCACAACATATCCAAACCTACAGGACACAATGAAGACTGTCCTAAGAAGAAAGCTTATAGCACTAAATAAGTAAAAAAAAAAAATAGAAACATCACAGATAATGTATTTTACCAATTCCCAAAGCAGTAGATGGACTGAAATAAATAAGATCAGAAGTATAATCAGTAAATTGAAATAAAGAAAGCAATGCAAAGAATCATTTAAAGAGTTATTTCCTTGAAAATATAAACAAGATTAATGAACACTTAGCCAAATTAACCAAAGCCAAAAGAGAAAAGCTCCAAATGGAATTATCATAACTGATACCAAGGGAATTTAGAGAATCATGAGAACAGACTTCCAAAATTTATACTCCATAAAATTTGACAATCGAAAAGAAATGGATGATTTTCTAAGCACATCTAATTCAGTAAATGATTGAAGCAGACCTATAACAAGTAATGAAATTAAAGCATTAATTGCAAATCTCCCAAACAATAAAAGCCTAAGACCAGATGGAATCAGTACAGAACTCTGTCAAACATTCAAAGAACAACTAACACAACTAGTCTTTAAATTATTCAAAAAAATAGAAAAAGAAGGAACACTGGTTCCAAACTCTCCTTACTCAACAGAGTCTATTTCCCCATTCCTTGAAGCTTAAGAAAACTAACATAAGTTGGAAGGTGCAATTCTCTATAGAGAATTGATAGGTATCCTCTCCAAGCCTATACCTCTAAAGTCTATAACCGTGCATTCTCTTTTGGAATGCCTGTCATCACTCTGAAAGAAAGCCTGGAATAGATCTTGAGAGAATGAAATAACACAGAGACAGAGCTGAGTCATCCCAGATAAATTCATTCTAGATCAATAATAACCAATAGATCCACCTACTGAGCACAAGTTCATGAGTGAGACTTCACTGGCTTTAGAAAGATCACACCAGACTATACAAACATTCATTAGCAAAACCCAAGTGCAATGAGGTTCTGTGATTGCTGCTTCACAGCATAATTGTGGTACAGATACATTACACAGAATTTCACTTCAGAAAGTCTCCAGTCTAAATACAGACAGAAAAACAGGTCCAGGGGACAATTTGCCCTTCTGCATTGATTAATGGAAATCTTTGCAGAAATGTACTTTGGCTTTTCCTTCATCTTGAGAAGTGATGAGACAGGAATACAGTAGAAGGAAATTGCACATTTCTAGAGATAAAATTTTAGTTGTAGTTATACTCCTAAGAAACTGGGACCTTGGGCAAGTTATTTCTTTGGACCAAGTTTCTCCAAAGGTTATTACATAATGCAAATTTTGAGGTTTGGTGTGCCAACTTCACACCTATCATCCCCAAAAATTAGGAGGCACAGGCAAGAAATTCATGAATTCAAGGCTAATTGAACTACATGGTGAAATTTTATCTCAAAAAAATTAAAACTGGGTACTTGGGGAAGTTTTTTGTTGTTGCTATTATTTTTAGATTCCCAGATCATAGATGATACTGGAAAAGAGCTTTTGAACGTCAATTAGTTATGCCCATGCAAGTAACCTTAATTAGGTACAGTGTTGCAATGTAAATATAAATGATAAATAAGAACATAAATAAATATAAAAGAACTGAAAGTAAAAGGAAAACTTCTTGAGAAGAAAGGGTTCAATGGGAAGGGGAGAAAAGAGAAGGTAAGTAGGGCCTATGATCAAAGTACATTATGTGTGGATTTTTTAAATAACTAAAAAGAATAAATAAAAATCCATTTTCTTTCAAAAATGTCTTCATGGTTTAAAAAATTAATCAAATAATTAGAACAAAACCTATGAGGAAACTCAGAGCAGAAGAAAATGATTTTGAATGCATGAAACTCTCCTAGAATCTTAGTAAAAGGAATAACTATCCTAATTAAAGAGGAAAATGGATATCTGAAAATTTGGTCTCAACACCTTAATTCTCTCATTTATATTATTTCTGTAATATAATGCTTCTAATTCCAGATATGTTTACATTCAGCTTTTTTCCAGTCAATTTTAAGAATAAATTTACTTAAGAAATAAGTAATGTGTAAATTCTTAAAAAGTAAAAATCTTCCCCAACTGTGAACTTTCATGTGAACTTTATGTGAAAAAGTCTATGTGTTTTCTAAATAAAGTGGGGTTTACAAGTATAATAAATAGAGCAAGTGTGATGAGCAGAATTTCAAGATTTGCAGTCACTGCCTGTATACATACATTCTTTTTTCTTGGTCCTTCTGGCAAACACTAATCTAAGTGACAGTGTAAAAGCATTCTGTAGGTGTGATTAATGTTCCAGACAGCCAGTTCAAGTCAGTTCAAATGATATAAGTCTTTTAAAAAAATAATATTCATTCTGGCAAAAAGTAATTTAAAGAATAACTACAACTGCATAGAAGGAAGAGTCTTCAGGTTTAGCTTTCATTACAGAGCAGCCACATGGCAAGTAATGGGTGTGGCTTGACATCAAATGGACTTTAACATGCCACACACAAAAAAATGAATCATGCCACAAGTATGGAACTTCAAGAGAGATCGCAGCCAAGCCACAGCGTACCTGGCCTTGAAGACTAGTAGCTGACACCCTACATGAGTCATGGCCACAATTGTAAATAAATGACTTTTTCCCATGCCTTATTTGCTATACTTGTTTTAGAGCATTATAGAACATACAGACATGATTTTTGTGTCTGAATTTAGTATTCAAAGAAGCTGTTGTAAGAATCATGCTGTAATGTGTTCCAAGACTACTGTGATGGTCCGTCTCATTTGTCAACTTCACACAGGTAGAATCACCTAGGAGAAGGACTTCTGCACATACCTGTGAAGAATTGTCTTGATTGCTTCAACTGATGTAGGAAGACCCACCTCGATTGTGGTCAGGAATATTTCTAGGTAGAGATCTGGAACCTTATGCAAATGAAGAGAACTGAGCACTAGCAAGCATGACTCATCTGTTGCATTCTGCACTTCAATATGGATATGATGTGACCAGTTTCCCCTGGCTTCTGCAGCTGTGATTTCCTTGCCATGATAAACCATAACATGGAATTGAGCTGAATAAATCCTTTCTCCCTTAGGTTTTCTTCTTGTCGTAGGAACAAGATAAGAAATTAAAGCAACTATGTTAGTCATATTTCTATTGCTATGACAGAAATACCTGAGATAATTTAAAGGGGGAAAGGATTGTTTTGGCTAACAGTGTCAGAGGTTTCATAGACCGTGGTCACTGGGCCCTGTCACTTTGAACTAAAGGCAAAGCAGAACATTGCCACAGGAATCAGAGCAGAGCTGCCTGGTCCTGGTTGCCAGGAAACAGAAGGAAAGAGACTTCAGGGCCAGTGTCTTTATTTTCTCTTGCACCCTAATGAGCTGCCTTACTTCCACCATAGCCTGCCTCCTAAAGAGGCATAGTCTTCAATACATAGCCTTTGGGGACCTTTAAAATTCAAACCCTAACAATTCCTGAAAAGAAGGCAGTTGCTTTCCTTATAATGATCTCCCCTATCATGTGGTATCCCATGACAAGGCAGTTTGACCTGATAGAAAGTAACGTATTCAAAGGTGAAATATATCATTAAAGCAAATGCACAGATAAAATTTTGATTATATTACCTTCTTCTATTACACTATGAAGAATCTATTTGTCATAAAAGTAGACCAATTTTAATTACAAGTTTAACAAGCAAAAACATAGAATAGCTCAGGAAACCTCAGCTATCAGTGTACTTCCTAAATTAGATTATTAGTGACCTAGATATTTAATTTTATTACCTTAGAAATATTAATTAATCTTATTATTTGTTATTCAGTCCTACTGTTTTAGAGAAAATTCTGGATTAACAGTCAACTAGAGACTACTGGTCCGTAAGAATGAAAACAAAGGAGAAAATGTTCATTTTTACCTCACAAAATACTCTGAGCAATGCTGCAGCATACAAAAAAAAATGCCCACATTTAAAATGTAACAAATTTTCACTCTTTTAATGACTGCTTCAGTTCTATGTAATTAAAATAAGAAGCCATGTTAGAATTACTGGGATAAATTAATGACCCTGAGTTATTTATTTTACCAACAGGTATTTACTGCCACCTCTTGGTCTGTTCGAGCATTTTGATTTCAAAAAGAGCAAACAAATCAGGTCTTCAGGTAATCATGGCTAAAATTTCTTCACATAAATAAAGTCGTAAATAGGTTGAGCAGTAAAGTATTATTAGCATAACTTGATGGGGAGATGTTAATACAGAAGAAATCATGTTTCATAAAGCATAAATATAGATCTTTATTGTCTTAGATACATTTATGGGAACTGGAAGCCAAACATAAGATATACATTACCCTGATTTTAAATGTTAGTCAAAATATTAGCATACGTCCTCCTATTGATTCTCTGGCCTCCTGTGTAACTGTGGCAGCAACACTGGCCGCTTCTTCCTTAACACAGGATTTAAGACACCAAGATGCAGCCATTCTGAAGTTGGGTGCTGATACTAACACTTGAAAAATAATTATGGTTGCTCACTAAAATCAGGCTTATTTTTGATCTCTGAATATCAAGTAGCTAAAACAACCAGGACAAAGAGACAGCTTAATATTGATGTAAAACTCCAGTAAATTTTGCTCATTTCCTGGAAGTTAATAGAAACTCATTTCAAGCTTATTTATCACTGCCTTTATGTGTTATCTGTATATGTTTTGTTAATGTTTATCCATTAAGAAAATACATGACAAAACTTAGTTTCTGGATATATGTTTTTAATTCTACTAGAAGATATATAAAACAAATGACTACAAAACTAAATCTATAAAATATTGAAACAAAAGCAGTTCATCTCTCTCATTTGAAAAGGAATCCTACAACAACCTGCAAATTATCAAATGAAAATTCTTAACTAACTCTGCTTTTGAAAGTAATAAGTGTGAATAAGCTCAGACATCACAATCCCATCGGGGCTCACTGTGTGAGAGAAGTATAGACCTCTCTTGGCAATTAGTAGCTTGCAGTCATGTTTTGCAATTTTGCAAAAGAACATTTTGTCACTTTTTAAGAACTTTATGTTTCTATTTTTAATGTGTTTTATGAAATCATTTGAGAAGGTAACAAGAACACCATTTAATTGCTTCTGGGGTGTGAAAATTTCTTGGGTATTTGAAATGATACGACTTTAAAATAATTGTGGTTGCATTGTTAAGTACTGAGTAAACATGTGATTCATAATTATTTGCTCTCTCACCAAGCAGAACATCTAGGATGAAACTGTGGAGAATAAAAATTATTTTGAAGCTGAACTTATTGAAGTAGGGAAATCAGCATTACCTGCCTTAATTACAGAGACAAAAAATTAGAATTCCAACTGCATAGAAAGTGAAAAAAAAAGTATACGAACACAAAGAGAATCTTCATTCTTGCCATCAAGAGAAAAAATATTGCGTACAGACTGAAAGTTGTAACCTCATTGTGACACCTGGTGGATATTGTTGAGAAGACAAATGGTAACAGTATCCCAAACAGTATTCATCCTCCTGTCACTCACAAGCGTGTGAAAGCAGCTATCCTGAATAGAGATGTGACATTCAAAGAATAAACATGAAAAATACATAATATCTCACTAATCATGTTTCATATTGATCATATGTTGAAAGAGTACTATATCAGACATAATAACCAAATAAGAAATACTATTTTATCTGTTTATTTGTTTTCTCTCAAATTGACTAAAAAGTCTTAAGTTTCCTCTAGGATTCATATTAATGGATTTCATTACAGTTCCATAAAATGGTGCATTGAAAGTTCAAGTATCATAAAAAAATAAAATTTTTAAACTCATAGACACTTGAAGGTTGAGGGTTTGAGCTCTGGGCACATTTGTAGAGAATCCATAGTTGAATTAATCCCTGTAGGAGATTGTCTAGTAGATGGGGAAGGCCCAGCCCATGGTAGGTGGGACTGGTCCTTGGGCAGATGAATAAAATGGAGGGAACTGTTTGAGAAAGAAGGCATCTGGGGGCTGGAGAGGTGGCTCAGGGGTTAAACCTCTGTCTTGCAGGCAGAAGATCCTGAGTTCAGATCCTAGACTCCACGTATAGACTACGGGCGGAAGCGGGGCGGCCTGCCTTTCTGGTCCTGGTAGGGAGGAGCCTGTGAATCCCTGGGTAGAGTGAACAAAGAGGAGGTGGAGGCGTCCATGGTGGTTCCTGCATTCACCTGTGGTTCCACACACACGCACACACGCACAACTGAATAAATAATAAAAAAAAAAAAGAAGGCATCCTTCTGTATACTTAGCCAATACTGATCTGGCAAGTAAGGACTATCCCTCTCTCAGCTGTTACGTGGAATATGGTACAGCCACTTCCCTTGGCCTTTGGTGATGGTGTGAGCTCTCCTATTGAGCTGGACTAAGAACTATAATTGGGCCATCATAAGAGAATAAATCCTTTGTTCCCTTAAGCTGTTTTGTCATTATTTTATCAGCAACCATACAGGTGAACTGCAACAAAATTTGGTACCAAGAGTAGAGTGTTGCTGATAAATCTGGTTATGTGGCTTTTGTGAATTTTGGATAGTTTTGTTGGAAAAAGTTTGAAATGCTTGAAGATTTCAGGACTTTGGATTACAACAACCATTTTTGCAGAGTTTAATAGCCCATTTGGAGAAGAATGATGCCGAGAAAGTTGTGGCTTGTTTGGGCCAAGCTTGCGATGAATTGAACAAGGACTTTGATGAAGTTGAATTTGAAGATGATAGACTGATTTACTTGATAGAGGAGAGCTGTGTTGGCAGCCTTGAAGTTTTGGATGTGGACAGAGCAGACAGAAGTGCCCCTGCAGCTGTTGAGCTAGTGAGTGTCATTGAAGGAAAACCTAGTGCTCCATACCGGCATGGTGGAAAGAAGGCATATCAATGTGTTGAGATTCTGCCCAGCATAAAGATTCTCCTGAGAGTCAGCACAGACAAACTGAATCAGTTGTGATTCCAGGTAGTCAGTCTTCACCTGGAGGTTATAGCAGAACTGTTTATTCTCTTACAATACTTGATTACAGTTGTTTGTCCGCCTTAGCAGGAGAGCTCACACTAACACCAAGGTCAAGGAAAGTGGTTGTACCATACCTATGTAACAGATGAAAAAGGGACAGTCTTTATTTCCCAGACAAACATATCTGGCCAAGTATACAGAACGAAGCCTTCTTTCTCAGATAGTTTCCTTCATTTATTTATTTGCCCAGGGAACAGTTCCACCCACCATAGACTGGCCCTTGCCCGTCTACTAGACAATCTCCTACAGGTTCACTCTAGGCTTAACTCAAGTATCAACTCTCTGCAAGTGTGCCCAGAGCTCAAACCCTCAACCATCCAGTTGACACTTGTGTCTAACTGTGACATTTGTAGAAAATAGGAAAAATGTATGTAGTATAACATAAATACATGGTATACAGATTTTTTTCAATGACTCCCAGTGAACCATCACATTCCCTGTGAATGTAGAAGGACCAGTGACTAAAAATCATTCCTCTCAGCTAGATTATATTATAAGGCAAGGGCAGAGGAATTTTACAGATGTAATTAAGATCTCTGATTAGTTGATTTTGAGTTCATCAAAGGGAAGATTATGCTTCATGGGGCATGACATGATAAACCTTTAAAAAAATCCCAAAGCAATAACAATCACTCCACTGTTGGTCACAGAAGTTGGTCTACAGAAACAAAATGGCTGTTGAAGAGATTAGCTCCATTTGAAATTTGAATAATAAGAGAGGCCCTAGCTTGAGGGCAAGATCCTCAGGGAAGGCTCCCACTCATAAGAATGCAAATCCATTCAGAAGACTGGAGCTAAAGGGTGGAATTCCAAAGCAAGAGTTGGTTTCTCTTACCAAGCAAACTGCCCAGGAGTGAAAGAGATGGTCAACATAGAGAAGCAGAATCAGCTGTGTTTCAAGGGGGCCAGTCTTGGCAAAGTCATCCACGTGGTTCTGGTTTTAGAGGCATCAGTGATGCAAGAGGGAGGAGATCATGGAGTCCTCCTCCAAGATTTCAAAAATTAGCAGAATCCAGGCATCATGAGGCAAGAAGTCTGCAGTTTAGAGGCCCAAGAAGGGCAGTTTGTGCTGTGGAGTTAAAGCCTGGTTTGCCATTGAGAAGTAAAGATGTTAGAGATTCCAGACACAATGTGGGACACCTGCCAAGGAGAGCTGTATACCCTGGGAGGAGTCAGCTCAAGAGACCAACATATTCTATGGACAGCTGCATTGGAAGGGTGGAACCAAAGCCCTTTGGAACTGAGATGATTTCAATAAGAGGCTCACTTGTTGGACTTGGAGCTACAAGATTTGGAGTTTGTCCTGCTAGTTTTCGGTCTTGTTATGGACCGATCTTTCCTGGATATGTCCCCATTCCTTCCTTTTGGAATGGGAATGTTTATTCTGTGCCATTGTATGTTAGAAATGTGTAACTGGTATTTTGATTTTACAGGAGGCTTTGGATTTTGGACTTTTGGACTGTTGGGACTACCATTGTAGTCTACGAAGACTTTTAAGTTGGACTGAGATGGCACAATGAGATGGCAATGAGCCTGTGGGGGCCAGGGGTGGAATGTTATGATTTGAAATGTGTCCCCCACAGTCTCATGTGTTTGTCAAGGTCATGGCACCTTGAGAGGTGGAGCCTTGCTGGAGGAAGGCAGTCACAAGGGGTGGGCCTTGAGGTGGATTAGTCCCACCCTACCTCCAGGAGAAGTGAGCCTTTGCTGCAAGCAGTCTGCAGCTCTCAGCTTCCAAGATGTCTGCAGTGACTTAGCCTCCTCCGGCTTTGGCCAACCAGCCATACCGCTTCTGCTTTGAGAGACTGTACTTTCCCTCTGGAACCGTAAGCTGAATAAACCTCCCTTTCTCCCTTAAAAAAATAAATTAATTAATTTTAAAAAATTTTAAAAAAAAGATGAAGGAAGGGATAAGAGGGAGAAAGGAAGGGAGGAAGAGAAGGAGGGAGAGAGGGAGGAAGAGAAGGAGGGAGGGAGGGAGGGAAAAGAGGAAGAAGAAAGGGATGAAAGGAAGAGAGAGATGAGAGGAAGAGAGGGATGAGAAGAAGTGAGGGAAGGAGAGCAGAAGAAAGGAGGGAAGGGAGGGAGAAAGAGAGGGAGGAAGGGAAGGGAAGGAAAAGTAAGGAGAAAGGAAAAAGCAACCTCAAATCTGCCAATGACTAGTGAACTTGAAAGGGAAGCCAGCCCTCCATGATACTGCAGTTGTGTCCAGCATCTTACTTATCACCTTATGAGATAGATATTCAGAGATCCAACTTAACTGTGCCTGGACACCTGACCCACATACAATGAGGAACCAAGTGTGTTGCTTCAAAATTATCTGTGAATAATTTGTTATAAAATAGAAAATGAATATAATTGAGATGCTTTTTTACCTTATTTTTTTCTGTTCTATTATTAGCATCACTGAGATTTTTTTCTTCTGAAACAACCATCCTAACTCAAAATCAGCAATGAAAGCCCACACTTTGAAAGAGTAATATTTTTCTATCACTGTTATAACATAATTGAATCGAATAAAGCACAACAAACTCACAAAACTTAATATAAACTCTCAATAGAACTATGCAAATTATTAGCCCCAACTCAAAGATCTTTATAAAAGAAACTATGATTCATCTCTTTCTTATAACTTAGGGTCTTAAGACCTTAATAGCCTTAAAATGTATTGACTATAAATGCTAAAATAGTACTAAAAGAGGTTTGTGAGTATATGCATGTGTGTGCCCTAAGGTCAATGGTAAGGCACTAATGGATCCCAGTATAAGGAAACCACAGCAATTTCATGATTAAACTCTACTGATCTCACCGGTTTGTGAAAAAAGCTGTAGGTTTAGCTTACCCAGATAGATCCGGAATGTCCAGGATAATACAAAGCAGAAGCAAAAACATTCCCTTTGTTTTCATTGACCATGTCCCTTGGCATTGCACTTGCCTATACCTGCAACTTTAATAAAGGCAGTTATGAATCTCATTCTTGCTCTATGTCTCTGAGTCTGTGGTTTATGGGCTATTGGGTATGTTTTCATTATCCTTGTATTTTGAAATATGATTTTTAAGAAAGGGCTTTTTTTCTTCAAATATTTTTAATTAGATCAAAACATTTCTAACTCTGTAAGACATATTTTCATGTTCTATTACATTTCTTGCTAAGGCCATATCAACTGTTCTTCCCACTTGTTCATTTCAGAACACTTGGAGACTTATGTTGCAAAATTTACAGTGCTATGTACTAGCTGCTTCAGGTCTGTATCTACCACTAACCAAGAACAGAGGCCATACCTTTTCAACTGCATACTTAATCTCTAGAAGACAGAGTAAAACAAAATATGTTAACATTGAGTTTAATAAAAAAAATTTAAAACAAATTTGTACTATCACCAACTTCATCTATCTGCAATGAGCTGATAATTGAATTAGTTTAACTATAGATAATAATGGAGTCCTGTGGGAAAGTGAGGAAGGAGCAGGTTGAAGAGGTGTGGTTTCATCCCAAAGCTCAGGGAAATTTGCGGAAGAGGAGGCGGTAAAATTGTAAGAGCCTAAAGATGGGGAGGAGCAACGATATGCAAGATACTCCACACAAGTTAAGGCCAAAGTAATCATAATAGGACTTTGCATGACCTGCACTATGACCAACATATCATTGACCACCCCCCCAAAGTCTAGCATGGATCACAGGAACTACGATCCTTAGAGGCAAGGGATTAACAGCCACAATAGTGTTTCTATACTAAAGGGGAACACAAAAAAGAGCTCTAGGCAATGCCACTGAGTCCTTACACTTCATCAGAGAAGAGGACCCAGAGGGAAGTTTTGGCATGCACACTAAAGGATGCTCCAGGAAGGGGAAGGTGGGGGAACTGGGAGAAAGGGAGGAAAGGGGAGAAAGGAAGGCGACAAGGGGGAAGCGAACAAGAGGATCCAGGGAGGGGTGGAGGGAGGAAGGGGAATGGAGTAGTTATCAACTTTGTATGAGTGGAAGAAATTAAAAAAAAAAAAAAAGAAAACAGTAAAATAAAATAAAATAATAAAAATCAAAAAAAGAGGTGTAGTTTTAGCTTTAAATGGTATTTGAAAAAGTTGCTATAGATATATGACTTTTCTGTAGGTGAATTTGATGGTGTATATTATACAGAAGAAAGTAATAGGAGGTAAACATATATAACTTCTAAAAGAAAGAGTTAAATCCCAGCTCTTATTTCTATCCTAAAGTTCTATTCAGCATCTTCTTTGTTGAAGGTCACAAATCTCCTTGAGGTGTTTTGGTTAGCTTCACTTTTCATTATTGGGGCTATTTATTTTGATAATTATAGTGCAGAAAGGTTGCCTTAAAGTGATCATTTTGTGACTCCTATATTTATCTGAGTTATTATGTCTGTATGAGAATAGCTAGTGTCTGAGCTTGTCTCAGCCAAGTTTATTGGTAATTCCAGTTTATTTGCCAACAACTTAAGAAGCACTCATTTTAAACTAGGGCACACCTCAATCCTTAGATGCAATCCAGCCTCAGGTTCACAAAGTCAAATCAATAGAATCACTCAAATCCAAGGTTAACTCTTATCTTGAATCCAAGCTCATTCTTATTGACTAAACTTTCATTTTTGCCTTATTTTGAGTATTATTAGAAGAAAAGTGCCAGAAATGGCCTGTTTATGCTCTTTTATAAGGTAATTAATTCAGGCTGGAGAGATGACTCAGGGGTTAAGATTCTGTCTCACAAGCAAAAGGTCCTGAGTTCAGATACCAAGTCCCACATAAAACATCAGGCAAAAACAGAGGCCACCTGCACGTCCAGGGCCTGGGAAATCACAGAGTGAAGCAAGAGGGAGGTAGAAGCAATCCAGGATGATTCCCGAAGTCACCCTTGGACCTCCACAGAGATACGCAGTGCCCTCTGACACACACACACACACACACACAAATAAGTAAAATATTTTAAATAAGTAATTAATTCATAGAATATATATTTCCAATTTTATTCTCACTCAATATTTTACCATAAAGAGAGAAGATCTCGAGAGACACTACAACTCTTTGAGAGACTATCTAAAATTAATACCAGACAGAATAAGGGGAACTTTTTAACTTAATGATTCATTTGCTGATAAATCCTTCATTTATCAGCAAATACTTAGGCACTTACCCATGAAGGCATCTCAGATGAAACCCAGAGGTTACACATGCAAGAAGATGTGAAAGTAAGAAGGAAACTGGCTGGAAAGGAAAAAGCATGAAATGGGATAGGAAAGGAGATTGTGATTGGGCAGCAAGAGATAAAAAATACATTAATTCATTAAATTTCTGTAACAAAGTCTCATGTGTTTGGCAAGGTCATGTCACCTTGAGAGGTGGAGCCTTGCTGGAGGAAGGCAGTCACAAAGGGTGGGCCTTGAGGTGGATTAGTCCCACCCTACCTCCAGGAGAAGTCTGCCTTTGCAACAAGCAGTCTGCAGCTCTCAGCTTCCAAGATGTCTGCGGTGACTTAGCCTCCTGACTTAGCCTCCTCCAGCTTTGGCCAGCCAGCCATGCCACCTTTGCTTTGAGAGGCTGTACCTTCTCTCTGGAACCGTAAGCAATAGTTAAGAGTAACCGTTACATCCATGTTCCTATAAACAGTCACTCATCCATATTCCTGAAAGCAACAGGACAAAAGATAATTCAAGATAAATATGATCAAAATATATTATATACATATGTAAAAATGTCAATGAAATCTAATATCACAAGGTCAGCAAGATGGCTCAGCAGGTAAAGGAGCTACATATGGCAACTTGAGTTCAACCCCTGGAGTCAACATGGTAGAAGAGATCTTCCAAAAGTTATCCTCTGATCTTAAAACACATGTCGGGCTGGAGAGGTGGCTTAGGGGTTAAGCCTCTGCCTTCCAGGCGGAAGGTCCTGAGTTCGGATCCTAGACCCCACGTATAGACACCAGGCAGAAGCAGGGGCAGCCTGCGTTTCTGGTCCTGGTGGGGCAGAGCCTGTGAATCCCGGGACAGAGTAAACCCGAATTCATCCGTAGTTCTACACACACATACAGACACACACACACACACACACACACGAACACACGCATACATGCACAATTGAATAAATAATAAAAAAATTTTAAAAACATGTCATGACACAGATTCTCTCTCTCTCTCTCTCTCTCTCTCTCTCTCTCTCATAATCAAAAACATTATTATATATTATTCATACATTCTAATAAAAAATGTCTATTGTTCTGTCAAGGACATTCTTGAACCTGGGGAAAAGAAATTGACTGGTGGGGAGGAGAAAGGCTAAAGTACGGGGGTTTCATGTTGTCAAAGTAAATGACATATTTGAATGAAGATACCTCTATGGAACTTATCGCCAAGACAAGAAATATAAATCAATAAAAATTTAAAAATTAAAGAGAGAAACCAACAAAACAGAGAGAATCCTAAGAAACTGACAAATTATAAAGCTTCTGTCAGGGCTGGTGAGATGGCTCAGTGGGCAAAGCGCCTATTGGCAGACCCAGTCACCTGAGTTTGATTCCCCAAAGCTCACATGGTCAAAGGAGTGAATAGACTTCCTAAGTTGTTCTCTGACCTCCACTCTGACCTCTGCCCTCTATCCATGGACCCTGGCATGCATGTTTATGTCTCTTTCTCTCTAATAAACAAATAAATAATATATTTTTAAAAAATAAAGCTTCTGTCTCTCCTTTTATATTATGCCTGTTCTTTCTCTCACTCACACATTTATTATAGTATCTCCTATGTGGCATTATACCAAAATATACTATAGTATATTACTGCAATATTTGTATTTATTGCATGTTGCTGAATAAATAACATAAGGACTCAAGGAATTTATTTCAGATTGCACTTGGTTACACTTCATGAACCTGGCAAAAGAATTCATAAAACACCAAGAGCCAAGCGAATTGGCCACATTGTATCTACAGGAATTGCTAAGAGAGATACAGATTTTCCTGCTTGCCTGCTGGCATACCTGTATGCCTATATGCCAAAGTTCTGAACTAGCCCTCTCCATATTATTCACTTGTCCAAGGAATGGTCCCACCCCCTATGAGCTTGGTCTTCCCACATCAATTAGACAGCCTCCTACAGAAATGCTCACAGCTTGCCCAAATCAAATAATTCCTCAGAGGAGTAGCCAAAAGCTCTGCTCTTATTTGTCAAGATGACACCTGTGTCTAACTGACACTTTAAATCTTTTTTCATATTGGAAAAATATATTCTTATTTGGTAATGAAGAGTATGGGGGAAGTCTATATATTAGCCTCTAAACTTATTACTATTAGTTAGTGGAAGTTTATGGCATGTACTTTTTAGGATGATTCTCAGCAATCCCATGATTCCTGTATACTATCTATGCTCTTGTGTAACTCTTCTCCCATGATTTTCAATAAATAAAACATGACCAAAATGTTAAGTTCTCACTTCAAAAAGATCCTGGTGTCCAATATGCATACTCTTTCTCTCTCTTGCTCTACCAATGGAGCTCAGCTACCACTTCATGTCCAATGAAGAGACCTTTCCAAGATGATCAAAGGCAGTCTTCACCCCACAGTCTTTCAGAAACTCAGGTACTCAACTCAACACTCTGATGATTTGAGACTTCTTAGGTGAGCTTAGGGATAGATCCTCTCTATTAGAGCCTCTAGATAATATCACAACTCTGGAAATGTGAAGGAAGCCAGATGTTCCAATAAACCAAGCCAGATTTCTGACAGAAATTATGAGATAATAGCTCTTTACTGTTTTAAGTCATCTGCCAAGTTTTAGAGTAATTCCTTTCATTATGATGACACTAGGAAGAACAATAATTCAATTATCAATTTTTTATTCAGTAAGCATGTTATAGTCAGGCACAGGTGTCAACTTGGCAGTTGAAGTTTGAGCCCTAGGCACATTTGTAGAGAATTAATTGTTGAGTCAAGCCCAGAACAAAACTGGGGAAGGCTCAGCCCATGATGGGTGGGACTAGGCCCTGGAATAAAATACAGAAAGCTGATTGAGAAAGTTGGCATCCTTGTATACACTTGGCCAGATGTGCTGGTCTGGCAAGTAAGGATTGTCCTTCTATCAGTTGCTATTTAGAAATGGTGTGGCCAGTTCCTTCAGCTCTGGTGTTGGTGTGAGCTCTCCTGTCAAGCTGTACTGAGAACTGTAACTGGACAGTCATAAGAGAAAATAAACCTCTTATTCCCTTAAGTTATTTGATTTATCAGCAACCATGCAGGCTAACTACTACAAAGCATATATCTAATATTCAGTTACTATAACAAGGAAAGAAATATATGTGACAAGGACATGGGACTGGCCCCTAACCCCGGGGGAAACCAGTCAACAAATAGTATATAACATCAAAAATTGAGAGGTGAGAAAAAACATGTGGGCATTAAGGAAAAATAAAAGAACTCTAAGGCCAGTGAGATGAGTCAGCAGATAAGGTGCCTGCTCACAAATCTAGCCACCTGAGATTGTTCCCCAGAAACCCATGTAGTTAGTAGAAAGGAGATCACTGATTTCTAAAAGTTATCTGACCTCTGCCCAGGTGTCATAGCATGCATACATATTTCTCTCTTCTCTCTCCTTCCCTCTCTCTCAAATAAGTAACAAGGAGAGGAAGGGAGAAAAGGAAAAAGGAGGAAGAAGAGAGTGTTGGAAAGAGGAAAGATGGAAGGAAGGAAAGAAGGAAGGAAAGAAGGAAGGAAGGAAGGAAGGAAGGAAGGAAGGAAGGAAGGAAGGAAGGAAGGAAGGAAGGAAGGAAGGAAGGAAGGAGGGAGGGGAGGGAGGGAGGGGAGGGAGGGAGGGAGGGAAGGAGGGAGAGAGGGGAGGGAGGGAGGGAGGGAGGGAGAGAGAACTCTATTTGAGAGAGTTTCTCTGAATAACTGTTTTTTAAGATATATCATAAAGTTTGAACAACAATTTGGCAATTGACACTGATTAAGCTAGAGATGCTACTTATAGGAATCAAATCTAGGAATCTACATAAAGTCATGCCACCACCTTAGTTATGAGATAAAGCCATAAAAAAGACTAAGATCTCACAAGAAAAAAAGAGGAAAAAACATTCAAGATTCATGTAGGTGAAATAAAGGAAGGCAGAGTTTGGCTCATATGATGAATATGGGGATAAGTAACTTTGAGGAAAAGTCAAATAATTAGAAAAAGAAATCATGGAAGATAATTACTTTAAGATTGTTTAGTTTATATAATGAGGATGTTTGATCATACAATTAAGAAGGCAGATACCCCCAGTCTTTTAAAATGAAAAAAAAAATCATGTTTTCTGTATGGTAAAAATGAATAGTCACTCAGCATTTAGTAACTAAAGCCAGAAAAACTGGATTTTAAATTAATATGGTATATTAAGTTTTAAGAAACTATGGATGTATAAATCTTTGAAGACTCAACATACAAGTTTGAGAGATGTAATTTAGTCACTTTAAAAAGACCAAGGACTGGAGTTGTAACTCAGTGAAACACTGGGTTCAATCCCCAGGACACATGCCTACAATCTCAGGACTTGGGAGAGGAAGTAGGAACACTGGGAATTTAGGGCCACCTTCCGCTATACCCAGAATTCAAGGGCAATCTGGGCCACATGCAGTCCTGTCTTCAGAAAAAGAAAACAAATGATTCCAGTAGTATACCACTAGGAAGAAACTACATAGATATTGATTAAACTGAAAACCAAATGGCAGTAAGACCTGTGCTACTTGGTGACTTAGGAGCCTAGATGTGGAAGCAAGAAGAGTGTTCACCTCTTTTAAAGAGTGATGGGACAGCTAACATCAATTTCAGTTTTCTTCTTTAGTCATAGTCTATACCTTTAAAAGTGAGTACTCTGTGAGCCCTGTAAGGGAAAATATCCAGCTAGACCAGACCATGACAGAATCCTTGCAGATAATCTAAGAGAAGCTCTCACAACATGAGCACAAAAACTATTTTTCAGATTATAAACATTTGAAAGCTTTCTATTTAACTTACAAAAAAGTATGTATTGATTTTTAACCTTGACACAGTATTGCTATATGAATTACATACTGTATTCACACATACATGTTAAAAAATTTTTTCTGATTTTTCAACTCCTAAGTTTATTGCATTTGTGTGATCTGCTGCATTTCTTCAGGAAACTAATAACCTGATCTAAGTCATGAAATGAGATTTTCTGAGCTTACTTTACCTTCTCTCACATAATAGATTTTTGCATCTGCTTCACATTATGATATATTGAAAGAATGACCATATATTGAATAATAATATTTTGTCATATGTATTTGGGGGTCTTGATTACTTGTGACATTTGGATTAATATACCCCAACTCTCCCTCTAATTTATTTCCAATTTTATTTTAGCTGGTTAAAAAACAAATTTCAGGGAAGCCAAATAATAAACTGATTTAGTAGGCCATTAATCTTCTGTAATAAACAGGAGTCAGAAAATTGCACAGGCAATTAGGTTCCAACATTCACAAGTTATTCAATAGTGAATCAACCTGCCACTTCACCTTACTCTATGGGCCTCAGTGAAGCAACAGCAATTTTTCTCCTCTAATAGAAGACAGCACAGTCCCCAAGAAAAACAGTCTTTTCCCCAAAGAACAAAAATAGGTAAGAATATAATGAAATGCATTTAAAAACACAGAATAACATGAGTTTCTCCAGTAGTATTCAGTCATAGGTGAAGAGTACAGAAGTGTAAATGATGTGGAGGTGATGAAAGAAAGAAAAGACTGATTGGAAAAGGGCAAAGAATACTTTCCAAAGAATTTAAGTTGTCGGGCTGGAGAGGTGGCTCAGGGGTTAAGCCTCTGCCTTGCAGGCGGAAGGTCCTGAGTTCGGATCCCAGATCCCACGTATAGACGCCCGGCGGAAGCAGGGGCGGCCTGTGTTTCCGGTCCTGGTAGGGCGGAGCCTGTGAATCCCGGGGCGGAGGAAGTGGGAGGCGTCCATGGTGGTTCGCGAATTCGTCCGTGGTTCTACACACACAGACACACACACGCGCGCACACATACATACGCACACACGCACAATTGAATAAATAAAAAAAAAAAAGAATTTAAGTTGTCTACTTAACAACTCTATTCCCTTTTAACAAGTGACAGACAGGGAAAGCAAGACAGCAAGAGGAACATTTCATCCCTGAGCCTTTGAAATTGCATGGTCAATTCTGTTTTAAATTCACCAACAAAACCAGTCCAACACTCAAGAAAAAGAGAATTCTGTTCCACATCTGGAAGAGCATCAGTTTTATGAGCATGTTTTCTACTGCTGCGTTCTTCCATGTTTCAGCTCACAACTGCTACTGTTACATAGAGGCCTTTGCTCTCTTAACACTCACTCTGTCCATTTTCCAAGGGTGATGATCTCAGCTACCCCAGTGAGTTCAAATACTACCCGTATTATAGGTAAATTGAAAATTATTTTCAACTCTGGGTTCCTTCTTTAATTCTATACCTGTATTTTGAACTGCCTAGCATATATCCACAGAAGGTCATCTGTCATAGTTAAGCACAGGTGTCAACTTGACTGTTGAGGGTTTGGGCTCTGGGCACAGTTGTAGAAAGTTGATGGTTGAGTTAAGCCCAGAGTAAACCTGAAGGAGATTGTCTAGCTGACAGGAAGACCCAGCCCATGGTCGGTGGGCTTAGGCCCTGTATAAATCACAGAGAGCTGGTTGAGAGAGTTGGCATCCTTCTGTTCACTCGGCCAGACATGCTGGTCTGGCAAGTAAGGATTGTCTATCTCTCATCCATTATGCAGTGATGGCGTGGCCAGTTCCCTTGGCCCTGGTGTTGGTGTTATGCTTTCCCATCAAGCTGGACTGAGAACTGTAACCAGACTGTTGTAAGAAAGTAAACTCCTTGTTCCCTTAAGCTGTGTGATGGTCATTTATCAGCAACCATACAGGCAGACTACAACACCATCTAAAACCTTATTTCCTCTGACAATGTTCAAAAATTAACTTCTTGTAGGTATAGTGTTTTGACTATTATTTGCCATGATGAGTTTCTATTTTAGTCATATCTGTTTGAGGTATGGAATGCTTCTTGTACTTGGATGGGCCTCTCTTTCTTTAGATGTGGAAAGTTTTCCTTTATGATAATTTAAAAATTTTCTTTGGGTATGGTATTTTGGGCTCTTGTTCTTGTATTCCATTAATGCACATGTTAGGCTTCTTCAAGGTGTCCCACAACTCTTGAATATTCCTCTGAAGTATCTTTTTGGCTTTAACAACTTCAATTGAACTGGTAAGTTCTTCCACTTTGTCTTCAAGATCTGATATTCTATTTTCTGCTTCATTAGTTCTGCCGTTAAGACTCTCTGTTGAGTTCTGGGCTGAAGATAGTTTGTCTTTTAGTTCGAATTTAAACTGCTTGAAATTGTTTTAACTGCTCTATGCCTATTTTTATTTCTTCAACTGTTTTTCTCATCTCCTCCAAGTGCCTGTTTTGCTCTTGTTCAAAGTGGTTGATGCAGTTATTTAACTCCTCCTGGATTTCCTCTTTCATTGTCTTAATAGTAGTAAATATCAGGCCTTGAAAATCATTATCTTGGGTAAGGTTTTCTTGGCTATTTTCTGTGAGTTTGTTCTGGTTGGATTCCATCATTATGGGGTTGATTCTTTTTGTAGGAGATTTTTTTTGTCTTGGTTTTTGTTTCTCATGTATTTGTGCTGTGATCTGGGCATTTTTATTTTATCTCTTATGTCCTTCTTTTTGTTTTTGTGTGTTTTTGGCTGAACTGAATTAGACAGTGTTACTACACTTGAGCAGTTATTGCTATAAATGCAATATGACCTTGCTATACTATTTCTGGGAATAATCCTCCATAATACAGAAATTCACTACAGTGACATGAGCACAACTATGTTCATTGCAGCACTATTTACAATAGCAAAGTGATAGAATCAACCCGAATGCCAACAGTTGACAAATGGATAATGAAAATGTGGTACGCTTATACAATGGAATACTACTGAGCCATCTCAAAAGATGAATTAATGAAATTTGCCAGAAAATGGATGGAATTAGAAAAAATTATATTGAGTGAAATATCCAGACACAGAAAGTTAGATACCGTATGTATTCCCTAATAGGTAGATCCTAGTTCCAAGCCCATTTAATAATGTATTCAAAGGTAAATCTGTGTGATATCTACTGTAATCACAAAGATTATGAACAGGAGGGAAAGGGAAGGAGGGCTCCCCTAAAAAAAGGAGATAGAGGATCACACTTCAGTAGAGAAAATAGGCCATGGTCAAGTATTACATGTAAGTAGCGAGACAATCTGGTACAGATCACTCTCACTTCCCTTCCTGGTCACTTAGGACTGAACAGGTTTGATCTCACTAATCAGGGAGGGTACAGGGACTGGCAGATAGACAGTAACCATCCTACAAATGGGACACTGATCCCTCCCCTTCACTGCAGTGTGTTACTCCTATTCCATCTATCTTTGAATCTCCTCTTACATTAAGATCATTTAAACAGTCTTTTATCTTTGGTTAGGAGGTGACCTTTGGTACCAATCAGGGATTTCACATTCTTTCATATAGGTTTATCCCAGCTGTTTATACATCCTAAAGAGCCCCATTATTCTGTCTCTTCCATTACTATCTGTGCAAGCTGCTACTCATCTACCAGTCGACAGCAGCAGCATCATAGATTCCACTGTCTTGTTTCTCAGCAATCCAGTTTACAATTTGTCAGGTTTATTTTGGCTGAAATATGAATCTGAGCTCATATATCTCTATAAATACCTTGACTGACTCACTAATAACTTTAGTTCAAAACCCAAGCTCTTCAAAATTATGCAAAAGACTCTTTAAATTTGATTTCATGTTTTAGTCTCATTTTTCTCATTGTTTCTGCAGTTCTTGACCATGCCATTACCTGAAAGTGTCATGGTCTTTTGTATAATTGTGTTTGTGCACATGAAATACTGAGTGCTCTCTGTTCTGCTTCAAAAAGTTCTTCATCCAAAGTTCAAATGGCTGCTCTTCTGAAAAGGGAAAGTCATTTCATGTATGGCCCAATATCACCATATACTGATCGTATTTTCTTGACACCTGCATGTCATGGCCACTGTTTCAATTTAAAATTTTTTGTTACTATAGCATCACATGAACATGAATGAATATGTCAGAACACTTTTCTACTTTTTAATTCAGAAAATATAATTACTGGTTTGCAAAGATTATGAACAGGAGGGATGGGGAAGGAGGGCCACACTGTAACAAGGAGAGAGGGGACCATGTTACAGCAGAGAAAATAGGCCACCATCAAGGACTGCAAGGAAGTAATGAGACATCTGGCTAAGTTCACAGACTTTCCTTCCTGATCATTTGCAACTGATGGAGTATGATCTTACCAGAAGGGGAGGGCGTATATTCTGGCAGATAGAAAGTAAGCATTTTGCAAATGGGAGATTGACCCCTCCCTCACTGTGGTTTCCTACTTTTATTACATCTACCTTTGAATATACTTTATAACAAGACTCTAATTTAACAGGTTTTTATCTCTGGCCAGGGGGTGACATCCAATACCCATCAGGATGAAGTGAAGGGCATTGCAGGAACAGCAAAACTGAAAAAAAAAATCAACAAACCATAATTCAGAACATCAGAGACTCTATATCAACCACCTGGAATCAGGCGTGCCTAATCTCTCCCCATCCTGAAGCTCAGGGAAATTTGCGGAAGAGGGGGAGGTAAGATTGTAAGAGCACAAGTATGGGAGGAGTAATGATATGTAAGATACTCCACACAAGTTAGGGCCAAAGCAATCATAATTGGACTTTGCATGCCCTGCGCAATGTCCAACACACTATTAACCTCACAAAGTCTAGCATTTGCTAAAGGCACTAGGATCCTGGGAGGCAAGGGACTGACAGTCACAGTAGTGTTCCTATGCTTAACGGGAACACAGGAAAGGGTTCTGGGAAATGCCATTGGGTCCCTGCACCTCATCGGAGAGGAGAACCCAGAGGAGAGTTTGGCATGCATATTAAAGGAGGCTCCAGGGATGAGAGGGGGAGGCACTAGGGGATGGGAAGGGAAGGGGGAGGGGAGGGGGACACAGGGGGATAGAGGGTTGGAGGAAGGGGGGGACCGGTGTACCTGTTAAGTTTGTATGTGTGGAAAAAAATAAATAAATAAATAGATAGATAGATAGATAGATAGATAGATAGATAGATAGATAGATAGATAGATAAATAAGTAGAAAATATAATTACTGGTGACACTATTGGCCTCTCCAGGAATCCAAAAATAAACTGCTACAGGAAGGCACTTTATGTGCCTCTTCTGGAATTATTTTAATCTTTTCTTATTTTATGTTGCCCACCAATATCATAACAGAGGACCAAGTGTCATTCCAAGCCCAGAGTAAACAGAAAAAGAAGCCTACGAGGGTGAACAACTAAATGGATATCTTTCCTCAGAAGTTCATGCTCTTCATTTTCTGATTTTACTGTGGAAGTCTGGCATTTTTACATTCCTAATACCACTGGAAATTTCTCCTAATAGACATGGATGCTTGGGATACCTTGGCACAGAAGCTTTTATGAAATTTATATCAACAACAAATAAATATAAACTAAAGATACTCCTACACAGCACATCTAGAAAGAATTCTCAGCTCTCACTTGATTTGCAGATAACACTTTTTTATAAAAGCATGTTTATTGAGCTCTGAAAGACAATTTACATTGGTGCTGTTAATGAGGAGGTTACATGACGTTTGTATTCTGGGCCTAAAACATATAATGTAAAAACAAAGAGAAAAAATATTTATAACTTAACACACACAGTTATCAATGTTTCATTGGCATGCAATACCGATGACCTGAGTACAACCCCCAGAACCTATTTAAAGGTGGCAGGAGAAAACAAACTCCACAGATTTGCCCTCTGACCCCTATATGTGTACCCTGTTATGCATGCATCCCTTGGCACACAAAACTTAAAAAGAAATCTATAATTCAGAACCAAATGGGCTGCTATTCCCTCTTCAGGTAAGCCTACACAAATGCCTCTGAAGTGTGTGCTTGCTGAATAAATATCTGTTAAACTATTTTTTAAAAGGAAAAAAAACATACTTATGCTTCTGATATAAAAATAAGGCTACACAAAAATTCTTATATATGTATGTATATGAATGAATATAATGTATAGTTAATCTTGATTGTCAACCTGATTGGATTGAGAAATCTTGGAGTAATTAGTATGGATATGCCTGAGGTTGTTTCAGACAATTAGATCATAGGGGCTCTGACTAATAGATTGACCAATCCTTTGGTTTATTCAAAGCATGATGACATCCCTGGGAAGTGTATTTATTTAAAAAATAAAGGCAGGAGGTGGGCCCTAGCTAGAGAGTAGATCATACTTGGAGGCAATATCTTGCCCTACAACTTCCCTTATTCCTCTCTCCTTCCTTTTCACCATAAGGTGAAGCTCTTTGGCATTTGTGCCTGCTGTGTTCTGAGCAAATGCATTAACTCAAAAACCTATGTGCTGAGCCATCTGAAGCCATGAATCACAATAAATTCTCTAGAGTTGGTTTTGTCAGGTATTTGACAAAGTCTGGCTAATACAAGCACATGTGGGATTTTAGTCACATGAAATAGTCTAACTTATTTCTTGTTTCCTATGTATTCTGATATTGTAATTAAAAATTACTAACCATCTATGATTTTTTTAACAGCAAAGGTTACCTGGGTTTGGTAGTACACTTCTATAATCTCAGTGCTCTGGAGAATGAGACAGGAGGAATATAAATTTGAGGTTACCTTCATTTATACAATGAAACTGCCTCAAAACAAATAAGCCAAAAAGAACAAATGCAATGAGAAAAAAACTTGAAACCCCTCAAAATTACATGATTTTCCTGTGAATTAGAAATCATGCAATTCAGTTTTTCCCCATAGTCTAACCTACTGAATTCATAGTATGAACTTCCACATTAAAATGTGTTTATTAAGCACCTTTTAAATAAATATGTATAATTTATGGAAAAAAAGACATTATGACTAATATCAGACAATCAATAAATTCCAGAGAAGGGAGAAATCATATCAACTTCTAAGACTATCAATGTATAGAAAATATTCATGCTTATTAGAGGAAAAGATGACACTATTGTAGCTACAGAATGATCATCAATGCAATATAAAATCCAATTTCTTCAGTAAAGTTTTAAAAACTGTAATAAAATCATTCCTATTTAGGTACAGGAAATCTAAGACATTTAAGAAATAGGGTAACACTATCAAATTCATATCAGAGAACCTTTAAGACTAACATGGTGTGAAAAAATTAAAACAAGAAAAATATATTAAGAGCCCCTTATAATAATAGTCCATATAAATGATGCAGCCCTGAAATAGTCCATATAAAAGATGCAGCCCTGAAATAGTCCATATAAAAGATGCAGCCCTCAAGATCAAAAGACAGCTACTTGAAGGATACTGACAAGCATTGGAATATAGCTCATAAGACTCTTGCCAACTATGTGCAAGACTCCAGAATTTTCTAGAAGTGGGATAGAAACTAAATATAATCACTATGACTTGATTGGGTTTGGACATGAAGAAAGACCCAAATAGCTCACTAAAAATTTTAGTTATGATACCTAGATGGAAGGCGGGTAACTCATTTTTATTTGTGTCATATATTTAAGACTAAAAATGTCTTAAGACATGAGGGAGTTAGAGTGGGATATGAAGGATGCATCAGGAAAAGTTTGCCTTAAATGGGAAATAACAGCAGAAGATAAAAATCACCCATTATCGTACTAAAACAGAGTGTGGATTGTACTGCATTCAAGAAGACATGGGAAACCATCAGAAAGCTATTACTGGGGAAATGACATGATTGATGGGAATCACAGAGAATGGCTTCAGCTTCACTGAAGCAAAAAATATTTGGAAATTGTACATCTCGATTTCTTGACAAATGCCATAATAACTATTTAAATGACACCAAGAACATTTCAAATAGAAACAGATAAGTCACCCACTTAAGAAAATTTTATGTCAGTGTAGGTTTCAGTGAAGGGTTATAGCATTGAAACTCAAACTGACAAGTTAAAAGCGATTTTACATGCTCTGCTGAAACACTGGCAAGTCTTTTGTCATAGTTTATTTTGGAGGGAAAATGTCTTAAAGAAGACTGACTGCATGCCAGAGAATTTTGAAGCATAAAATATACAATTCAAAATACTTTCTAACAGTTACCACCTCAATTCATAAAATGGGTCAGTAATTTATATGATCAGTTAAATTAGTCTTATCTTTGTGACAAGAATTCATTTAGATGATATATTTTTGCCTCTCTCTCTCATAGCAATGCCTACAATACAGATGGTTCCTTTATCAGACTTTATGAGATTGCCAAAGCTGTCACAACGAAATACCCCAAATTTGGTGATTTAAATGATAAATACTCATTTCTGCCCCGTCCTTATCCAACCATTCTGGTGGATAAGGTCCCAGCATGGCAGAATACTGTTTTGAGGAAACAATTTCTGGAAAAAGGACATGGCATTATTTGAAATAAACAAGAAAAATAAGTAAAATATGGGAATTGTCAGGCCTTGATGTTTCTGCCCAGTTCGGGCCTAAAGCCTACTCCCTGGGGAATGTCATAGTAACACCCATGGGCAGGTGCTAGAAATTCCTTCCTAGGTAATTTAAGTTTTGCCTCTGGCAGGAGGAATTCTTCTGGGAATTGGGTGTGCTTTCTACCTCTTCTTAGGTTTTTTGGGACTAGCTTCCTGCTCTCTGATCTAGAGAAAAAGCTTGCTTTTAACTTTAAATTGCAACTAGAGATTTTATGACTAGTCACACACAAAAATAAGTAGACTTGTTAGCCAGAATGTATACACTGATTTCTTTAAAATCAGAGACTTCAAGAGTCTCAAAACAGAAATTCTAGAAGTATGAGACTATGCTACTTGTTCACTAGAACTTTGATTTTTTTCTATTTATTCAAGTGTGTGTGTGTGTGTGTGTGTGTATGTGTGTGTAGAACCACAGGCGAATTCCGGAACCACCATGGACCGCCTCCACCTCCTCCTTGTTTACTCTGCCTCAGGATTCACAGCTCTGCCCTACAAGGACCAGAAACGCAGGCAGCCCCTGCTTCTGCCCAGTGTCTATAAATGGGGTGCAGGATCTGAACTCAGGACCTTCCGCCTGCAAGGCAGAAGTTTAACCCCTGAGCCACTTCTCCAGCCCCTGTTCACTAGAACTTTAAAAGGATGTTTGATCCCTCTTGGATTGTAATTTATGCTATCATAGGAGGAATTGTTCTTTCAATAATTATATTGCTTAAGTATTTTGTTCAGCACACCTCTCAGCAGCGCTTCAACAACAAGGCCACGCTATAAGCACTTATGGCCCTTGAACATCCTAGCCATGGCCGCCCTAGAGACGTGGTTCAAGCTTGGATTGCAGAGATTCGTGAGGCCTTAGTCTAATCTACTATCCAAATATCCTGACATGCCATCCAGAGGAGAGGTCCTTCCAGGGCTGCTAGCCAATGATGAGTAAGAGTTCCACACAAGGGTGGTATCCGACCTAAGCCAGGCACCAGTCCATTATGCTGGACTGCCTGTTAGCTGTCAAAAAAGGATGGATATGCAGGAGAAATAGACCAAGCAGGCCTGTATTGTCTGAGCTGCATGCAACTTTCCCAAGCTAGAACCTGCTGCCATGCCTTGGTGCCATGCCTGGTGCTGATATCAACCCACCTGACTGAGCAAACCGACCCGGCAAAAGCTCTCGCTGGGACTTATGGGACGTTGGGCACACATATAGTTAATTGTAATGAAAAACATGTTCCTTATTGAAACAAAAGGAGCTCAAATCTCAAACTATGTATTTTAACTAGTTTCAAAATGCAGTC
Source organism: Typhlomys cinereus (assembly GCA_023101885.1). NCBI lineage: Eukaryota > Metazoa > Chordata > Mammalia > Rodentia > Platacanthomyidae > Typhlomys > Typhlomys cinereus. The sequence continues at coordinate 5,954,595 of JALPQD010000020.1, forward strand.
TCTGTTAAAACAATGATAACTACGTAGGCTCAGCCCCATGGCTATTTGGTGGAACATTATAGATTGGCTGGATTTGGAAATACTGGAAAAATGGTTCTGTTAAGTGACTTTACCCTCAAGCAATGGGTTAGGTTCTTGAAAAAATGTCTATTCTGAAGGTGATTTCTGCTGACTAGGAGAATATGAGTCTGTTTGCAGGTGCAACATTTTTGCTCCAAAATTTTCTAGTATAAAAGTTGTCACAAAATTTCAATAAAGAGAGTCCAGATTCACTCAGCCTAGAGAGTTGTGTCTTTCTATTCTCCACATGGTCCAGGGGAGCCTGATCTCCAGGCCATGGCTCTGGCCTGGGGCACATTTCCTTATAGTCTTGAAAGTTCTACAAAGCCAAGATAAAAGTCACAGGTTGATCCTGAACTCCTATAGACAAAGAGGAACACAAGTTCCTCTTGCCTCTACTTCCTATGTATCAGGATTACAGCCATGCACCACCATACCCAGTTTATGCAGTACTCAAGATCAGAGCCAAAGCTTCGTAAACACTCTACCACGTGTGCTACATTCCCACCCTCAGGTTTGGTTTTCTCTGAGTCTGCTCCTTGGCTTGCACACAGCCATCTTCTGTCCATGTCCTCATGTGATCTGTTCTAGTCCCTGTAAACATACCTAGTGACTTTTCACGTTTGAATTTCATCTCTTTTTTTCTTCCACATTTTTTTCTTAATCATAAAAGCTCAATAGTTACCCCCAACTTCTCCTTCCCCTTTCCCCTCTTCTTTTCACACCCCTCCCTCCTTCCTGCTCTACCAGTGCCTCCCTTGTCCTCCCTCCCATCCCCTGGAGCATTCTTTTGTGTGAACACCAAAACTCCCTCTGAGTCCTCCACCTAGTGAGGGCTCAGGACTCAGTGGCATAGCCTTCCTGGGCTCCCCGTTAGTATGGAACTCTATTATGACAGTTTAATACCTTACCTCTAAGGATCCTACTGCCCGATGCCTTCTCCCTGAGATCCATGCTAGACTTTGACAGATCATTGACATGTCGCCATTGTGTAGATCAGGCAAAGTCCAATCCTAGCTGCTGCAGCCCTAACTTTTGTGAAGTATCTTGCATGTCATTGGTCCTCCCCATCTTTAAGCTCTTACAATCTTGCTGCCCCCTCTTCAGCAAGAGAGATTTGGCTGATCTGGCTCCAGGTGAATAATGTAGGGTCTTTGGTGTTCTGAATTATGAATCTCATCTTCATAAACCAGACCTGTAATCCTAGTTACATGGGAACTGAGGTAGGAGGATGGGAAGTTCAAAGCCAGTGTAGATTACACAGTGAATTAAAAGCCAGCCTGGACAATTAATTTAATGACACCTTGTCTGAATATTTAAAAAGAAAAATCAAATTTCCTCTTATTATAAGGACACCATTGAGATTGGATTAGGAACTACCTTAAAAGCTTTATGTTAATTACTTCTGTAAAAGCTCTGTCTTGGCACAGAAAATTAAGCACCATATGTATTCCCTAATAGGTGGATCCTAGTACCAAACCCACTTAGAGACACACTCAAAGATAAATCTCTGTAATACCTACAGTAATTGCAAAGATTATAAACAGGAGAGAAGAGGAAGGAGGGCCTGCCAGAAACAAGGAGACAGGGGATCATGCTACAGCAGAGATAATAGGCCACCATCAAGGACTGCAAGGAAGTAATGAGACATCTGGTTAAGCTCACAGACTGTCCTTCCTAGTCACTTGCATCTGATGGGGTATGATCTTACCAGAAAAGGAGGGCATAGTCTGGCAGATAGAAGGTAACCATTTTGCAATGGGAGATTGACTCTCACCGCAGTCTCCTACTCTTATTCCATCTACCTTTGAATCTATCCTTATAATAAGACTCTATTTTAACAGCTTTTTATCTCTGGCCAGGGGGTGACATCCAATATCCATTAGGATGGAGCGAAGGGTATTGCAGGAGCAGCAAAACTGAAAAAAAAAAAAAATCAACAAACCGTAATTCAGAACATCAGAGACTCTATATCAACCACCTGGAATCAGGCCTGCCTAATCTCTCCCCATCCTGAAGCTCAGGGAAATTTGCGGAAGAGGGGGCGGTAAGATTGTAAGAGCACAAGGATGGGAGAAGTCAAGATATGCAAGATACTCCACACAAGTTAGGGCCGAAGCAATTGTAATAGGACTCTGCACGATCTGCGCAATGACCAACTTATCATTGACCCCTCAAAGTCTAGCATGGACTAAAGGCACTAGGATTCTTAGAAGCAAGGGATTAACAGTCACAATAGTGTTCCTATACTTAAGGAGAACACAAGAAAGAGTTCTAGGAAATGCCACTGAGTCCTTACACCTCATCAGAGAGGAAGACCCAGAGGAAAGTTTGATATACACATTAAAGGATGCTTCAGAGATGGCGGAAGGGGGCACTGGGAGAGAGGGAGGGAGGGGGAAAAGGAAGGAGAAAAGGGGGAAGGAGCAAGGAGGCCCAGGGAGGGGTGGAGGGAGGGAGGGGACAGGGGTACCTATTACGTTTGTATGAGCAGAAAAATAAATTTAAAAAAAAAGCTCTGTCTTGGATGTCTCCTTGGCACAGTGGGCAGCACATCAGTCTCATAAAAGCACTATATCCAAACACAAATACATTCTGAGGAAGTTTATGTTATGACATCAATATATGACACATGAGATTACAATTTGTTCCATAACAGAATTCTTGGTTGCAAACAACTAAAACCACTTCTAACTTCAGTAGAAAGGGAACCTATCAGTAATATTACTTGCATCATCTATAGAAAGCATGGTACCAGCAAGATATAACAGTGAATTATTATAACATGAGATTCTAGGTTCTTTGTAACTTCCCCATTTAGTGTTTATTGTATCATCAACTTTATAATTACTACTAGTAAAAGAAATCCTCAAAAAAGTAAAGGCATTAAAAATAAGTTAAGACTGCATTCTATCCCTACAGGAAATCTTTACAGGAAGGATTTTTTTTTTATTCAATTGTGCATGTATGCATGTGTGCGCGTGTGTGTATGTATGTGTGTGCATGTATGTGCAGAACCACGGGCGAATTCAAGAACCACCATGGACGCCTCCACCTTCTTGTTTACTCTGCCCCGGGATTCACAGGCTCTGCCCTACCAGGACTGGAAACGCAGGACGTCCCCGCTTCGGCCTGGCGTCTATACGTGGGGTCTAGGATCCGAACTCGGGACCTTCCGCCTGCAAGGCAGAGGTTTAACCCCTGAGCCACCTCTCCAGCCCCAGAAAGGATTTCTTAAGAAATAGATTATAATACTAAGTGCAATAGTTTAGACATGTCTTGTCCCTCAAAAGCCCATGTGTTAACATTGTGGATGGTATGCCATGGCACTCTTAGGCACACATAGTTAAGCACAGATATCAACTTGACTGTTGAGGGTTTGAGCTGTGGGCACAGTTGTAGAGAGTTGATGGTTGAATTAAGCCCAGAGCAAACCTGCAGGAGATTGTCTAGCTTTTGGGGAAGGCCCAGCCTATGGTGGGTGGAACTAGCCCTGAAAAGGTGTATAAAATACTGGGAGCTGGTTGAGAAAGTTGGCATCCTTCTGTTCACTTGGCCAGACATGCTGGTCTGGCACATAAGGATTGTCCATCTCTCAGCCGTTATGCAGTGATGGTGTGGTCAGTTCCCTCAGCCCTAGTGTTGGTGCATGCTCTCCCGTCAAGCTGGACTAAGAACTGTAGCCAGGAATCGTAAGAGAATAAACCCTTGTTCCCCTAAGCTGTTTGATGGTCATTTATCAGCAACCATGGAGGCTGACTGCAACAATATGTCAGAGCTGCAATTTGCTAGTAGAAGGAAGTCATTCAGTGTAAGTAAGCTCTTGAAGAATACTGGGACACCAGCTCTTTCCAGTCTCTCTTTGCGTCCCTGCTGTTGCCAGGTAACTGGGCCTCCTCTAATAGCCACTTCCACCAACCTAGGACTGGGCCATCAGAGGCCCAAGCAACAAAACTAAGAGATCATGGAGGGAAACCTTTAAAACTACCATCCAACATAAACATTGTTTTCTCAGATGTGCTGTTACAGTGAAGGACAGCTAACTAACACGGTTTAGTAAAAAAGGAAGTAAGCCGCATTCCTCTTTCCTTTAGCAAGTCCTATGGTTATGACTGAAAGGAAAGTGTAATAGTTACTTTTAACTGTTGCTGTGAGACAGCATTCAAAGTCAAGCAATTTAAGGGAGAAAGGGAGATTTATTCATCTTAAGGTTACAGAAGAAACACCCTTTCATGCTGGAGACATACTAAGTCACTCCAAACATCCTAGAGGCTCAAAGCTGCTCAGTCCAGTAGGCCAATGGGTGACAGCTGAAGGATGGAGGATTCCAGGAGGAAAGAGAGTTTTCTAGCACAGCTTCAGAGAGTCTCTCTTCAAACCCTTCTGTTCTATGGTTCCTTTTATCTGGTCTGCCACTGGGAAGTTCCAATCAGATCTAAGGTGCTCTTTGTATTGTAAATGTATGGATCCAGATAATCTCTTCAGGTGGTCTCACAGGTGAACATTGTTAATCACTGATGTGGTCAAGTTGACATCCAGGATTAACTATCACAGAAAGTTAGGAAAAGGACTAGAGAGATGGCTCAACAGTAAAGGTTCTTATGAACATACCTGGTGACTTGAGGGTCACAGGACCCATACGGTGAAGAGAGAAACAACTCCTGAAAGTTGTACCTGGACCTCCACATGTGACACACATACACACACACACACACACTCAATAAAGAAAGGAAATCAGTAAAAGAGCAAAGATGACATCCCAGAATAGGAACACAGATGTTTATACACAAACACATGCACATACATACACAGCAGATATAGAAAACCACATTCTAAATCGACATTCTTATATTAAAATTTACTAAACAAATAATTGTAATAATGAGGGCTATAGCTTTTTCCCTATGTAAACTGCTGAAAAAGATTAAAAACTTTTATCTAGATGATTTTTGACTACACAATGGAATCAAACAATTCAACTATTGTGTATTTTAAGAGTATTTCAGCTTGTACAAATATTAACGGACTCTATATATCTAACACCTTTACAAACAAAGCTTGCTTATGGAAAAGGCTTTGGCTTTTCCATAGCCATATATACACAGGCTTTCAAGCCAGACTGCCAAAGTTGCTATTATTGGCTCACAAACTTAACTAACTTTGGGCACCTTCCTTTCTGCGCATACACCTCTGTTTTTGAAATTATTCTGTAATTTGAGAATAATTATTCCCACCTTTGTGATAATCAGGAGGCAACAGTGTGTGTTGTGATGTACAAAGCGCTTAATATATGTGCTGCGAAAGATAGCAGGAAACCAGGCATTTAAGCTAGGCTCAAACTGGGCTTATCCAAGAGTGTTGGATTACTTTCGCATTATAAAAGATTTTGGGAAACATCGAGGCATTTTCCTACAGCCTACAATAACACAGAACTTCAAAGGAGGTATCTCCAAAGGAAACCTCTTCCTTTCATAGCTGGGGAGAAACGTGTACCCCAGACCTGCCCGCCAGAGGACTAGCAGCTACCCAGGTCACAGCCCAGGAAGCCGAACTGCTACAGCAGCCGGGACGGGGAGGGGACCCGGCTGACCACACTGGCCCGTCCTCGGCGCCCAAGGAACCCAGACCCCCGTATGTCCCCGACCGTCGCCCAGACCCCCAACAGAAGCCCAGGGGCGCTCCAAATCCCGTGGGCAGCGTTCCCACTTTCCCACGTCTCGTCCACGCCCCCTTCCCTGCCGGCCGCTTTCCGACGCGCACGCGCAGCTCCGCTTCCGGGCGGACGCCGTTTCTGCGCCCCACAATGCCGTGCGGCGCCGACCTGTCGCAAAGGCCGCGCTCGGGCAGCGAATGAGCGACTCGCTTTGCGGGCGCTGCGGCGGCGGCGGCGGCCGGGTCTTCCTCCTCCTCCTCCTCCTGCGGCGGTGCCGGACGTCCCGACGGTATCCATCTGCGCTGCAGCGTGCCCGGCGTCCCCCGCCTCCGCCATGCCCCCCAAGAAACAGGCTCAGGCCGGGGGCAGCAAAAAGGCGGAGCAGAAGAAGAAGGAGAAGATCATCGAGGTAAGGCCCCCTCCCCCCCACCGCGCGAGCTCCGGGGCCGCCGCCCGCGGGGCCCCGCGCCCGCTGCCGCACGTGTCGCGTCCTGTGCGGCGTCCCCAGCCCCGGCCGGCCGCATCTCCATAGTGACGCCGCCGGCCACCCGGCCGCGCTCGCTGCTCGCCCCCGCCGGCCACCCGGCCGCGCTCGCTGCTCGCCCCCGCCGCGCCGAGCGGTGCTGGGCTTGCACAGGAGCAGACGTCTTTCTGGAAGGCCGGCTCCGGCCGGGCCACGGGTCCTTGTCGCTGTCGGAGCCTGCAGATGACCAGCTGGCCGTTCCGAGTCTCCCGAGAACTCTCGCTCGCTGCCCTGCGGCTCGTGCAGACGCCTCGTCTGAACCGCCCGAGCGCCGCACTGGAGGCTCTGCCTGTGCTTCGTGCGACAGACAGTTCCGTACGCACCAGACGTGTGTGGCGTTCAGGCGCCCTGTGCCCGGCGGTGACCGAGGATGGCACCGACGTTCTTAACTGTTTCTGTACGTGGTTGGCTACGATGGCATCGGTGTCTTTCCTAAGACCGTGAACACGTTCCGTACAACAGGCGGCCCCTCGCCAAGTATCGTTTCCCCCAATTGGCTGCTAAACCTCACTTTTAAGAGCCAAGTATCTCGTGAATTTGGGATGTAGTTAGGAAAAGCTGTGGTCACTCCACTACATGGCAAAATAATAGCCTTTCAGGGATACTTAAGACAAGGTCAGAGTAAAATTTGTAGTCGTTTTTTCAGCATTTGGGTATTACAGCCTTGAAATAGATAGACGTTTCCTTTTGCGAATCTGGTCAGATTTGTCAAAATATACATATAGTTGAAGGTGGCCGGTTTTACTTAATAAAGTACTTGTAAACCTTAGAGCACTGCAGATTTGTTCCCTTTAACATGGTCGCCTTCACGTTTGCTGTGTCTTTCTCAAAAGAAAGTTAGGAAGGACAGTACTTAGCTAAATCTTACAAGCTTAGATTGAATTTGTATAGACAATGATGTTACATGATGACTTACAATACACTTTATATTATATAGTGCTTTAATTATCTTCATTTCTAACTAGTAAAACTTTTAAAGGTAAAGTAAAACTTTTAAATTTCATATATGAAATTTATAGTATCCCATCATTCCTAAAAATAAGTCATATGTTATGGCTTCATTCATGTTGTAACAATTTTGTTTTTCTGAGTATTGAACCGAGGTCATCACATATTCAGAGCTTGAATTCTGTCTACCACTGAGCTACACACTCCATCAGTGAAGAAGCAACATTAGTTTTGTGAAACAGTAAAGAGTGACATCTGTCCTCTGTACCCTGTCACCTGTGAACTTGCACCCCATCTATATCATCACCACACACAAAATAAAAAGTAAAGGTATAGGTAGTGGAATTAAGCCTAGTTTGATTTTGATTATAACTTCCCTAAAGCCCAGGCATGTCTTGGTGACAGTTGTAAGAGGCTAATAGAGAGAGATGGAGCAAGTTTAGCTCTCAGCTCCCCAGTCAAATTTCATGTAAACATTCTGCCAACTTTTATTTAGATCTGTTATCTGCATTTTTTTTCTTTTAAAGTCTAGAACATGAATTCTGTTGCATGAATATGTGTTTTCATTTTGGAATGAATGTATCACAGAGAGTTATGGTTCTAATTTTATTCGCCATTCACATCTGGTCCCAAACACTATACAAAGTTTGTGTTCTTATAGCCAGAATTTACTAATAAATTGAAGTCAGTCTTGAGCAACAGAAAGTCTTATCATGATCCAGGCATGATAAATAACAGTAGGAATACCAGTACAAACAAGGATCTCAAGTGTTTCATTCAGTTTATGTGGTTTATATATATATATTATATATATATATTATATAAACATTTCCATCTATACAATTAATGTATAACTTTGGTACCTATTCTAGCATACAAAGGATCTGTTTAAGGAAAGTTTGTACTAGTTTCTAAGCTGGCCCTTTCTCAAAAAATACAAAACTCTGATCACTTAAAAAAGGAAATAATCTTTTGACTTTAGGGTCAACAAAGAATGTCCACCTTTGGGTATGTAGCAATGAAGAACAGTAATGGGACCTGTGCAAATAGGATCAGGTATTGAAAGAGGAGAAAAAGAGCTTAGGGAATCGGTGATGAATTTCAGCTGAAGTCCACTGTTGACAATTTGCAGCTGAATTCGTCTCTTGCAAAATACCATTCCACAGATAGTCAACATGTGCATTAGGTAATGTATGTGGAGCTTGAACTAATGAATTAAAAGTGTAACCCTGATGACTCAAGCTGTTGAACCCCGTTCCTTTGGAACCCTGTTTGATGATATAATGTGTGATTCCCCTGCTTGCTATTACCAAACATCTTTAGGGAACAGAAGCTGGACTGGGATGGGAACAGGATTGCTTAAGGATAAGAAGAGAAGAAAGACTTGGAGTTGTAAGTGAAGAGTGGAGTTGACCATGTGCTGAGGCTCTTGGAGCAGCAATCCTTACCGCTTGTTTTGTGAGCTCAGCCTTTAGTTTCCCCAGTCATCCACTGAGTCATGTTTTTCCCCTATAACCTAGCCTCTGGAGCATTATTAACGATTCCAAGTTCACCGAATCTTCCTTTTCCTAATGCACACTTTCCCACTTCCAAATCCAAGTCACCCTCTTCCAAATCCAAGTTAAAGTCTGTTCCAAACTCAAGAAAAAGGAAAAAAACTATTAAAATAGTCCAGGCTGTAAACAGTCTTACTTTAAAGGATTTTATTGCTACCTCAGATCCACAATATGCTAGTTAGAAAATTTTGTGATCGATATATAACTTAACCACGTTACTCTGAAAAGTGCAGTTTTTCATGAAAAAGATGAGAACTTTGCTTAGGTGTAAATAAACATCAGTTCAAATATACCATGTAATAGCAGAGTAGACACAATATCTCTTGATATTTTGCAAATGAAATATGAACAAAGTTTGTAGCTTAATTGTCTCATAACTATCCATACCCATTTCATTCGAGAGAGCACAGGGGTTAGATAACTTACCCAAGGTTACTAAACTGGCAAGCAGCAAGGCAGAATTTAAACCTCCACGTCCTTGTCAGCCACTGTGTATATCTTCTCACCATTCTTGTTTTTTAAACTTAAAAGGACAAAGACAATTTTTCATAATGGTAACCAGTAGTATTTTCCCAGGTCAGTTTGATTCTATAAATTATACTCTTAGGTAGAGCTTTTAAGCATTTTGTGCTTACAGTAAGAGAAAACATATCAAGAGATAACATATATTCAGGAGCAGTGAATGGTATGTGTCCCCTTTCTTTGGGGAAAAAAAAATATGAACTAGAGACTTTCAAAATACAGTTCATTTCATTATCACTTGACACTGGTCAGTTACCTATGGAAAGAAATGTGACAAAAAGCTGGAAACAGTATTTTCTTTTAGGACCTGCAGTTCATACATCTCTACTAGAGATTGCTGTCATGGGTATTTGGTTTTCTAGCTGGCTAGATTTGAACTGTTTTCTTTCTGGATTTTATAAAGCAGTACTGTTTGGTCTTATTTATTCAGTTTGTGCTGCCTCTCTATAATTACATATGGAAACCAAGTTGAAGCCCAGCTGTGCTCATCTCTGGAAAAGCATCTTTAGATGCTGATGCATTTGCTCTTGATCGTGTTTTTATGTGGAGCCTCTTCTCCCACTCACAGAAGCTCATTATTGGAAAAACAAAGTATTTCACACTTGGCTGCTGCCCTGTGCTCCTCCGTCCTCATCATATTACCTTTAATTTGGATAATGTATTAAACTTTTTCTATAAAAACAAAGGACATAGACTCTGGAGAGTCTCACTTGCTGAGAATGCTTGCTGTAGACCAGCATGAGAGCTGAGTTCAGGTCCCCTGTGCCATGTACAAAAGTCAGACTTGGCTGTACACGGGCCTGTAACTCCAGTACTAGGGGAAGAGGCACTCCAGCTTATATCTGTTAAATTTCTTCTGTACATAAACTGTACAAAATACATATAGAATTTTGTATTGCAGTGTTGGGATATTAAAACACAAAAGGCATTTAGGTACAGAGTGCAAGCTTCAGCATATGGATAGATGAATGATTGTCATGAAGAAAGCAGTGTTTTCCAGTGAGAAATCACCTTTTGAAGTTTTTCAGTCTTAAAGCATTGAAAGATTTCTGGTTTTGAGATGCTGTAAAAATGATAATCACGTTAGATGTTTTCAGAAACTGGTTCTCTCAATGCTATTATTTCACATTAAATACTTCTGAGGGCATTTCGAGTTTCTTTCACAAATAAATACCTTTTTTGCCACTTCTTCCATGTATAAACTTGAATGAAAAAGAAAATTCAAACCCTGTTTTGTGATTAGAAGTCATCTGTAATGTTGGGCCTCCACTTGTGAAGCTTGGCAATTAATGGACGGCTTGTAACTGACTTTGGAAGAAAGCAGGCAGGGACTGAATGCTTACCTAGGACTTTGCCATTGACAAGTAAATTTTCTCTGCAAAAATCTGGGGAAACAGCAATGAGACAGTATAGAGTTCAGAAAATGAGAGGCTAAAAAAAGGATTAAGTTTTAGAAGTGACCACAGTTTTCACTACCCTGCAGAAAGGCACTACATACAACAAGCAGGAAGTATATTCTTTAGCTCTAGGGCAGGAGACAATATATGCCTTTCCGCTTCAAAACACTAGGCACAGAGACTGTGAGGAAAACCATTAAAATATGAGCCTGAAACTACATATAGTGGTACATACCTTTATTACCAGCTTTCAGGAAACCAAGGCAGGAGATTCTTGGTCAGGGCACTTTGGGTTCCCTAGCAAGATTAGAATCCTACTACTCTTCCTGTTTCCCCCAACCCCCACCTCATTCAAAAAAAAAAAAAGTTTTCCCAAAAGTAGTAACTAAGAGATCTGTAGTAAACCAGGATATTCTTAACAGAAGTATATTCTGGAGTAAAAATAAGATTTGAAAGTGCTGCATACCCTCCTCCTCTGCTGATGTGCTTAGGGATTAACAATCTGGGGTTGGTTATTCAGCCAAGTTCAGTGACTGTTCTGTGTATAAGTTCAGTTGCCAAGAAGATAAAATTACAAAAAGAAAAAAGTTAAGAATTCTGTGGGCATATAGGCGTAAGCATTTTCTCAAACTTTTTTAGACCATGGGACTACTCAGCTGGTCTAATAACTCCACACGTCTTATGGAGCTGAGACTCCGATATATGCTGGAAGAAGCAGCATAGTAACATTTAAGGCTGACGGTTTTTGATAGATAGTATTGAATTGTGAATTCAGTGTTTTGGAGGACCAGTTTATTCATGTTTCTCATTTATTGCATTTGCCTGATGTTTTAGTGTTTTATATGTTTTTGTGTGACATAGGAAGAGTATTTTTTCCTATCAGTAAGTAAATGAATGACTTACATATCACTGGAAAAAAGAAATGTAAATGAGCTATGTGTGTTTTCTTATTTAGGACAAAACTTTTGGTCTAAAGAATAAAAAAGGAGCAAAACAACAGAAGTTTATTAAGGCTGTCACTCATCAAGTTAAATTTGGCCAACAAAATCCACGTCAGGTAAATAGTTAAAATTTATTTTCTTCTTTCGAATGTAGTATTGCATAGTATCCTTCCACAAATAAAAATATTTAATGTTGAAAGTAGAATGCTGCTCTACACTTTTTGCAGCTAACTTCTCTTCCACAGCATTGCCCCTTGGATATTTTTTGCAGGCCATTTTCATACAGTTCTCATTTATTCTAATGATATTTGCATATTTTTCTGTGCAGAGTACTCACTTTGCTCTGCAAAAAAAAAAGTCCTTGTACATGCATTCTTAAATGTGTTTGTCTTTTATTGTCGTTGTGTAAGTTATCTGCTAATAGGCTTCCTGTGTCTAAATCAAGGAAGATGGGCTTTAATTTTACTGAATTTAATCACATTCTCTAGAGGCACTGGTGTTTATGTTTTCGTGAGTAATAGGTACTCAGGTAACGTGGCATCTTAATATCTGTCACGCATAGTCTTAATGTGTTTGCTATTTGGGTCTGCGCTTCTGTTATTGTTCAGCCTAGCCAACTATTCAAGTTTTTTGGTTGTCTATTGTTAATTTATGAGAAATAACCTTTTGTTAGCATTGCAGATGATTTGTAATGTTCCATTTCTCATGAGCTGCACAGTAATTTTGGGTTTGCATCTTGTCAGAGGTGCTAAACATGTGTTGCTGCCACTGGATTACTTGGTGATTTTCCTAGTTTTTCCCCAGGGGGGAAACTTGGGGGGGGGGGATTCATATAAATATATTTTATTCATCCTTACTATTGTCATCTTTTAAGCGAATATATTACTGAATTGGAGTATAACTATAAATGTATCAAAATGTTACACATACTAGTAACTGTTTCTGGAGTCTCTTTTCTAACCTACTATAGCAGTTCATCTGCATGATTGCTGATAAAACAACTTAAGGGAACAATGAGTTTATTCTCTTATGCTAGCTAGTCTGGTTAAGGTTCTTAGTCCAGGTTGACAGGAGAGAGCTCTTATCAGCACCAAGGCCTAGGGAACTAACTACACCATTTTAACCTAACAACTGAGAGAGGGACATCCTTATTTGCCATACTAGCATGTCTGGCTAAGTATACACAAAGATGCCCTCTTTTCTCAACAAGTTCCCTCCGTTTTATTCACCTGCCTGGAGACGAGTCCCACCCATCATGAACTAGTGCAGCCTAATTACTTTTTACTTAATTACTATGCAGCTTCCCCTTCCACTAAACAATCTTCTCCAGGTTCACTCCAGGCTCAACCCAACTACTAATTCTCTACAAATATGTCCAAAGTTCAAACCCTTAACTGTCAAGTTGACATGTGAATCTAATATCACACTGACTTTTATTATTGTAAGTGATCTAAAAATATGTTCTCTTAGCTACAGTGTGTCTTTTTTTCCTTATTCTTAGGCATTTCTTCTTCCATGTGAATTTGGAAATTATCCATTGATAATTTGTTCAAAACATTTAGCTTCTTTTTGCTTCTTTAGACCTTATATTCCATAAAATTTTACAGACATATTTATGTTTAAATAATACTTCTTAGATCAACAAGATAGTTCAGCAGGAAAAGGTTGTAGCTAAGTAAATTTGACAACCTGAGTAAATTTGACAACCTGAGTTTGATCCCCAGAATCCATCAAAGGTAGATAGAGAACTGACTACATGCATTTTTCTGACCTCATTCAAACCATTAGCACACTAATGGTAATGAAAAACAAATAAAGTATTTTTAAAAAGCTTTCACATTTTTTTAACTTAATTGTTGGCAATACGTTTTAGTGAAGAGAATTTCTCAAGTATTTTTTAACTACAGATTTTGTCTGAGAATATCAAATATAGTGTACTTATGAGATTAGCTCCTATCTAAGACCAATTTTTCTCCTTCATGCTATCTACAAATCAGTGCAACCCTTTTCTTTCACATAGTTCATTCTAAAGACAAACTTTCATTCTTCAGAAGTGCTAGCTTAACTTGGTCTAGTAAAATGCTATTAGCTCTCCTTGTCTTCCTTCCAACTCTAGATCAAAATTTTAAAAAAAGAAAAGAAAACCCACATGCATTGTAAAGGAAGTTACATTGTTGCTGGTGTATACTGCCTAATTCAATCTAATGAGATGATTATGCTTATATTGAACCAGGAGAGGGTTTTTTATTATTCTTAAACAATATTATACAGTTTGCATACTATGAGTAGTACAAAGGGACTTGAGCACTCATGGATTTGGAACATTTTGGATGAGTCCTAGAATCACTGCTGTGTGCTAGCCTTGGATTCTAATAGACTTGATTATCAATCCTGTCTTTTTTGTGATAATCTTAATTTTTTTAATATTTTATTTGAGAGAGAGGGAGAGGGTACGTGAATCATGTCATGGTGGAGGTGGAGGTCAGAGGAGAGCTTTCGGGTATCAGTTCTTTGCTTCCAAGCGTGTGGGCTTCAGGAATCAAATTCAGGTCACCAGGATTGCAAGCACATGCCTTAATACTAAGATGTTTTTGCTGGTCCAAAGATCTTAAGTTTTTTCATGATCCTGGTCTTCATTTGAACAATGTAAGGGCAGTCTTCCCCTCACAAAGTTCCCTTGGCCATTAAAAAAATCTCCCTTTTCAATATTGTTGCCTTTTCCCTGAATCTGCTTCCTATTTTCAATGCTATTTGAAGATGTCGTAGACCTGGAAAAGCTGTAAAATTTTTAGTGGTAGTTGAGTATGATGAACATTCAGTATTATATTTTTGACACTATATTTTTGATACTTTCTTGGATAAATGCTCTAATTTCAAACATGGAGTACCTAATTACCAAATACAACTTTAAAATTGAGTGCCAGTCTAGCTTCTGGAGCTGAGCTCTCGCAGCCATAGAGGATGGCTCTACTTAACTCTAAAGCATTCCTGAGACATCTCCCTAAACACCTCTGATTCTACCTTCGGGCCACTTCCTCACATCCATCTCCATCTAGGATGTGTTGTTCTGCCAGCGTACTTGGGTTAGCCAAACAGGAGCCTGTGGCACGTACCATTTTCTCCCTCTTACCTTCTATCCTACCTTGTTTGTATATAGGTGCAAACATACATACAAAGTACTCTGAATCTGGGGATACGAAGAAGAGTTGCCAGAGGCTGACTGCACCATAACTATCACTCCTGTGCTTCAGTGTAGATCCCATAGCATGGAGCCTAAGCGTTTTGAAATTTATGCCTTTCATGCCATATGATATGCTCATCAACTAAAGGAACAAAACATGTTTCATCATCGTTAGCTTCATCTTTAATTTTAATTTTTTTTTTGAGTTTTGATGATTTGTTTTTGAGACAAATGTATAGCCCAGTCTGGCCTTGAACATCTAGCCTTGAATATGCTGTCCTCCTGTTTCAACTTCCCGAGCACTAGATGGCCTGTACCACTGAGCTCAGATTGATTTCTGATTTTTAAATATTTAGAATGGCTTGTGGGCTTCTAGTTCCTATATAGTAGAGAGAGGCTTATTCAGCAAAGGATTCTTTTTTTAATATTTAAAAGACAGTGGCATAAATTCTTGCATCATAAATTTTTGTCTGGTTGCTTAAACATTTTCACCAAACTGTTGAAGCCAGAATGTGGGATGTCTTTAACCTTATTCATGATAGCATAGGCTATTGTGTCCTAATTTTTTTTTCTGTTTTGAACACTTATGTTCTGATTCCTGGTTTCTCGAGTCTCTTTAACAGTTTGTCTCGATCTGTTTTGCCTTTTCTAGTTTCAGTGCAGTCAGTATCCACGTCCAGTGCAGTTGCCTTTGGTAGCTCCACCCAGATGTTGTGTGAGTCTTCATACTCAGTATGTCCAAAACCGAGCTCGTCTCCACCTGTCCTGAAACCTGTTCATCCTGCCTTCCCTATATTCAGCAACACCAGCCATGCACGTGATAACTCTAGACTCTTGTCTACTGTTTTTAGCACACTAACTATTCATGCGATAACCACACAGACCCCTTTTCCTCTTTATAGTCAGTCACATAGTCCTATTAGCTTGGCTCCTAACTACCTCTCTCCTGCTTCTCATTCTTGCTAATGAGTCCTGCTTTTAAAGCACCTATAACAATTGCAATAGGCTCTTTGCTATCATCCTTAAATTCCTAGTCTGTCCTCCCAAAAGCTGCCAGGCTGATCTTTATACAGTGAAACTTGATCTTTTCACTTGCTTACTTTAATCCCCTAATTTATACCCTGTCGCCACTGATGCAGTCCAGACTTATCAATGTTTCTCATGTCTTGGACTTCCGTAGTCCCTTCATCTTACTTTGGCCAGCTTGTCCATTTCCTTCTTACTCATCAGACAGGATCTTCCAAAAAGTCTTCAGCTCAGTCCAATTCCTTAAGCATGTAGACTTTTTTTTTTCAGAGTACTATACATGTGATATTACAGTTGTGTCTGTCTTTCCATAAGATTCTGAACTTCTTTATAAGCGTCTTTGTCTTTTCATCTTTATATTCTGTCATCTAACATAGGGCCTGGCGTGTAAGTGTTTGGCTGAGTCCTCTAATCAAATTAGGTATGTAAAACATGTGCCTAGAACTGTATTATATACTATTTTGTTTAGTCTCCTACACTAACTTAAACCAGTGTTTTTGTCAGTAAGAGCACTCTAGTGTTGGGTGGTTGCTCCACATTGTGTGACCGCATATTTCAGGATGATTGTATCTGTCACAGCAAAATGCACCTATACTTTGCTGGATACTTGTTTTTGGTAGTCTCTTCAAGAACTATCTCAAATAAGAACAATTTTCTAAAATTCCGAGCCAACATTTTTAGTAAATATTTTTTGCCATCAGTTGTTTTTTGTTTTGTTTTGAATTTGCCTGTATTGTTTTTTTTTTCATCATTATTGTTAGTTTGAATGTAAGTGTGTGCTCATGCATGGGTGCACGCTTGCATGCTGGTACGCACATAGAAACCAGAGGACAACTTTGAAACTGATACTCTTCCACCTTTCGGGTTCTAAGGATCAATCTCTGGTTGTCAGGCTTGTGTAGCAGCACCTTTACTTATTGAGCCATCTCGCTAGCCCTTAAATCTGCTTTTAATTAGGCATGAAGCTATTTTGAGAACAAAAAAGAATTTTTACAAGGCTTATCAATTTAAATGTTTAGGCACAACAGTTAACTTACAGGGTTTTGTATTAAGCTATAAGGGCTATTGTACATATGAATATGTAAAGTCTTTACTATGTTAGCATTATTTTAATGAAGCCATTTTGTAAGCTTTCAAACTTAAATTTTAAACTCGGAAAATATAGGTAGCACAAAGTGAAGCTGAAAAGAAACTGAAGAAAGATGACAAGAAGAAAGAATTGCAAGAGCTGAATGAGCTATTCAAGCCTGTAGTTGCTGCACAAAAAATAAGCAAAGGTAAAATTTAAATATCGGATGGTTTTTATCAAATTTAATTCACATTTAATACTTGATTTGTTTAAGAAGGGCTATTCTTCATTTTTAGGGTTTATTTATTTATTTTGATACAGCATCTCACATGTATTATAGCCCATGCTGGCCTTGAACTTATGACAGTCTTTCTTGCCTCAGCCTCCTAGTTCCAAGCATTGCAGTTGTGAGGTTCATTTTTTCTGTTTTTAGCTTCATCACTATTCAACTATAGTGTTAGCCATTAGCTCTACTCTTGAGATAAAATTAGGAATTTAAACAATTTATTCATTACTGATATGTAATAATTGATCTTTAGTGGACGCAAGACCAAGCTGTTATTGTGTGAATTATGGTTTTGCTCTGTGACTTATTGCCTTATAAACAAGGACTGAAGAATGTCCTACCTATGTGTTTGGTTTCCCACTCCTGTCACCTGTTTTGGTAAAAAATAAACAAAAATAGTTAATACAGAAAGAACTTTAAAGAAATGTCATCAGCGAGTGGTGTTTTTTCTTAGATAAGGTTTTTTGCTGCAACAAATTCCTGACCCCAACAGCTCAGGGAGGGAAGATTCTGTTCAGCTCCTTTTCAGGTTACAACCGTCTTGGCAGGAGAGTCACAGCGTGGGAGCCAAGGGAACTGCTCACATCACATGCACAGCAAGAGCAGAAGTCAAGGGCTGATGTTTGCTTGTTTACCAGTGCTCAGCACACATACCTATGTAGCAGAGTATTGCCATCCACAGTAAGCAGCCTTCCAAACTTAACCAGAGCAGCAAAGAGAGTTTCCTACAGGCTTTTCCAGAGGCCCACCTCCTATTAGGTATTAGGTTGATGTTTGAAATTAATCATCATGGTTCGTGAATGGAAAATAATACACTGAACAAAAGCAGTTAGATTCAGGTACAAATTATGTTTTATGATCTGATGCAGATTGTAACATAGATTTCTCACCCTGTTTAATATAGGCGCAGATCCCAAATCTGTGGTGTGCGCATTCTTCAAGCAGGGACAGTGCACTAAAGGAGACAAGTGTAAGTTCTCTCATGACCTGACGCTGGAGAGAAAATGTGAAAAGCGAAGCGTTTATATTGATGCAAGAGATGAAGAGCTTGAAAAAGGTATTTCTGTTTTAACTCTTTCTTTAAAAATAAAGCCTCCATAACCGAGGACTGTGAAATGACCTGCGTGTTTGTTTTCTTACTTCCTGCCAACGTTTTTGTTAAAAAATAAACAAAACAAATAGATAAAAATGCTACAGAAAGAACTTTCAAGAAATACCATACATAAGCTACTTTTGACTGTTACTAAAATACTTAACATGAACATTATACTCTATTATTTATGAAGAATAATTTAGTTATTATTTTTCACTAAACCGAGTAAATTATGCTTAAAGATAGTGACATGACTTGGATTGGTCGGTTACTGTTTCCTCTGGTACTATTGTCACATATGTCTGACCTATTCAGGAATCTTTGGCTAGTGACCTGACAGCATGGCCTTTGCCAGTCTTTGGTGCTTCAATGACAATCTTGTCACATCAGAAGTCTTAGAAAAGTGTTCCGTCTAAGGGAGTGTGTGTTGTGGGAACATTAGGGGGATATTGTTTAATGGTTATGTCTCTTCATATAGATACTATGGATAATTGGGATGAGAAAAAGCTGGAAGAAGTAGTGAACAAGAAGCACGGTGAGGCGGAAAAGAAAAAACCAAAAACACAAATAGTATGTCCTTTTCTTGAATTGAGTTGCTGTGGCACTTATTATTAGGGAGTTATGTGGCGCAAGGTATTCGTTGCCGTTTTCTACTGAATTCTTATGTTAATTGGCAAATTTGATTTTCTTAACATGAGATTCAGCAAGTTTTATTTTTGGAATCTACAAGTTCCATTTTACAAAATAAGGTTTGTCGTTGTTGTTCAAACATGTAAAAACCATGTGACTAATGTACTTTGAATGCAGTTTTCTAGATTTTGCTTTCTCGAATATGAATGAGCATAGTTGGACAAGGTGGTCCCTATCTGTAATTCCATTATGCACATGGCGAGTTTGAGCCCTGCCAGGGTTACATAGCAAGGTCAAAACCATCCAAGGCTACAAGTGGAAATCATGTGTTAAAAAGAAAAATAAAAGGTCACTACAGTTGTATAGTCAGCCAGGAATCATTTCTTTGTTTTTGTTCATGATAATTGAAGACCTGCTAGGCTAATCTAATGGTTTACCTGACTTTTAATAGCACGGAGGAATTTAAATTACTAGGAAAAGGACTGGAGAGATGCCTGGGGGTTAAGACTGCTTCAAAAGCAGAAGGTCCTGAGTTTAGATGCCAGCTCCCATGTAAAAAACACCAAGTAGAAATACATTGGCCTGTACTTCCATCCCTGGCCCTGTTGGGCAGAGCCTGGGAAATCCCAGAGCAAAGTAAAAAGGAGGTAGAAGTAATCCAGGATGATTCCCAGAGTCACTCTTGGTCCTGTATAAGGACACACGCACACACATGTGTTCACGCACAGAATAAATTAATTACTAGGAAAAATATTTTTGCTTAAATGAATTTTGAATATTTTAGAAAATACGTCTTTAAAATTTGTCAACCAGGGGCTGGAGAGATGGCTCAGAGGTTAAGCCTCTGCCTTGAAGCAAGAGGTTCCTGATTCGGATCCTAGATCCCACGTACAAACACCGGGCGGAAGCAGGGCGGCCTGCGCTTCTGGTCCTGGTGGGCAGAGCCTGTGAATCCCGGGGCAGAGCAGAAAGGAGGTAGAAGCGGTCCACAATGATTCCCGAATTCACCCTTGGTTCTACACACACACACACACACACACACACACACACACAATTGAATAAAAATAATTTAAAAAATCACTTTAAAAAAATTTGTCAACTAATTTCTCAAGCTCTGTATTCATGTTCATGTATTTGTAACAGTTTTGACAAAAAAATCTTACTAGAAAAATTCTAAATGTGTCGTATACACCCAATGTTTTTTTTTTTTTTAACAAGAAAAATACTGGGTTTTGTGCATTGTTTTTCTTATTTCTAAACATTATAACCTGAAGCCTCAATCAATTTCACCTTGTTCCATTTGTGTTTGAAGGATCATTATGTTGTATCTTTTGAATTTGTTCACTTGTGACTCAGATATGCAAAATTGCCTAGATAGTCAGATAACCCAAATCCTCCTTATGCCATTATTGCATATGTTTAGTTTTTAAGAAAGGTTAAAGTAAAGCAGTCATTCATTTTATTCATTCTTTCCTTCATTCTGTTTGACCTTTGGTCCATCCATTTATCTGTTCTTTCCATCCATCGAAGATCAGAGGTTGGTTTGTTTAAAAAAATCATAAAACTAACTAAAGTAAATCCCTTTATGTAGAGTTCATAAATTAGTGTATCTAAAATAGGAACCTTTCCCATTGTAGTAATTGTTTGGTTTGACTTGAGACAAGGTCTCATGCTACAGCACACACTGGCCCTGCACTCGCTGGGCAACCTGTGTGCGCTCGGGCTTTCATTATGCCTTAGCTTCTCCTCAGTGCTGAGACCACAGGTAAGAGCCACTGTGCCTGGCTCTGTGTTCAGGGTTTTAAGTTTTAACATAGACATCTGTATGTAAAAGTGTTTTCTGCATAAATAGTTAACCTCACTGTAAGAGTAGAAAGTTACTAGTTCCATATTCTTACACACTTAACATTGAAATGGATACTCTGAGCCATTGCTTCTGAACATATTGTCTCTATAGGTGTGCAAGCATTTCCTTGAAGCTATCGAAAATAACAAGTATGGCTGGTTTTGGGTATGCCCTGGAGGGGGTGATACCTGTATGTATCGTCATGCACTACCTCCTGGATTTGTGTTGAAAAAAGACAAAAAGAAAGAAGAGAAAGAAGATGAAATTTCATTAGAAGATCTAATTGAAAGAGAGGTAACAAGTATTTTTTTTGTTCCTGCTGTGAAGATAAAAACTGAAAATAGTATTCATTGGAAATTCTAATTTTTACCACTTGGGGGCAATAGCATGTTATGAAAGGAAAAAAAAGACTGAACTTTTCCTAAAGTGCCCACTTTAATTTTTTGTCTGAAGTGTAAATGCGGACTTATACTTTCTTAAATCATGACATTAAGTATAGGATTATGTAGGGTTGTTGGGTTTTTTTTAATTATTTTCCTACTGACAAAATATACTGCTTTCATGAGATTGAGTTATTTAAAATGCTTACTCTGTTCTAGATTAGTTAACCTCTTAGTCTTAACTCCTTTTCCTTGGTGCTTTTCCTGTTACTATGCTAATCATTAATGGATGTGTGGAATGAGATTCCTCTCCACATTTTCTCTTACATGGTTTATTTATCTCTGGATACAAAATACTTTCTCATTAGAGAGGTTCTTCAGCTGCTCTTGTCTGGTTTGCAAAAAAAATTTTTTTAAAATTTGTGAACTAACGCTTGTGGCCATAGATGGCAGCATAAAATTATTGAGCTTTTTAGAAATGTTAAGTTTTGCTTTATTTCAAATTATCCACCCAGTTTGGATACACTAAACATGGGTATAAGCACCTGATACTGGGACGGACATATTGTTTGCTTATGCAAAGTGAAAGGTACTGCAAAAGAGATCTCTGTGTGGCATTAGAGTCAGGTGTTGTGGGGCTTTGCATCCTGGTTCCACCACCTGTGGTTATAGGTGTTCGATAAATCTTGCTTGTTTGTGATAGTGTGTTTACATAAAACTTTTAACCCTGGGTGCCTGACAAGCATTTGACAAGTAATGTTCTGTATTGCTTGTTACCCCTAAGCAATGGGTAGTATTTTGTTTAATTTTGTCTCTATCTCCTGAAGAACACAAATGAAACTTGGATATTTTTGTGGTGCCTTCTATAATTTATTGTTTTCAGCAAGCGGCTTATGTTAGAGCCATTTTTCATAACAAATTTTTCCACTGATTCATGTTAAAGAAATCCACTCAAAATAATATGATTTTAGACAGTAATGTCTCTGGAGTACTCATTTTACTCACTGTCAAGTAAAGTAAAAGCACCTTAGTTTAGCGTGTATTCAGTGTCTTTAAGGTAATGTAGAGAAGAAATTAATTACATTAAAGAAAACTACTAAATACAATTATAGGTAACTGTAACTCTTTATCTTTGCAGCGCTCTGCCCTAGGTCCAAATGTTACCAAGATCACTCTAGAGTCTTTCCTTGCATGGAAGAAAAGGAAAAGACAAGAAAAGATTGATAAACTTGAACAGGACATGGAAAGAAGGAAAGCTGACTTCAAAGCAGGGAAAGCACTGGTGGTATGTCCCAAACTCACACAAGTGTTCTTCCATTCTTCCAGTGTATGGTTTTGAAATGCAAGATCTTGTTCCATTTAATCATGTATATGTCTAAAATCAATGACCAAGAGATATTCGGCCTCTCTCCTGAGATGATGTATTTTTGTGTCTGAATAGATCAGTGGTCGTGAGGTGTTTGAGTTTCGTCCTGAGCTAGTCAATGACGACGATGAGGAAGCAGATGACACCCGTTACGTTCAGGGAGCAGGCGGTGAAGAGGTAAGAGCAGGTCCCATCCTCTCAGCCTCATGCTAATTGACAGAAGCAGTGGAAAAAATGGAGCTGCAGGTAAAAAGAACCTTCACAGGGGCTGGAGGACTGACTCAGTGGGAATGACAGACTCCAGCATACTATTGTCTCCCTAAATCACAGAGCCATTTTGAGTTTATATTTACGTATTTTTTAATAGACCTTGGAATAGCACTTGGTACATATGGTTAAGTATGCCATAGCTGTAAAAACTTTTATCCTCCCTTTAAAATAAAAAGATGTTTTTGTTTTTTAAAAAATTCTCTATTAAGAAAACAGTAATGGAATATGGGAGCTACCTAAAAAAGGAAGGTGAGACAGCAGTAGTCATTGGACAGTTTTTCTAGTGGCATAGAATGTACTGCTTGCTTCTATGTGGTTCCAAGGTGAGCAAATAACATATACCAAAATGTGGTATCAGAGAATGAAAATTGAGATATGATATTACTTTTATTTCTAGTGTATTTGGTTGGTTAGGGTTTTTGTTTGCTTGTTTAAAATTTACAAAAAAATTAATTTTGACAATAGATCATCCTTTGTTTTAACTTGACATAGCATATATTTTGTTTCATTGAGATACTTAGAAGGCTGGAGAGATTGCTCAGTGATTAAGCCTCTATCTCACAAGCAGAAGATCCTGAGTTCCGATTCTGAATTCCACATAAAAATTCCAGGTGGAAATGTTGGTCACTTGTACTTCCAGTTCTGAAAGGCAGAGCCTGGGTAAACTCCAAAGCAAATCAAGTCGGTAGAACTATTCAGGGTGACTCCCAAAGTCACCCTTGGACCTTCACAGGCACACACAGTATCCTCTGATACACACACAGATACATATCAGAGTTAAAAGTAAAAAAATTTATTTGTAGTAAATAACTTTGTTTTCTCTATATCATTAAAGGTTGATGATTCTGTGAGTGTTAATGACATCGATTTAAGTCTGTACATCCCAAGAGACGTAGACGAGACAGGTATTACTGTAGCCAGTCTGGAAAGATTCAGCACATACTTTTCAGATAAGGATGGTAAGTATGCTGCCTTCTGTGAAATTCTTAGTAGTAGGAGGCTATTTCAAGGGAGTTAAACTGGCACTAGTAAATTTAGACTGTGGGAGAGAGTAATATATAAGAATAGAAAATAAAAAATTGGATGTTAGGTAGATCTTGAAACTTGTGAACTTCAAAGGGGTCCAATGTCGTTTCAAAATGTAACTAATGAGTTTGTTTGGGACCTCATTAGTGTTAAGAGTTTTTGCGTATCAAAAGTAGCATTATCTAGGATTCTTCATAACCATTTTCAGAGGAAAACAAATTGAAAGCCATCTGTACTGGTATCAGAACCAATGAGCTTGATCAATTACAGCACATAGAATAGACTACACTGCAAACACCAGTATTGCAGGACAGGAAAGAAAGGAAGTATTTAGGAAAAATGTTGAGAAGAATAAGTAGGATGAGTTAGAAGTCTCAGTTAGGAAAGGAATTGGGGTAGCTGACATCTTAGCATGAGAGCATCAGCTAGGAACAATGAAGGGAAATTGAGTGCAGACCAAACTTAAATTTCAAGGGGAGACATCCGCACAGGAGGGCCTTTTTAATTTATGGAAAACCTAAATATATACTCGGGACAGAGAATATCAGGTAAAAAAACGAAAGGACATTAGTTAACCAAACAGGACCTGGAAATAAAATTAATGATCTAATAGAAGGGTGGAGGAAAGACTATCTATAGACTTTTTGGAGATAGATTGTTGGTTTTATTTATGTGTGATTGTATCTTGAATGGTGGGTTCAAAGCTGATGTTTAAGATATTTTCTGTGGGAGGAAACAACAGAAGGAGTACTTAAAAGCCAAAGTCTGTTTTTTAGGTTTTATCATGAAGGCATACAACGTGTAACTTAAAAAACTGGTTTGTCCTCCTGAGATCTCAGAATTATGGCATATATTGTCTTCCCAATGTGGAGACTGGTTTACTCCTTTTAGGAGTGGGGCTCTGAATTTGCAAATATTTCAGAAGTTATAATCACCATGACTTTGTACTGACAAATATTTAAAATAGATAAAATTCAAACAAGGGTAATAAAAACTCGTCCTTGTGTAAATGTTGTCGTCGAACAGGGAAAGATGGCCTCTTTAGTCATTTGTCACTATAAGCAAAAGTTTCACAGCAGCTTGCCTGTGGTACTGGATGTGAATCCCAAGTCCTTGTACGTTTAGGCAGGCTGTCTCAGCACTGAGCGTATTTTTTCCACTCCTCCAGCATCGTAACTGTTACTGGTCTACTGTTCACAAATCCAAAAACCAAGTAGCTGTTAATAGGCACTTTTTTGGTTCTATATTATTCATTCAAAACAATGTGTTATGTGGGAGTTCACTATTTAAAAATATTAACTACTAAGTCATATAAAAAACAAAAATTATAGGAGACTCATCTTGTTCTCAAATGTCTACAACAAAAATAGATTCTATAGTGCACCTGCATAACTGGTTTATATAGCTCAGAAAAAGACTATGATCCTGCTGCAGTAATTCGATAGAAATGGGAATGGAGAGAAGAGACTTTAGTGTATGCTTCCAGTTGCTAATGGAGCAGTCTTTTGTTTCTAGGCCTTACTGCTTTCATTTTTTATTTTTAGAAAACAAATTAGGTGAAGCTTCTGGAGGCAGAGCTGAAAATGGTGAAAGAAGTGATTTCGATGAGGATGACGAAGGGGAAGGGCAGGAAAATGGAGCTGTGGATGCTGTTCCCGTTGATGAAAATCTTTTTACTGGGGAAGATTTGGATGAACTAGAAGAAGAATTAAATACACTTGATTTAGAAGAATGACATCAGACAAGTTGATGAGAAAATCAAGTCAGCTCAGCCCATGTTGAAATTGACTGCGTTGTTTTCCGCCTAGAATCAACAGGACGTTTATTTCCATGCTGATCCTGAAGGAGGATTACTCTCCTCCAAGAAAAGAATGTTCTTCCTACACCTTCTCTTCTGACTTTGACTACATCTCATAGTAAGTTCAGAGTAGTTCATGATAAATTAAAAATCATTACAGGAAATGATTGATTGTGTAACTGTCCTCTCAAGTAGGCAGTGTAACTGCTTTTCCAGCTTTTGGTTTTCATTGGGCATGTGTTATTACCAGGAACAGCAAATTTATCTAAAATACTTTTGATTTGATGCAGTTTTTAATGAGTGATTTCCTTTCCTTTGTATTTATATGTTAAAGACTGCCACAAAAGTACATACTGTACTTGATAAAGGAAACTGCATATGCAGATTCAGTATTGGATATCTTCCTTCTAATAATTAGATGGACACTTAAAACTGGGATTTCTTAAATCTGAAAGGATCAGCTATAATGCCCTGTGTTAAGTTGTTTAAAAGTTCTCCCTTTTTTGCCAATAAAGTTGTAAATAAAGACCATCATACATTAAAATCCAACTATGGGCCTTTTTTTTTTTTTTTTTTTAGTTGTTAAAATTTCCTTAACCTTTCTAGCTTGTGAGTTTTGGTTAAATGTTTGTTATAGGTATCCCATAAGGTGCAGACACTAATGGATTCCTCTTAATAATTACTACAGAGCTATATAGAATTCCCACACTGCTAACAATTCGAATTCTTTGTTTTCAGAAGAAACTAAATGCTGCCTTATGAAAGGGTAATGGCCTGAATTGCTAGATCACCAGCCTAATTCAATCCTACCTACAGTCAAACCAGATTCTACTTCAGGATCCTTGAGGAGATCCTTGGTGTTAAACCTTTACCTCTTAAAGTTTAGTTACTCTGTTTTAGGGAGTTTTTTTAAAACTGCACCAGAAAACTGAGCTGAAGATCTTTACCATATCTTTGATATCCCTTGAAATTTAAAATAAGACATTTAAAATGGACTTAATTTTTAATGACATGCTTAGTACTAGATAACTTTTTAATCATTATTGTTATTTTTTCCCCAAATACTACAGTGCTAGTTGTTTTCAAACATTTTAGAATAGGTTTTTAGAGTATCTAAGAGGGCAGCACTGAAATGTCTGGTGACCTCAGCCCTAATCTCATTTCTTCCTCAGTTAAAGTGTGTTTCATATTTGTGAATTTTAGGGTTTTTTTATTTACATGTACAATTTTTGACTGATGTTGAAGTAGAGGTATTACCTCCCTGGAAGGGCACTTGCCTTACCTGTGCATGATGGCCCTGAATTCGTTCCTGAGCACTGAAGGAAAAACTCGTAGATTGTAAAACCAAAAGAGAAAAGATGCTCACAATAGTGTGATTAACATTTTTCAAATGTGGGATATTGAAAGCCAAGTTTATTTTCTGTCTACTTTAATGTGTTTTTAAATATTTAATATGTAAAAATTTACTATTTGAGTTTTATATTTTATATCATAAAAGTTTTCTCATTTTTATGAAAAGTATAAGGTTTTTAATGACATTTAATGATAAAACATTTTCCGAATAAAGTTAGGCCACTTTTGTTCATCTTTGAAACTGTTTAAAAATGTCTTCTAAGAATTTCTGGCATAGACTTACAAAGTATGCGGAAGTTAACAAGATGACTCGGCATGTAAAGCACTTGACCATGCAAGCCTGACAACCTGAGTTCAATCCCTAGAACCCAAGGAAAGTGGAAGATTAATCCACAAAGTTGTCTTTAAGAACTTCATGAGTGTGCCCCCCCCACATACACAATATTTAAAAAAAAAAAAAAACAAATGTGAGCTAGGAATGTAGCTCAGTGGTGGTGCACTAGTGTGCACATGGCCCTAACTTTACCAGAGCTGAAAGATTGCTGACCGTGAGGTCTATAACTCTTGGATGGCCTTTATCTTATCTAAGATGCCTTCCATTATAAAGATAATCAGTTCACGCTCAGGAAATATAAAAGCACTTAATTTGAGAAAATCAGAATACAAAATTTAATTTGCTTCTAATTTCAGCAAGAAGTATAAAAACTTAATGTTTGCAGTATAATTGCTTTATATTAGTGTGGCTAACTATTGCTATTTCTTCAAACTATTGCTTCAAACCGCTTTATATTTCATTTTTATTTTAAATAGTTTTTTCTTCCATGTTTATTTTATTTTCACTGTCCATATATCTTTGTAACCTTATTTTAGGGCTGTAACTTAGGTTCATTGTAAGAGGTTTGGAGCCTAGAATGTCAGGCTTAAAACATGAGCTTTCTGCAAGAGTATTCTATAAAATGAGATCACTGGATTCCACTAGACTATTCTATTCCTGTCCACACTACTCAGTGACCATTTCAGCCTGTAATGACTTCATATTTGCCAGCATTTGACTTTTTGGACTCTGTAAGCCACATACATGTGGATGGATGCACATTGTGTAATAATTGTACAATATAATTGGCTCTGACTACTAAGTGAATTTTGAATGGGATAGTAATGAGACTGCCTGATCAGATGTTAAGTCTAGAAGATCATTAAGAAAGCCTCGCTTCCTGTCCCAAGTTTTAATGCAAAGTAGACAAAGGAGTTTGTGACTGAAGTTGAATATACCGAATGAACTGTGTTCCTGTTCAGGGTAATAAGCTTTGCCTGAGAAATTTAGCATCACTGTCTGTAGATCTTGTTCTATAAGTTTGTTAGACCCATTCAGATACTGCGGGTTAGTGGATTATGTTTCCAGGCACTTACTATTCATCTTGCACACATTCAGATACATGTTTCAGTTTAATTTATGGGATACCCGATCTAGGGCTTGTTATTGTTTTTGTTGTTGTTTTGTTTTTTGTTTAAATTCTTAAATTCTTACCATATATTCTGTCAATAATAGCACTACATATTCAATAAAGATAACATTCCTCCATTAATGAAAATTCTACAAACTAAATTTTAATTCATTAGACTTTAGTTATTTATACTAGTTAGTATACTTTGCAAAATTTCATATCTTTCAGAAACAAAGCTAAACAAAGTATTACAAAAGCCTATTTTAATATTCCACTCATGCATGTTTTCATTTACAGTATTTTAATTTTTATTTATTCAACTAATAGATAATCTTTGTGCATTTTTACAGACAACTCTTGTTTGGTACACTGTAGGTGGTGTGAACTATCCAACATAATTTAAGAGATCATCTCTGCCAGATTTATGTATGTTTTAGAAAAGGACTGTCAAAAGTATGTAGTAGTATGTAGGGTCTAGTCATTAATGTATTGGTTTCCAGTTAATCTATCTTAAATCTTTTCAGTGATCTTTTTTTTTTTTTTTTTTAAGACAGAATTTCACATAGCCCAGGCTAAGTTGAAATTCACTGTGTAGCTGATAACCTTGAATTCTTGGTATACCTGCCTCTCCCAAGTACTAGGTT
Organism: Typhlomys cinereus; assembly: GCA_023101885.1. NCBI lineage: Eukaryota > Metazoa > Chordata > Mammalia > Rodentia > Platacanthomyidae > Typhlomys > Typhlomys cinereus. The sequence continues at coordinate 5,983,608 of JALPQD010000020.1, forward strand.
TGCAAGTATGGACCCACCACATTTAGTTGGCATTTCCATGATTTTTTTAATTCACATTTCATTAATGATTTGCATACTTATTTTTAGCAAAGAGGTTTTTGTGAAAATAACACAAAGGTATTTTTATCATACTTCATGTGCAGTAAGATAAATTACTGTGAGTGTTGACCTGATTTTCAAAGAGCTGAATCTAGAACCAACAAGTCCTTAAACCTACCAGGGACTTAACCTACCAGAATATAGTTTCTCATTGCTGCATCTAGTAAGTCATGTGCCCTAATTCAAAAAGACAAAGTGCTAGAGTGATTGCCTGGCATTACAAGGTTATGGGTTCAGTCTTCAGTACTGGAGATGAGGAACATATACCATTATTGTAAGAACCATACAGTTAGTGTCTTTTCATATACACAGTTGTGTTTCATTATACCTGGGAATTCTAAGTTGTACTTTAATCTGCCTTAGGGAACTATTTAAATGACAGAGGTTATCAGCATGGTATTTAATAGTGCATTTAAAGAATTTTTGCATTACCATATTTAACTATTTTGAGTAAACTTAAAATTTTACAACACATATAGAAATCTGTAAAAAAGAGCCTAAGATTAGAAGTATTCAAATAAACTTAAGTTATAAGAATATTGTATAATAATGTGTGGTCCATTTGAGATTTTCTCATTGTATATATTGTATATATTAACTTAAAATTAGATAAATTCAGTATGGAATAAATAGAATCCACTAATTCAGCAATGCTCATCATTGTATTTCCATAGTGCTAGGTAGTGGACAAATCTTAGTTAACTAGATCTGGTTTTCTTTTATGAATTAACATTTGATCAAAAGCCAATTAATATATGCAGATACATTATATGTCAGGTGTATAGAAGCTAATAAACCATATTGGTTCACTTCATTGACCTCATGATATATGAAGAACTATTAGGTGTTCTTATACCTCTTGCACTGATTACCCATAATAAAGGGCGAAATAAAAATCAGTTTCTTTTTCTTTATTGTTAATTTTTATATTCCAAACCCATTTACCACCCATTGGGAATAAAATTAATCACTAATAGCTTCCTCCTATTTCATGTTGAAGAGATAGAGCCAAAAAGAATGTCATAATCTAGTTTAATCTAATTATGATTGTTACTTGATGAGTCTTTTTTGTATGCACACCCAGAACAGTTTTTTTAAGTAGAAGGACAAAGCCTCCGCTGTCTAAAATGCAGCTTTGCAGAGCTGGGCCTGGTAGCTCACACCTTAGCCTCGACACACCCTAGGCTACATTGCCTGGCAACACATCATCTTAAAAAAAAAAATGTAGATAAAAGGCAATCTTCAGAAACCATGAGCCATCATATACAGCAAAGGCATTTCTTCATACATACTCTACTTCTAGGAAGGCTTTCTGGCAACAATAAGTTTTTAATTTGTTCATTTGAATATTTTTATATATTTAAGTAACTCATTACAGAAAGCGACTAAAATTATTTAATCAATAAATTAATTTCTCTTTCTTTGCAATTTCTGATTATTGACATCTTTAAAGCTAAAAGAATGAAAGGTGAAAGTTGACACCATTATTAAAGCAAAGTAGACTCTGTTATAAACAGTGGATATATTACAGGCAAAGTTGTACATGGGGTGAGAGAAATGAGCTAGCATCTCATATTTATAAGCAGACTGAGGCATTAGTGAGGACACAAAAGTTCAGTAGCGTGCTGATGCTTGTGTCTGCTCACATGCAACTTACTTTTTTATAAATCATCTAAAAATACAGGTATGCTAAGACATGTAAAAATGGCTGAGGATTAGCTCTCCTGGTGGTCCATTCATTTCTCTCTGGGCAAGTTTGTAAGTACGTGTCTACGTACATGCAAAAGGAAAAAAAGAAATGTTTTGCTGAAAAACTTTTCTAAAAGCCAGACATAATAAAATATCACCTTCATTAATATTGAATAACCGTGAATTCCACCAAACAACTGTAAATTTTACCTCCACCCACCACTCTTCGCCAAAACAAGTTTGTACTGGAGACAAGGAACAGCAACTATTAGAATTTAGTTTTCTGGGATGAACCTAACAGAGTAGCTTTTGAAAGTTATTTTGTAGCTGGTCAAAGGTTCTGTAAGTCTGTTTTAACTGCTTTTGTGTAATTTTTATTAAGGATAATATGTTTTCTGATTTAATGGGAACTTTATATGTTGCTGAGAATTACCTGTTCACTTGGAATCAGGTGAGAATGAGTAATTTGTTTCTTAGATTTCAATAAGATTTTTTTCATTGAGTAAAGTGCCATTCCTCATTCTCCCTGAACAGCAGTGTATAAGCAATTTTTTAAAGACTATACATCTGTTTTCAAAGATAGTCAAAAACCAAATGCAAAGTTGACTGTTGGAATTTGTCCAGAGGCAAACAATGCAAACACAGGAAAAAAATTGAAAGTGAACCAGTAGGGTTTGAGAGGTGTTGACAGCAGACTAGACTGCTGGCAGGTTTATTCTTGCACATAGCTGCCAACAGGTTTATTCTTGCACTAAAGTTTTTACATCTGAATTAATTGCATAAGTGAATGAGAATCTGCATTTTACAGACTGTGAAAGCCCATCTGTGAAAAATAAAACTGTTTTACAACTTGTTGAATATTAAATTTCACATGGAGATAGGCCCCACAATTTTAAATGAAGTAATTTTTTTAATTGTGAACTTAGTGTTATCTAACAAGTACAAAATAAAACAACTCTCAAAGGAATAGGTAATTTGATATAGATATCAAGTATGTTCTAATAAAACTAAACAAGTTTGCATAGGTCTGAACTAAACATTAACAGCATTATAATGTTGGATATACTTGATGTGGAGCAAATGTGTTTACCTGTGAAAACTTTGCAAACAACACAAAATGTTAATATTTATCTCAGAACATTCCTTTGTAGTCCTTCCCTAAGGCGAGTATCTTAATCTCACATTCCCAAGTACTAATCACACAAGATTAGTTCAGTTTTTATCATTTGTCCAAATGGAATCATAGCATGTGCATTTATTTTTTTATTTGTCTTCACTCAGCCTAATTGGAAATTTATATAATTACAAGTAATTCCTGCCCATTGATAAATACTGGTGTGTGTGTGTGTGTGTGTGTGTGTGTGTGTGTGTGTGTGTGTGTCCAATACTATTTGTCCATTCACCTGTTGAGAGACTGGGCCTGACTCTACTTTTGGCTATACAAATAAAATGATACGAGCATTCACATACAGATCTTTGTGTGAACATAAGGTTTTAGTTATTTTGGCTAAATAGAATGACATGTCTGGCTCGTGTGTATTAAATTCTTTTTTCTTTTTTCTTTTTTTTTCTATTTCAAGTTCTTGCAAACCTTTATTGCAGCTTTTTTTTTTTTCAGCTCATACAAACTTATTAGGTACAACAGTTCCCTCCCTTCCTCCTCCCCCCCCCCCCGTACCCCCTGCTCTCCCTCCCCACCCCTCTCCCTCCCCATCCCCCAGTGCCTCCCGCCCCAATTCCCAAGAGTCCTTTCTTGTGCATGTCTGATTTTCCTCTGGGCCCTCCTCTCCGATGACGTACAAGGACCCAGTGGCCTTTCCCGAACCCTTTCCCGTGTTCCCCTTAGGTATAGGAACACTGCTGTGGCTGCCAATCCTTTACCTCCAAGGCCCTTGGTGCCTTTAGCAGATGCTAGACTTTGTGAGGTCAACAGTGTGTTGGACAATGCGCAGGGCATGCAAAGTCCAATTATGATTGCTTCAGCCCTAACTAGTATAGAGTATCTTACGTATCATTGCTCCTCCCATCCTTTTGCTCTTACACTCTTACCGCCCCCTCTTCCGCAAATTTCCCTGAGCTTCAAGATGGGGAGAGACTAAGCTGGCCTAGTTCTAGGTGGTTGATATAGAGTCTCTGAAGTTCTGGATTGTGGTTTGTTGATTTTCTTTTGCAGTTTTGCTGCTCCTGCAATGCCCTTCACTCCATCCTGGTGGGCATTGTATGTTACCCCCTGGCCAGAGACAAAAAGCTGTTAGAGTCTTGTGATAAAAGCACATTCAAAGGTAGATGTAATAAAAGTGGGAAACCACAGTAAGGGAGGGGTCTATCACCCATTTGCAAAATGGTTACTTTTTATCTGCCAGACTATGTGTATTAAATTCTTAAGAAATGTCCTTTTTTTAATCTGTCTGCAGTTTATCAAAGTTTCAGTATATCTTGATTCAATAATACTTGATGTGCTCACTTTTTTTTTTTTCTTCTTCTCAGTTTTATGTTAGGTCTACAAACCATTTTGGTTCAAATTATTATATGGCACTGTGAGAATGGATCAAAATCTTTTTCCATGTGATGAAAAATTTTTGATAAATTTGTTGAAAAGACTGCTCCGTTGAATTATTTTTGTGTCTTTGTGGGCAGTCACCTGACTGTCAATCGGTGGGTTTCGGACTGATGCAAATTGAACCAAAATTAGCTCAGTGTGAAAAAGATAGGTACATAATTAAAAGTTGGTGGTGTTTCTAGTTAAACTAGCACATATGAACATTGTTGAGACTCAATAGAGCATAAAAAAAGTGTGATACACATGCGAACACTCCTGCCCTCCAATTTCACTTCGTGGACAATCAGATGAAAGTTAGATGCTTTCATATGAGTTTTCACAGGAGTGTATTTAATAGCCAAGTGTCTGTGAATTTGCTTTGTAAAATAGGAAAGTTTTTTTTTTTTTTTTTTTTTTTTTTTTTTAAAGACTGTCTCATGTAGCTCAGTCTGGCTTCAAAAGCTTGTTATATGGCTGAGATAACCCTTCCTCTAACCCTCCTCCTGTTTCCAAGTGCTGGTATTACTAGTGTGTGCAACCAGGCCTATCACAATGTACTTTTTCTCCTTTATCCACAAATCTTAAAATCCAAAATTCTCTATCATCCTTGTTTATCAGTTTGTACACTACTTTCACTGTGTGCCTGGCCTTTCCTGGATGAAATATATGTCTCTGTATATTCTGAAATATATGTCTCTGTATATTCTGTGCGGGTAAAAGTCAGGCTTTCAGGTGCGGCTCCTGAGCAGCCAGACTACTGTGTAGTTCCAGATGCACTGATAGGAACGATGAAGTTTATTCTTGAGTTTTCTTGTATCATTAGAATCCTGTACCAGTTCTAGTCTATGACAGATTACGTGGCCAAAGGGAGCACTCTCACTCTATGTAGTGATGTACTATTAATAAGTTGCAAAACGTAAACAGTTAAGTGGCCCACACATCATCTTATATCAGTAACTCTAATACTTGGCTCAGAGCACATTTATAGCATAACTCTCAGAAGTTCACTTTCACAAAAAAAAAAAAAAAAGTAATGAAATAGAAATAAGCATGAAGTGGGTGGTAAAGTTGCCCTTTGGTTTCTTGATCAGCTACATTCAAAGTCACCATTCCATGTTGGCAGTTGGTAATTTTGTCTGGGCCCAAGACGGTCAAGTAATTACGTAACTGCTTTTGAGCTCATTTCATAGTTAGAGGGGTTTCCCAAAGAGAAGTTCCATGTGCTGCAGGCTGTCTATCTTCTTTGTGCTTCATCCCTTCCCAGCCTTGTTCCCTTTGTGACTCTAATAACTTCCACATGAGCAACTCTCTCTCGCCAGCCACACATTTCCAATAATCTGCTCATGAATTTATGCCAGATTCCAAACTAAAGTCATCATTTTCCTTTCCAAAATCTAGGGTTTTTTCCTTCTCTCCCCTCATTACTGAGATTGTATTATCCAGCCAGTTGGACTGAAAACTACTGATCATTTTACCTCCCAAAGATGTCTCCTGCATCCATCCTCTTTGCTCATATACCACTGTCTGTTACCCATATTCTTCTCTTTGTTCATAGTTTATCAAACATAATTTATCTTCTAAACCAGGGTCAGAAGGATACTGTGAGGAATAGAATTCTTTCATTTCTACGGCAACTGGCATACACTGGGACTGTCCCTTCCAGCCACTAATAATTCATTTCTTTCCTAGAACTAATACATCTAGTGCTCATCAGATTATCTTCTTTTTTTTTTAAGTTTTTTTTTATTAAAAATGTAATTATACATTTTAAAATTTTTTTACCAGTTCCCTCCCTCCCCCCTCCTCCCTCAGAATCCCCTCCTCCCCCTCCTCTCCCTCCCCATCCCCCAGTGCCTCCCCCCCAATTCCCAGAGAGTCCTTTATTGTGTACGCCTGACTCTCCACTGGGTCCTCCTCTCCGATGACATATAAGGACCCAGTGGCATTTCCATAAGCCCTTTCTCTTGTTCCCCTTAAGCATAGGAGCACTACTATGGCTGTCAATCCCTTGCCTCCAGGGATCTCGGTGCCCTTAACAGATGCTAGACTTTATGAGGGCAACAGTGTGCTGGACATTGCGCAGGGCATGCAAAGTCCCATTATGATTGCTTTGGCCCCAACTATTGTTGAGAATCTTGCAAATCGTTGTTCCTCCCATCCTTTTGCTCTTACAATCTTACCGCCCCCTCTTCCGCAAATGTCCCTGAGCTCCAGATTATCTTCTTAAAGTAGAGTTTTACTTACGAATTCTGCCTCTTCATAATTCTTCATTGGCTCTAAATTGCCAGGCAAGTAGAATCTAAATATTCAGGTTGACCTTCAGATCTGTGCAATCCTATTTTATTATTTTATTATTTCTTCGGTCAGATAACTCAGTATAATACGAATTTTGATCCTGAGTTACCTCCCTGGTAAAGTAGGAATTAAACCATTTATTCCTGAGTAGTTCTGTTGACATGGATATTACATGTAACAAATCTAAGTTAGTATATATATGAATGTAGTAATCTGAATTAGTACAGATAGGCATTGAGGACTGGTAAGTATGCTTCGTTGACTGTCTTAGCCATGTACTTGTATTTGTGCATCATACTTTCCCTTCTCCCTACCTTCTCAATTCACACATTCCCAAGTCTTAGTATCCTGAGGATGTAATCTCATGAAATCATTGACTCACCAAACAGAAGACCTTAAATTCACATGATGTGTCTTAATATCAACCTTATGTGAATATTGTAGCTCATGATACAGAGTATTACTTGTGGCTGGGAACTCTCATTGATTTTAGTACCCTCTCTTTTTATGCTATCCATAGAGTAATGAGTATTTGTTAATGTGCTAAAGATTTTCTTTCTTTGAAAAAAAAAAAAGCACTGAGACCTATAATGCTATCTTACCTATATATTTCACATTATGCATGGGAAAGATGGCCATGACTTTTTTTAACTACCTTCTTAAAACGATAGTAGAATTTTAAAATATGGGTAGATATTATTTTCATGTTACAGGACTTTTTAATCAGTTGTTTCGTGTTTGTAGCAGGAAGAAGAATTTTGGCTTGGTTTGTTCTGAGAGGAGTTATTTTACAAACATCATTAAATTTACCATTTTTGCCATGTCTGAATATACATTTTAAAGTATATTTATCTTGTGCAACATACCTGTAAAATTGTTCATCTTGCAAAAGTAAGCTCTTCCATCCTACCACTTCTCTCTTCCACTGAGGCCCTGGCAGCCGTCTTTCAACTTTGTTCCTATGGTTTTAACTACTCTAGCTACTTCTCAGGACTGAAATCGCAGTGTCACCTCATCCTTATTTCACTATCATGATGTCCCCGAGGTCTCATCTGAGCTGTACTATATGGTAAGATTTCCTTTATGCTGTATGATGTTCCTTTATATATGCTACATTTTATTTATCTGTCAAGATGCATCTGCTTAGTTTTCCATCTCCTGGCCCTTGAGAAATTAGTATTGCTGTGATTGTGAGTCTGTGCCTGTCTCTGAGCTTCATCCTTGAGTTCTTTCTGCCTATACTAAAAACTGTCATTGCTGGATCTTGTGGTAGTACCATTTTTAACCTTTTGAAGAGCATCCATATCACTTAATAATCCCACCTTTTCATCAGTTCTCCATGTCCACCCCTCACTTGTCATTTTCTGCTCTTGGACTGTGTCCATCCTTATGGGTATGGCGTGACAATCTTAGCATGCTTTTGATAGCTTTTTTTGTGCAACAGCTATCAACCCTTCATCTGGCACAGGTACTTTTCCTCTTCCACAACCTGCCTTGTGCACTGTTGATTGTTTTTTGTTGCATGTAGTTTTTTGAGTTTTATATAATTTTTCTATTTTTTTATTTTCTTAATTGTGCTTTGTGTCATAGCTGTGAAATCTGATATCTGACTAGTTTTTTCAGTTTTAGTCCAGGGGTTTTATAGTTTAGATCTTCAATCAGTTTTGAGTTTGTTTTTTTTTTTTTTTTTTTTTTTTTTTTTTTTTTTTTTTAAAGATGTAAGGTGAAGATCCAAGTTCATGTTTTGCATGTAGGCATCCAGTTTTCCCTTCACCTTTATTAAAGAGATATTCCTTCCTATTGTGTAGTCTTGGAGTCTTGCAAAAAAAATCACTTGGCTGTTGATATTAGAGTTCGCTTCTGAGCTCTGGCTCATTGTTCTGTGTATCTTATGCCCTACCACATCCATTGATTGCTGTTGCTTTTTAGTGTATCTGAAAATCAAACATGAGGTCTCCAATTACACCTGTAATCTTAACGTTCAGGTGGGAGATAGGCCACCTTTGCTGTGTTTCTGACTTACAGGAAAAATTCTTAGTATTTCACCACTGAACATGATGCTTCACATCTTAAACTCTACTACTGAGTTCTACTCACAGCCTGACTTCTAGATCTTATTTTGTGATAATTTTGTATATTGATTTGTTGAGTACTTTTTGTCATTAAAGGTTATTGAATTTTGTTCAATGACTTTTCTGCATCAAGTTCATCATATGCTTTTGTCTGTTCTGTTAATGCAGCATAATAAATTGATTTTCATATGTGGCTTATACATTTCTGTCTTGTTTATATCATTTTATTAAAATATGCATATTAAATATGAAAAATGCATGCATAAATATGCAAGATAAAATCTTAAAGGCTTAAAATGTCTCTCAGACATGGTATTATTGTACACCTGTAATCTTAACATTCATGGAATTACGATAGGAAGATTGTGATTTCAAGGCTACTCTGGGCTATAACACAAGTTCAAACCCAGCCTTAGTCATATTGTGAAACCCTGTGTCAAAAAAAAATTGTTTAAATTGTGTTTATTGTAAAATTTTTAAAAATAAAGTTTTTAACAGGCATTTCTAGGTGTGGCAGCTCAGTGGTTAACATGCTTGCTGCACAATCAAAATGGCTAAAGTTTGGCTCACCTGTAATTCTAGTCTTGGAAGACAGACTCTTGGAAAATCCCTAGAGTGAGCTAGCTAGCAAAACTAGCCCTGGTAGCATGCTCTGGATCTAATTAGACACCCAGGCTCAAAACAGTAAGGTGCAAATGCAAACTAGGATAATTACTACTTTTCGCTCTTGGGCCTTCACATATAGAAATGCTTACACGTACCCACCTACATGCATACATACATGTTATGCACATCCCATTCACATATTTACAAGAAAAATCTTCCAAATCTCCTACCTCAAATCCCATTTAATATATTTATATCCTTTTATTCAACATAAACATGTATTTTCCTATCCTAAAACCATATTACAGGGTCCAGAAAAAGAACTTCCTTCCAAAAATTCATCCTCTGGTTTTCACCCCTATGCCTTGCATGAATATGTTCTCAACCACTCTCCCCCCTACAAAATAAATAAATGTTACAGAAATACAAAATAAAATAAAAATACAACTTATTTTAACAGATTAAAGTTTCCTTTTCCTGGTACTGTGCCTAAATTCTTAAAATATGTACATGGTGTATGTGAGTAGATTTAGATTTCATATTAAATACATTGTAATTATAGGAAATTACAATATTGGAATTATCACTGGATACAAAATTAAAGGGCTTTCAAGTACTTTTTCAACCTATTTGAATTTGTTAATCATTAAATATAGCCTTGATTTTCCCTTGTTTAGAATTCAAACCTGAAATGTTAATAAGAGTGACAATCCCACGTAGACATGATGGTAATTACAATGATGGGGTGGGGGGGGTTGATGGTAGCATCTTATGTCTGTTAAGCACTTCCAGTAAGCACACTGAGTTCTTATCATATTTATCTGTGTAGTCTTTCATAAAGCCCTGTAATTGGGCACTATTTTTCACATTTTACATAAAAGGTAATGGAGACTTAAGAAAGGTACGAAAACTTGACTAAAGGTCACATAGCCAGTACATTTCAGAAACAACAGAGTTCTAATTTAAGTGTCATAGTTAGGCACAGGTGTCAACTTGATGGTTGAAGGTTTGGGTTCTGGGCATATTTGTGGAGTATTAATGGTTGAGTTGGGCCCAGAGCAAACCTGCAGGAGATTGTCTAGCTGATGGGGAAGGCCCAGCCCATAGTGAGTGGGACTAGAACCTGGAATAAAGTACAGAGAGCTGGTTGAGGGAGTTGGCTTCCTTGTGTACACTCCAGACATGCTGATCTGGCAAGTAAGGATCTTCCCTCTCAGCAATTACATAGAGATGGTGTGGACAATGAACTGTAACCAGTAATCATAGAGAATAAATCCCTTGTTCCCTTAAGCCATTTGATGGTCATTTGTCAGCAACCATGCAGGCGAACTGCAACATGAAACCTTCACAGTTTTCCTAAGGTGGTTGTTTTATGAGTAGCTCTTTATTCCTACCCTTAGCTATTATGATTACCAGCAAACATTAAAAAAAACAAAATCATTACTGTTACTTGACTGGAAGGCTGTCTGAGTCTGTTCAGTCACTCATCCGTGGGCATCAGATGTACAAGATAAATAACTGGGTCAAGGCCCATTCAAGCCGAGCTCAAGACTCTTCAACCAAAGGGACTGTCCGGTGATAGCAGTGGAGTCTGATATAAACAGATCAACCATTTAAGGAATATGTTCCTTCCACTGCTGAATCTGCTTGTTTCCTTCATAGTACAACACTCCCACAACAGTTCTCATAAGCAGAACTTTTTAATTAAAATAATCAATACACCCACGAATTATGGATTATTTCACATTGTACCAATTGTGAGAGGCTTGCTTGCTTCATGTAGAACCTTGGTGCAAAGAGTATTTCACTGAAAGCCTTGAGTTCTGTCTCAGAAAAGGTGGGCTTATTTCATCAAATATAAAACATTTGGAAATATAGTGGAATAACCACCATTTTGTTTCTCTGTTAAGCATGTCAACTTCATTTCAACAAACATTTTCACAAGTACTTTGTGTCAAGTCCTCTTCTAGGTATTTGAAATAACAAAGATTTGAATGACAATTATTGGGGGAGAGCTGGACTCCTACCTATTGATGCTCAGGGAGGGTTAGGAGTCCAGCCCCTCTCTGAGCATCAATAGCTAATTAGTGGTTGCTGGAGGAACACATTTTTTTGATGGTGTAATCTTGGAAAGTTGCCCATGCCCCCAAGCTGGAAACAGCACTAGACTCATTGGGTCGCAAAAAAGAGACATGAAAGTAGAAGGGGAACTAGTTGAGAAGAGGAAGGGGTTTGGTGGGAGAGGATGAAATGAAACGAGGGTGAATATGATCAAAATGTATCATATACATGAAAATATAATGAAGTTCCTATGTGTAATCAGTTGTATGCTCATTTAAGAACTTGAAAAGGAAAACGACTCGTTAGGGAAGACATAAAGTGGGAGTTGAGATACCGGGATGGCTTGTGAAGGTGAATGAAGAAGATTCTACTCAGGCTTATTCTTCAAACCGTCATGAAAATAGTTCATAGATAGAGAACTTTAGCTCCTTCTTGAAATGATGTAATGGCTGAAAAGATCCCACTGTCTTTACAATCCTAGGTATGACTAGACCTGGTCTTTTCTAGCTGTCAGCTGTATCAGACCCAAGCAATGACCAAAAATGGTCAGATCAAATTCAATCCCTAGCATCGCAAAACAACACGAGGCTAGGTGTGCATCCTCAAAAGCTGCATTTCCCATTACTTATATCCCACCCAACCCAGCTTCCTCCCATTCCTAATAACATAAATACTTTAGTCATGTTGCTGTCAGGTTTATGTGATATCCATTAGTCCACACATAAAACAAATGAGATTTAATAGCATTAATTAAATCTCTTAAATGCAGTGATTTGTGTAACCCAGAAAAACACTAATTAATAAGGAAACTTGAAATAATGGAATAAACTGCATGGAAATGAAGGTAATGTATTTCCAGAGTTTGCCCCAGTCTCAAATTGGTTTCTCTCAGCTATTGATGTCTTTCTTTTTCTTCTTGAACAAACAGCAAACTAACATCGGAGCTTTATATTTCCCACCAAAGTAGATGTGGCTATAAATGTTTTGGAATCCTCCATCTAAACACAGAAAAAACAACTGTTTCTTTCTCTGTGTACTCATTCTTTTGTGCTGTATAATCAGATAAGGAATAAAATTCTTAGAAGTCTTAACTCCTTGCTTCTTAAATGTCTCTGAAAATTGCCTTCTGTCTTGGCACCCTCACAAGCAGGAAGTCCTACCCAAAGAAGGAGTTTGCAATCAAGGTTTGGCTGTCCACTCAGGTAAAGGTTTCCTGAAGCGGAACCTTCAAAAAACTCAAGTGGATTGAGAGTATCAGGCAGAATACCTTTGGCCTTACAGGTATAAATTCATAGCCAGTAAATCACAACTTTCCCTTTCCCAACTGTGTCATACCCTTGTTTGGCAAGTGTTGTTTTCATCCTGGTGGGGACTCGTGTGTGTGTGTGTGTGTGTGTGTGTGTGTGTGTGTGTCCACACACGCGCACTCGTGCATGAAAAGATGTGGTTGATTTGGACTCAAGTAAACTTTTTTTGGGAATCTTTTAGCTGTTGAATATGACACTTTAAGCAATTGCCTCATTACATGAAAAGAAAACATAACACTGTGATAACTATTATGTCAAATTCTTGAGAGAACAAACAAAAACTGTATATCAACTAAAACATGCTCTTGGCACAGCAGGAAACATTGGATGGGGCTGAGATTGTTGAGCTAAATATTGAGAACATAAACTAAACATTGGATATATGAAGACAATGCAGATGTCAAACTAAAGGAGTTGAAATAGCTACCATAAACCTTGAACATAGTGTTGAACTTTAGAATGCACATACATTCAGAGTATCAGTCAATATTCATGATCATTTCTAAGTATTGCCAAGAACAAAGTATGTATTCAAAAATGAAATGTACAAGATAACTTGACTTAGCAGATGCTAAAGAATTAAAAGTAGGTTGGTTGTGCAAAGAATTGGGAAAGGATACTTTGCCCTTATTTCTGTTCTTTTTGCTCGTGGAGGAATTGAGCTGGCTAACTTAAATGACTTCTTTGTACCCAGGATATAGCTCATCCCAAATAGCTTCTGCATTGCCTGGGAGCTCACAAAAGAAGAGGGTTCCCTCAAGGATTTCTAAAGGCTATGAACTAGTTTGAGTACACCATGCTTTCTTTGTGTTAAGTATCCAGCAGTTCAACCTTCAAATGTGCACTTAATAAATTATGTTGACTTGAAAAGGTTTAGTAGATTCTTTTTACAGTTTTAGAGTTATCTCTTCTGAGACAAATGTGAAATCTTTTTTCAGAAAAAAAGATGTTTCTAAAATAATAAACTTTAAACAGTGTAAATGTGGATTATCATTTCTTAGACATATATTGTATCAGAATTCTTTGCCCATTGAAAAGCAAGTTGAAGGAGATCCTTAAACCACTTCAGATAAGACACTTTACTGCATCTGGCAAGAAAAGATGAGCAAATACACTCTACAGCTGATTCCTGTCCTTCCCCATAGTAGAATGGGTTCCAGGAAAAAGATAAGACAGGGCAACTGTGTAGCAGCACTTTGTCGTTCTGTGAGCTGAGGGAAAGTTCCCTTCATATTTTACAAAAGCCTAAGTTGCCAGCCTGTAGCTGGATGTCAAGAATACATACTATCACCCTTGACATTTGCGCACTGAAAAGAACTCTTGTCCCCTTGGTTTCTGGCTTTACTCACTGACTCAATAAATAAGACTTACTTGTGGGAAGATTTAGAGTCCAAACCCAGCATGATGAAAATAGCAAGAGAGTAAGGTTGGGAGTATCACAGCCCTAGTTACAAACCCCACCTCTTTCTCTCAGTGGCTGGATGACCTTAACCTTCTGATCTTCCTCTGCCGTCAGAAGACTGGCCCAAGTGGTGCAGAGTTCTAGAAATGGCTGTGAGACCTTAATAGAAAGCTAACCGGTTAAAGCTGCCAGCCCCCTTCTGTCTCATTTCTCTCCATTTTGGACAATGTAATGTTTGCAGAAGAAAAGACTAAACCACACTCTTCTTTTTTTATTTGAACAAATTGTATTTTTAAGGCCTGCAAGATGGCTTCACAGACAGACACTGCACAAGTCCGGTGGCCTGGTTTCCATCTCTGAAACTCATGTAAGGGCAGAAGAAGAGAACTTAATGCCCTAAAATTGTCCTTTGACCTCCATATGCACACCATGGCATTTGTGAATCATACACACACATGCACAAATACACAATAATAATAAAAGAATACTGTTCTTTTCTAACACTAATCATATAGTTCTACCACATGAAGTATCAATAATAAATGATAACTAAAATATATTCTCACGTATGATCTTTTTCATGAATATTGTTTTCTAAATTGAACCATTTCCCAAACAAGAAATACTAAAGGGCAAGACCATCTTATGTAACCAACTCCAAGGGTGGAAATTGATTCTAGACCCTTGAAGGATCTCAAGAGTCTTATTTCGTAGGGTTGGCATAATCCACAAGCTCGGTGCTCCCCTGTGGCAGAAGAAAAGAAAATATGTTGAGATACTAGAGAAGGTAAGAGGGAGTGGATGATAACACATTATTGCAGGTAATCGAAGGAAGGATCATTCCAGCTAGAAATCAGATGCAAAGGTAGTAGAAGAGGAAGGATGTTTGTGCCATGACTTGAACATTGTTTGCTCCTGGCATTTGGTGATAAAAAATGCAGTGTGGTATAAGCTTTCCAAGGTACAGGCTAGTGGGAGCGTCATCAAAGGAGCTACCCTCAGAAAAGAAGAGATTAAAGTAGTTCTCATTAGGAGACCTTGCTTAGTTCTCAAGAGAGAGGTCTGTTATAAAAAGGATCAAGCTTGATACTCTCCCTTTTGCTTATGGATTCCTATTGAATTATCTAGGCTCTTGTGTCTGTAAACAAAGAAATGAACCATAGTGGAAAAAAAAAAAAAAAGCAGATGATTTATTCAAAAAGAAATGGTATACCTGAGAATAGAAATGAGCCAGAGAGCTGGGAAAGGTTCAAGGTGAGGCCCTGACCCACAAGACTCTGCTTTTATCCGTCCTTTGCCTAATGGTCACCCACTCCAGCATTGGGAGACCTCTGGGGTGTAGCCCTGATCCCTGGATGTCTTAGTTTTATCTTCCCATGCTGATATGAATGGATGGTCCAAACAATTTAGGGGATTTTCATTTGTATTTAATATACTTGGTTACAGTTATCATCATAAGAGAATTCTCAGCAGGACCAAGGAAACAGTCCACATCATAGCCACAGGAAGAGTTGGGGGGCGGGGGATCTTTCTCACCAGGCTGCCAAAGCAACCGGTTCTCTTTCCATCTTTTCCAGCTGCCCAGGGATTGGTCCAAGCTCTATAAGCTGGGTCTTCCATATTATTTAATCTCCCATCTCGTACAGATTTCACCAGAGACTTGCCTTAACTAAATAATTCTTCATGGTTGTGCCAAAATGTTCAGTTCTACATGTCACACTGACATCTGAAAATAACTGGTGTGGACTTCCTTTGCTATTGGTTTCTTTAATATGTCAATCTTGATGCGCTGGAATTTCCCTCTCTACCCCACTCTACCTTATTGACAGGATAGTTTCTGGCTCCCACTAAGACCCCTCAATATTGGGGCCTCACCAGAAGCAGAGTATTATATGGGAGTGTTTGTTTTTTTTGTTTTTTTTTTTTTTTTTGTATAGGAGTGGGGTATATTCATATATGTGTTTTCATATCAAAAATCAAGAGATCAAAAATCAAAGTTGGTTTCTTCCTCAGACTGTCTATGCCCTAATTTTGAGAAGGGGTCTCTTACTCAACCTGGAGCTTGTCTGTTGGTCTAGACTGACTGATCGATCAATCAGTGAGTGCCAGAAATCTGCGTGTCTTCCTCTTCCTCTTCACTCGAGTTACAGATGCAGAGTATCGGGCCCAGTTTGTACATGGTGCTGGATTCTAAACTCAATTTCTCACGATTGTGCCACAAGCACTTTACCCACTGCTGAACCATCTCTCCAGGTCATTTTGTGTTGAAATGTGAATACCCAGGGATTCCATTTTCTCTCCTTGGTTTTCTTAACCTTGAATTTTGGATTTTGGGGTGTGTGTGTGTGTGTGTGTGTAGTTGCTCTGCACTTGCAGTGCATGTTTAAAACTAATTCAAATCCACTCACAAATAACATTATATCACTTCGCAGGTAGTGGAAGGACCTGATAATAAAATAATTCTAATTTCTCTGTCCCATGCCGCGTATCAGTTCTGTCATTCACTTTGTGTAGATGTAAGAATACAAATATGCATATGTATGTACACACATGTATTTATGTACATACTATATATAAATATAGTGATACTATATGATTTTGAACAAACTTGCCTATTAGATCAATTAAGAATTTAAAACTGTTTTCTTCTTTTTTTCTTTTTTAATTTTTAAAATGTCTATCTCTACTTAATGTTGCTCGTCTGTTCTTGCCTGCTGCCTATTTAATCCATAAAAGCCCACAGTATATTAACCATAGTTTCTTTAAATCTCTTTTAGCTAATCCCAAAATTCTTGTTATATTTCAAATTGGTTCTGATACTCGCTTGTTTCTTTCAACTGTTTTCCTTTGTTTTGTTTGTTTTCAGAATGATTTTTGCCTTGTGTAGGCCTACTTCAAAATCACTGTATCCCAGATCTTAAGACCACCATGTAGCTTAGACTGGCCTTGAATCCATTATGTAGCTCAGATTGTTCTTGGATCCACCATGCAACCACTCTCGTCTTCCATTCACAATCTTCCTGCCTCAATACAAGAGTGTTGGGATTACAGACATAGAAGACCACAAAGGGCTCCTTTAGTGTATTTTAGCTTTTTTTTTTTCTTTGTAACTGAACAGCTTTTCTGGATTTAATTTCTCTGTGTGTATGTGTGTGTGTGAGAGAGAGAGAGAGGGTGCTGTGTATGCCTGGGAGGACTTGCTTCGCTCTGGGATTTCCCAGGCTCCACCTTCCAGGACCAACATTTTTGCCCAGAGTTTTTCCCTGGGAACTGGGATACTAACACACGTCCTTCTGTTTGCTAAGGAAAGCCTTAACCCCTGAGCCATCTCTCCTGGATTTAGAAACTGCAGTAAAGGCCTTGAGTGATGTGGCGAGGTTCAGATCTCCATTTCCTTGAAGCCTACTCAGGAGGACAGAATTCAAGTGCTCCACCCCCAGGTAGGAGGGGATGGCTGCAATGAGCCGGAGTTGGGAGCGTCCCACTTTATAGGTCAGTCGTCCTCTGGTCAAACTCAAACAAGTGAAGCGCTTGTAAAATAAGTTCTCTCGAGGGCAGAAGGGTAAGAATGGAATGTTCTGGAGTATTCCAAAATCCTCTTTCCCCCTCTTGGAAGCTAAGAGTGTGTTTCTCCCATATTCCCCACCAAAAAAAAAAAAGTTTGACTTAAAGCTTACAAAAATATGGGCCCCACCATTACTGTTCCCTAGGGGTCAGTTTTGAGACAGTCTTATTCTGACAAGGCTAGGCAAAAATTCACTGTATAGCCCAGGCTACCCCCCAACTTGCAGCAAACTTCCTACTTCAGCCTCATAGGTGCTGAGATCTCAGGCATGCACCACTGCACCTGACTGCCCTTGGGAATTTTTAACTCTCTGACCATCTACTCCAGCAATACCTTAGTTGGGTTGTTCAGAGTTTTCTATCCAGATTTTGGGAACCTTGGAGCTTCTGCCCTGAGGTCTCTCCTCTGCTAAATTGTGATGCTCTGCCTTGCTTCCCCCTTTCTATTCTGGGAATAGCAGCTTGTCCTGTGACACATGTCTCTGGTATATCTCAGCGATGTTGACTGGTCATTTGTCCTCTTCTTAACTTGTGATGAAGTGACAATATCCATTGTCCTCATGTCATCCAGTGGAAACAGAAGACTGTTTATGACAGGAGCTTTTGCCATGCATCTGTATACCCATGGGAGTGACTTAGCAGGAGCAGGAAAACTAAATAATCCAGAGAGGATAAAAGATAGGAGACCTTCTGAAGAAAGGCATGGGTTCCAGTACACTTGAAGCTCTTGGACTTAGAAGACATGCACCTCGAATAAAGGTTAGATAGTGTCGCAGTCACTCTTTCTGCTGCTGTGATACAACACTCAAATTCAAGCAACTTAAGGAGAAGAGATTTATTTGGCTTAAAGTGCCAGAAGAGAGATACAATCCATTTCAGCAGAAAAGGCATGGCAGCTTCCTAAGTTAGAGGCAGCTAGAGTCACTGCAGACACCATGGAATCAAGAGGTATCTCAGTCGACTCGAAGAACAGACTACTAGTGGAAATAGAATTGGGCTAACCAACCTCAAGGCCCACCCCATGTGAATGCCTTCCTCCACCATGACTCTATCTCTTAAAGTTGAGCATCAACTAAGGATTCAGACACATGAGCCTGTGGAGACATTCAAATCATGACAGGTGGATTCTGTACAGTTTAGTGTACGAAGCCCAATAGATATGGTAGTAGTTACATGTGAAAGTGCTCTTCTGATTCTTTCCACCCAACAAAATGGTAAACAAATGTTAGGTGTCAGATATGACACCCCAAAGTATGTAGGTTAGGATGCTGAGTGCTTTAAGATAAAGAATAAAGAAAAGGATTGTCAGGGCTGGGGAAATGGGTTGGGGATTAAAACCTTTGCTTTCCAAGGAAAAGAAGCGAATTCAGATTCCCAAATCCCATGTAAAAATGCTGGGAGGGAATGGTAGAGTTCTGTAATTCTTGCCCTGGAAGATAGAACCTGGGAAAACTCAGAACAAAGCAATAAGGAGGTAGAGCAATCCAAGATGATTCTCAGTGTCACCCTTAGGTGTTCACAGGAACATACACTCAAGTACTCTTTTGTATACACACATGTACAAACAAAACAAAAAGCCAAAAGGAATTGTCTTCTTCTCATGGTCAATTACAAAGCACTCTTTCAGACTTTCTGTGTGCCAACCACCGTTCTGTGTCCTCTGCAGCTGTTAATGACACCATGAGGCTCTGGCACAGGAAAACTGCATGGCAGGGCCGCAAGCACATGTGCCCCCTCGAATGCTGCTGATCTCTGCACATGGGAAACAGCTGCATGCTCTTCCTCTTACAGCCCGAGGACTTGGAGCACAGAGAATCAATCAATCAACTTGTCCAAGGCCTCATGTCCAGTGGCAGAGGCAGGATTTTAACCTGGACAGTGTGACCTGAGAGTCAAAGCTCTAACCCCATTCTTCCTGGATAAATAATACCACCCTGCTGTTGTCTGTGTTAGGACAGCTAAACAACAGGAAAAAAAAAAAAAGCCACTGAGATGATTGTTCTCCCTTTCAACCAGGCCTTACCTTGTTTGGAGACGGGCTCCACCTTTCCAGTTCATCCACTGCTGATTCTTTAGATCTCCATACACATGAATGAAACTTTGATTAGCTTGCTTTGCTTTTTGTCTTATCCACCTGTCTGTTGTTCCTTACAAAAGAGTTAGCTGGGATCCTTTCCTGATGAAATAGGAGAGAAGATAAATGATAGAGACACGTTCTGGAGGTCAAGGATCCTGGGGTACTGGAGTCCCTTTCCTGGGGGGAGGAACATATTACACCTTTCCCCTCACACACAAGTCTGCTGAGGACAGGAGATACGACTGTGGATTGAAGAGGAAGAAACGATGAGGAAAGCAGGGGATGTAGACAAAGGAGAGGGGTGTAGCTCTGTTATAAAGTGCTTGCCTAGCACCTACAAGGCCCTGAGTATGATCCTCAATACCACAAATACTAGGTTAGTGGTGTATGCGTGTAATCCAAGCACACAGGAGGCAGGAGGTCAGAAGTTCAAGGTGTTTTCAGTTACATAGTGATTCTGAGGCCGTCATGAGTGACATGAAACTATATTTCAAAAAAAGAAAAATAAGAAATAGAAGCAAAGGAGTGGCTAAAGTGATGAAACAGGACTGAGATGCTATTTCTTTAGATCTCCATGCACATGAATGAAACCTCTTTCATCTCCAGAGACGGCCCCTCTAACCAAAGGAACACTGGCATCTGATGGAATCCAAGTGACTGAGGAGACTGGAAGTAAACTCAGTACAGTTGGAAGATGAAAGGGGAAACATATGCCAAGAAAATGACAGATACTTAAGGCAGAAATGAGGATTTCTGCAACTCTGTTGAAAACGCTCTTTTTTTTTTCTGCTGTAATTAGTGGTGCAGAATCGACTCTGATCTCTGCTCCAAGGCAGCCTGGGAGCTGTTCCCATACCATCCATGTTGAGAGTCTAGAGTTACATGGCGGCTGTGTCTTCCATGATCCATGTTCCTTAGCTGCAAAATTACTTCCATATTCTCATTTGCATTTTTATTGTCAAAAGATGCTTTGAGGAAAGGCAATTTCAGTGTCTATTGCTCTTACACAGTTATTTCAATTTCATTATTTTCTTGCTTCTAGCTACCTATCCCCAAACTAGTCTTTTTTACTCTTTTCTCATTTCGACGTAAAATCTATTAACTTGTCCAGGCTGGCCTTGAACATGCATTCCTGCAGTTGACTCCCAGGACAGATCTATAGTGAAGCCAAGCTTTGGTCCTATTCTTACACTTTAAAAGCTTTTTCTCCACCGTGAATAGCCTGACCCTGACTTACAGAAGTACCATATCAGCTAGCAGCTACATAACCAGGGCAAGGGGAAATAAAAAAAGCACAAAGTCCATTTTTTGCTAAAATATAGGATATAAGGCTTGGGACAGTTCTTAGACACTATCCAATCTAACTTCTTTGGTACTCATAACACACAAAAAATTTATTCTTTAGTGCTTTGTTAGAGGACATTAGCCAGCCAGCTTCCAATTCACAACTTCATATATCAATAAAACATCTTCCAAGTTTCAAGGGCTTAAATGTGACTTATCAACAACAGCTTTCTTTAAATATTTTTCTCTGAGACATGATCTACTCACAAAGTTAAAGTGACTGAACCCAGTGTGATGCAGGGCCTCACACTCTAGACAAGTGCCATGTGACAGCCACACCCCTGGCTGAGAACAAGCCTGTCATGTCACTTGCTTTATAATCTCTTCATTCCAATGTCAGATGCCTTTTTCTTGTGAAAGTTTGAAAGGACCTATTAAATAGTGTTGTAGCATGGCTAATTCAATTTGCTCCAATAAGGGAATATAAAGTTACATCTAATTTTAATGCAAAGCATTCACATTTGCATACTAACACCAAGTAGCCCCAAAACTCTTAAGTTGGAAGAGGAAAAAATAAAATTACCAAAGTTAAGTTTGCTAGAATTCCCTTTTGCTTTTCTCTTTTCTTGCTGAAAAAGAGTATTTGCCTAGAAACTTCCTCCTGACTCCTCTGAACGCTTGGCCAGCTCCTTACTAACAGGAACTTTCTCGATGTATTTCACACATTTGTTTTTCTGTCCTATATTGGTTTCCTCCACCTTCTTACTCCACTCTACAGAAAAAAGACCAGGAAAACATTCAATCAAGGAACATTCATGCAGTAATATGTTAATAGCCTGTCTGGAGAAGATAAGAACACCCTTCACCCAGCTAAACTCCACATTCCCAGGAAGTCCCTGAAGAGTGACTAATGTGGGGAATTTCAGCCCTGGTATCAAATTCATGGGCTGAGATAAAGCCTGAGCAATTAAAGCCTTCTCTCCTCCCTTCAATGACATGACTGCAGAGAGCTTCCTGTAATTGACTTCAGGCAGTGTTGACCCTGCAAATCAAAGGAGGAGTCATTGACAATAAAATATCCTCAAAGTGCAAAAATGCTTGGGAAAATTAATAGTTGTTTCCTCCAATAGACATCTAAGACTAAAGACAGAGCCAGCGTAGGGCTGCAGGCCAGTCACCCCAGCCCTCTGGAAGTTGAGGCACAATGACTCCAACTTTGAGGCCAGCTTGTTCTATCTAATGACAGCATTCCCTCCCTCACCCCAACCCAAATCCCCATGTGCAACGCATGCAAAGTGTGGTAGTGAGTGCCTGCAAGCTCACACAGCCTGGAGATGTGACAAATAGCAATGCCTCCACCCCCCAACTCACTCTGAATTGAAGCGGGTAGGGAGAGTGGAGGTGGGGGTGCATCCTACCCAAGCCTGGAGTAAAAGCTTGCTCTTTTGCTGTTGAGGTTTGTCTACCACTTCTTATTTTTCAGGCTTTAGCATTCTCTAAGCAAAGGGTATAAACAGGAATCTCAAAGACTAAAAAGGAAATGACTCACAACCATTTGAAAAGATACTTGTTTATAAGCAAGAAAATGAACCGTAGGAAGACCCATAGATGTATATTTATCTGCCATATTAGCAAAGAGTTAAAAGTCTCATATTATCAAAGGGTCAATAACAGAAATCCTTTTGTTTCTTAATTTATCTTGGGCCTGTGTGTGTGTATGAGAGAGAGAGAGTGACAGAGAGAGAGAGAGGGAGAGGGAGAGAGAAGGGAGAGGACACCGTGTGCCCCTGCGGAAGACCAAGGGTGACTTCAGGAATCATTCTGGATTACTTCTGCCTCCTTTTTGCTTAACTCTGGGATTTCCCAGGCTCCACCCACCAGTTCCAGAAGTTCAGGCCACAGCAGTTTCAGCCTGGTGTATTTTCTTTTTTTTTAATGTGGTACCTGGGATCCAAACTCAGGTTCTGTAAACGAGACAGTCTTAAATCCTGAACCTTATCCCTTATTGTTTTTACACTGCTGAAGCTATAAAGTACAAAGAGTATTTGTATCCACAGTGTTTAATGTGTGTCTTTTTGAAAGCCATTCTACATCACCTTCTTCACCTTAGACTGTCTCTCACATGTATATAAAAGGAAATCTACATGAGTGCTGTGTTAGTTTCACCTTCCCAATGCTGAATGGATGCAAGACACAAACACCTTAGGAGAACAAGGGATTTGTTCTTAACAGCTACTGGTTACAGATCATCAACATGGCAGGATCAACATCAAAAGCCAAGAGCACTGGCCACACCACATCCTTGGGAAGAGCCGAGAGAGGTACATACTTTCTCACTTGCCAGTCTGCAAATTTCCAGCCAACTCTCTCTCCATGATCCCGCTCACTATGGGCCATGTCTTCCCACATCAATTACACAATCTCCTGCAGGCTTGCTCAGGACAGTCCTTAACTAAAGAATTCTTCATAGATATGCCTAACCACTCATTTCTTAATTGTCAAGTTCACACTTGTATCACACTTGCAACAGGTGCCAATTGCAGTGATATATATATATATATATATATATATATATAGAGAGAGAGAGAGAGAGAGAGAGAGAGAGAGAGAAACAAATGGGCCCGTGCTTCTCTACTGCCATGCCTCCCAAACTTACATTAACGGGGGTCTTCTTTCCATGAAGAGATCTCCATTAATTGATCACCCAAAATAGTGCCTCAAGGATACCCGAAACCACAAATTATTTTGGCTACAAAAGGAAAGAGCCAACAGAATGGAAAGAATCTGGCTCAGTTACTTTAAAGGTAAAGAAAAGTCTTGACACTACCTTGTTGCCAAATTATGGACATAGCTCCATGGTAGAGTGCTTATTTAGTAGAGTGCTTATTTACCTACTGTGCACAAGACTCTAGGTTCAAGGCCCTCAACTGAAAGGTATCATTAAGTTAAAAAAATTGGAAAATTCTACTAGAAGATTTTTTTTGGGAGGGGGGGGAATCTTCAATGTCTACTGTAGCAAGCATTTTTGTAAATTTTCTCAAGTTTCTTACCCAGTCATCTACTAACCTTCAAAGAGATAACTTCCCCATAGACATTTGAACTCATCTGAGTTCCTATCTGCTTTGACCCGTGTTAGGTCCCAAGATTGAACTTGAAAGCGCAATTCTCTATACACTGGTGTCAAATGTGAAATGCTTCATGTTGTCCCAGTTAGCACTGCCACAGTTTTAAAGTCAGGGACTGATAAGGATGGTATAGTCATTTGCACAGGATTCCCACCTAGAAAATTCAGAGCTGGACACTTGACTGCCATCTGGCTGAGCTCATTCACTGTGCAGTACTCCTGCAACATCTTTGCTCACTGCTTTTGAACTTCCTGAACCAGACACTGGACACTGCAAGGTTCACCCAGCAGAGCCTCCCACAATTTCATCTCTATTGATGTTTCACCTCCAGCATCTTGACCACTTTAACTCCCTAAGTGATTTCAACGTCAAGTCCTCCACTTTACCCTGCTTGAGGAACTTGCTTTTAATCCTGATGATATCTCTGCCTTGACTCTCTCTTTCTTGTCATGGCAATATATAAAGCCATAACAGCAGAATACTCTTAGTAGCTAGGCAGCATTGATTGTAATTTTTACCTTCTTAGTGAACTGAGCAATGTGTTAGCATGGCTCTTTTTTTATTTATATTTTTAGGGCTTTACACATATATTCATGCCATTTTTGCCACTTATTTCTCAGCTTCCATTTTTTCCCACTACAAACTTTCTTCTTTCCCACCTGTTGCCCTTTTGTTCCCATGCACTTCTATGAGTGTATGGCTTTACTAAGTCCATCTGGATTACTGTTAATGACACATGTCTGAGCACTTGACAGAGCAAGGATAATATACCAGTGAGTATACCACTAAGGATAGTTTTTCCCCTTCTCTTCCATATAGACTTAATCTTCAGTCTCTGAGGGAGTGTGGTGTTTCTTGAGGTCTTCCCCATTTCATGATGTAAAGTAGATAAACCAAATTTCGTAGTCTCATGCAAGATCCAGCCACAGCGAATCACTTATTTCCTGCACTTCGGCCACTTTTGATTTTGTGACTTTCTTTAATAAACACTTTTCTTTTTTTTAACATTTTTTTAAATTTTTTTATTATTATTTATTCAATTGTGCGTGTGTGCGTATGTATGTGCCCGTGTGTGTGTGTGAATAAACACTTTTCTTTACAAAAGGAAGTTTCTAGGTTGAGTGCTAAGTGCTCTTCCAATCTATGGGTATAATGGTTTTGTTTAGAAGGCAGTTTGTTGCAAAGTCCTTACAACTAAACCTATATATAGTTTGTCTCCCCTCTAGGACCTATGTCCTTCCCTTCCATAAAATCTTGGTCTGGTTTTCAGTACCAGAAATGTAGTCCCTGCTTGAAAGTTGGAATCCATTCAGAGAGCCGTTGGTTGTCCCCTTTACATTCATGCCACTATTGCACTGCTGGTCACTTCTTACTCAGGTGGTTATTGTAGCTTGCTGCTTTCCCAGGTGGATGATATTGTTGCTTGCTTTTCTCCCCAGCAGTTTGCATAGTATTTTCTGGTACCGTGAAGCCTGGATGGCAAGCTTAAAAACCAGTTCCAGCTTGTTTGTTCCATGTCTTTGATCAATGCGTGCAGCACCTTCGCAATAGGACCTTGCTATCAGTTTTGGGAAGGTAATCAAGAACAATGACAGAAGTCTGTATTATTTTTGGAACCTTTGAGATCTCTGTGACCAACAGTTTATTAGCAAGCACCAGATATCCAATACTGGGAATTTTATTAAATTGCCTA
The DNA here is from genome assembly GCA_023101885.1 of Typhlomys cinereus. Lineage (NCBI taxonomy): Eukaryota > Metazoa > Chordata > Mammalia > Rodentia > Platacanthomyidae > Typhlomys > Typhlomys cinereus. Next base: position 6,009,421 of record JALPQD010000020.1, read on the forward strand.
TGGATTCTGATTGAAAAATCACATGACCTTTTTTGTCATACCCTATCTTCTTAGCACTGTTTCTTCTTCTCTACCTGTTTCCCTAGTATGTATGTCTATTTGAACTCTTTTTAAAAAAAAATAAAAAATTTGTATTTTTAATGAATTTATAGTATAGAAAACTTTAATGAATTTATAACATAGAAGGTTGCATATTACAACCTTAGTGTTACTTACCATTCCCCATGCCTTCCTGTACCATCCACCTCATCTTTCTCCTGCTTATCCAGCATTCTCCTTTCCATTTTCTTACTATCTGTGATCTTTTCTCCCCTCCTTTAGGTCTTCCTTCTACCTGTCCCTGAACCGTTAAAGTCTAGCAAAAGTCAACATACTGGTTGTACAACACCAACTGTATCTTATTTCAGTTAAACTCTCATTTCTGCCCAGATATTACTGTATTCATCAACAGTCAATTCTCAACCTTTTGTTGTTGTCTCTTGTCCTTCAGCATCTGTACCATTCCTGGAAGTCTTACAAAGTTTCAAAGTCACTTACTTATCTAACAGTAGAATCCAATATGTCAAATGGAGACTGTGCAGTTTCATTTTCATGTTTTTCTTCTTTTCTCTGGAAAACACATTTTAAAAGTAGGCTACCATCATAGCTTCCATTTTCCTACCACCCACACAGTCCTCAGTTCTTTGGAATTTGTATTCAACCCTTGGTTTTCTTTTTAAATCCGGTTCTTCAAAGGTCACCCACTCACCTCATAATTGGCAAAGTCTACAGTTTTGCTCAGCTTTCATGAATAATTTATAATAACTGAACAATCTTTCTCCTTCCTTAGTCCTGGGACTAGTATCATCCTACTCTCCTTCTGGATTGCTTCTCTCTTATGCATTGCTCCCTAGCATCTTTTCTTTCTCTCACCATAGTATGACAAATACCTGTTAATGCTCATCAGTGCTCATTATTCCTTCCGGGTGCTTAAGGTACCATTGTGCATATAATTCTAAATAAACCCAAATGGCTATGATCCTGTTGCATGTAGCAAATTGTCCTTCTGATATTAGCTCATATTTTCAATATCTACTTAGGTATATCTACCTGTCTACTGACTGTTTTAAGTGAGAGAGATACTGAGAAGATTGTTTGAAACATTGATGAATACATGAAGACATCAAGCATCTCCCTAACACAGTTGTAGTAGCTATAATTCTAGTCATGACAGCTAACATTTATGAGGTCTTGATGATAAATATATGTAGAGGAACTTATTAAATACTTAAATCTGAGCTGAAGATGTAGCTGTATAGGTAGAGTAACATATGTACTTTAGATTCCCATTTGAACAACATTCCCTGATTGAAAAGATGTATACAATCACTCAGCAGAGCACTGGCTCATTCAACGCTTTGCTTGTAAATGGAAAGAAAAATTAAGTCTAAAATTCTGATCATTTCCAGTGTTGTTCATGCTCATAATGCATGAAACATGAGTTTGATCCCCATAACCACATATAACTTGGTATGGTGGCTTCCCCTTTGTAGTCTCCACACTTGGGTGGTAAAGGCAGGAAGATCAGGAGTTAAAGGTCATCCTTGGCAACATAGCAAATTCAAGGTCAACTTGAGATACTGTCCCCCAACAAAAAAGAAAGAAAACAAAAGACAACAAATAAATTTGATATTAATATTAGACTTTTAAAATTGTGTGTGTGTGTGTGTGTGTGTGTGTGTGTGTGTGTACATGCCACATCAACATGTGGAAACCAAAAGGAAAATTTTCAGGAGGCAGTTTTCTTCTTCCACTGTGTGGGAGGATCTAGGGAACCAAACTCAGGCTTGCACAGCGAGTGCCTTACCTGCTGAACCATCTTACTGGCCTCTAATACCAGACTTTTAAAGGGTTCTATACACAGACCATGTCATAAATAAATCTACAACAATACGCAGTTGTCATCATCACCCTGTTCTTAAAGAAGAAAAACATCCAGGGATTAAAGAGTTAATAATCACATAGCTAGTGAATGACAGAGTTGGTATTTGGCCTCACCTCCAGAAGAATGATGATGGTGCCAGCTATCACTTTTTAATATCTAGCAAATTCTTAGAACCAGGGGAGAGAGACACCTGTGTTATCTAACTTTCAGAAGGGTGTGTTACGTGAAGAAGCTCAGGTTGAGAAATGCAAAATAAAATCTAAATCAGAGAAATAGAGAATCTCAAAACTGCTGGAGTGTTTCCCTACCCCTAGAAAGACAAAAAAGATCTGGAAGTTACTTGGATTATCTACTTAAATGTCCCTTTGGCATCTCAACTTCAGCACTCAATTCGGAGCTAACCATCTCACTTCAAATGCCATGTAGGTGACTTTCATGTGTCAATTTGAAGAGCCCTGGGTACCCAGATTCAATGTTATTTCTGAGTGAGTCTGGATTGTCATTTGAGTCTATGAGCCAAGAAAGGAAAATGGCCATTGGTGTGCATGGACCAATCCACGCAGGGCCTGATGGGAACAAAAGGTGCCATGAGAAGGGATTGGCCCTGTTTGCTTCCTGCCTGTCGGCTTGAGCAGGGAGATGCTGTCTCCTGTCATCGTCCCCCTAGCCTCTGGTTCGTTCTTTAGACTTGGACTGTGCAACACTATCATTTGCTAGGTCTGCTTGTGAGGCTTCTTAGCCACCATACTCATGTGAATCAATTACTGCTCATAGTAAGCCCCAAACAACCTCTCTCTCTCTCTCTCTCTCTCTCTCTTTCACCCACACAGAGAGAGAGAGAGAGAGAGAGAGAGAGAGAGAACTCAGGTTCCCCTGCATGATGGTTATCTTTAGGTGTTAACTTGACGATAAGAACAGAGCCATTAGGTGCATCTTCGAGGATATATCTATTTAAGCCAAGTCTCTAGCAGAGTATCTAATTGATGTGGGAAGATCCAGCCCAGAGTAGGTGGGACCATTCCCTGGGCAGGTGGGAAAGACAGAGAAGGAAAGAGAGAGCTAGTTGGAATTTAGCACACTGACAAACTAGAAGCTTGCCCCTTTCTGTGGATATGGTATGACCAGTTCCCTAAACTCCTGCACTATATGACCCTGTGATCTGAAATAAACTCTTGTTCCCCTGAATTGTTTAGATCAAATATTGTTTACAGAAGTGACTATCAGATTAAAACACTATGTCTCAAACCCCAGTGAATGCCTCTCAATGACCACATTGGTAACTCTATGTCTTAGTTGCAACTAAAAGGAGAAAAAAATGCATTGCTTTGTTCTGAAAACATCTATGTTCAGAGAAGTAACGGCATTAGTTTACCTACTAAGAGCACACTGGAGAATAATCAAAATTTAATACTTGATTTTTTTTTCATTCAAAAGCTAAGTGTAGAATGAGCAATTGCCTCACTGAGGATCATATACATATTTGGATGTTGTTCAAAATGGGACTCTGGAGAACATGTGTTACAATGACTTCAAACTTGCCAAAAAAATTTTCTAATTTCCCTTTTCCAGTCAGCAGATACTCAGGTGCTTCTGACTCTGTTAGATCTTAGTGGAAACACAGTCCTTGAGTGACTGAATCATTGAACAAAGTGAGCAGAATCATTCATTAATACTGGTATCTGCATAACAGGGACATAGGACAGATATTCATAAAGATAGCAGCTGAATCCAGCCTGAATTATAGTCCAAATGACTAGTGAAGAAGAGTACTGCCAAAACTATTTAATCTGAAGCATGAGACAATTCCTAGTTACCCTTTTAACTAATGCTGCAAGACTTCACTGTGTTTAATGTATGGCACCTTACCAGTGTCTTAAAAAAGATAAAATAACAAGTACAATAAAATGGCCCACCATCTATTTATTGTGCTTCTGATAACAACCACAATTGAAGTTTGGAAATTCTCTCTTTCCACACCTGCTCACAGCTTTGAGCTTTTTTTTTTTTTTTTTTTTTTTTTTTTTTGCTTTGAGCTTTTTTACATTGCCATTTACATCTATTACTGATTCACAACTAGGTTGACCATGCTAATAGGACTCTCAAGAGTGTTGGAATTAACAAGGGGGGCAAATCACTTCCTCCTTCCTGTCATCCAATCAGAAAGGCTGTGAACAAATAGCTGTTGTGACACTCCTGTCACCAAGAGGAGCCTGCCAAGGAAGCCTAAGCATATTGTATGTAGTCAAGAGCTGCCCAAGACTGAGTGTTTCTTATGTAAGCCAATAAATTTCTTTCCTTAAACTTGTTTGTGTTTGAGAGTTTTATTGTTTGTTTTTATATGTTTTGTTTTAGCCTCACACAAGAGGTTCATTTGTTAAATTTTATCTTAGGCAAACACTGGCTGATTCAGGAGTTAGTCTCTGAGGAAACCCCCTTTTGCTCCAGGTCACTGAGCACATGCTATTTTTCCTCCTGAACCCATGACTCAGGTGGCTGCTGCCAGATTATTGCTTCCTTTGTCAGGAAATTTCTCGACTCAGATTTCATCTGCCACCCATGGCTCTCTTAGAAGTGGCCCAGGAGCCAGTGCAGCTAAGGTTCTTTCATGCTACCCTCCCACGTCATGGTTCTGTCACTTGCTGGCTGCTTCACCCTGAGACCCCCCCACATCCCTCCCACACACACACTGTCTCCACAGCCCTCTCTTCCCTTATGACCACCATTACCCTCACCCTTGGCTGTCTTGGCTAATCAGCACTGAGGAAAGACCTTACCCCCTGGAAGAAACAAGGGTGTCTCCTCCTGATGTTCTGTTCTCTGCTCTGAGGGCACAGCAATGCAGAAGATTTGTGATTCCAAAAGATGAGGGGACTTCTCTCTATACACAGTAAGCAAACTCTACTGTGGCAGTGGGCACCAGCTGGGACCTTCTAACCGCAGGCTGAGGTTTAGTTCCACTTGCAATGCTATGTGCAATTCCAGGTAGTGTAGCTTGTGCTCTAGACTGACCAGTTTTAAATCAGGTCAGTCACCCATTTTGATTTGCTTTTAAGGCAAGCTTTACTACATAGCTGTGATTAGATCATTGACCATTGGAGTAACACCATTGGCCTTAGGAATTCTCTCCTTCCTAGAGATGGAGGTGGACAGTGAAAGCTCTCTCTCTCTCTCTCTCTCTCTCTCTCTCTCTCTCTCTCTCTCTCTCTCTCTGTGTGTGTGTGTGTGTGTGTGTGTGTGTGTGTGTGTGTGTGTGTGTGTGTATGTGAGGAGTGGTTGGGATTGAACAGGGTTTCATGCATGTTAAGCAAACTCTATACCACTAGCTACCTTTTCTGCTCCCTTCTCTTTCCCCTCTCCAGTCTGAAGCTACATTTCTACTTCCAGTCACCAAGATAACTCATTAGCACAGAAAAAGATACAACTATTAGGATATTCCAAGGGTTTTAGAAATTGTTTTCCTGGACAGTGAGATGAAGACAAAACAAGTATTTTATTCTGCTAACATTTGTAGAATGCACTCTCCCTGCTGAGAGTTTTACATTAGTCACCTCATATAATCCTTCAGCAACGCTGGCATGTCGTTTAGCATGATTTCCCTTTTACGGATCAGGAAACTCAGGGACAGGACAGTTTAATTCCACAAGCTTAACAACCAGTAAATGGCAGAACCAGACAGTGGAAAGCAGTTTGGTGTACTGTCTTCCTACCTATAGGTTCATAGGCTATTCTTCCCTAGTGATCTATTTCCTTCCCTTTTATAAGTTCTTGTTCCAGTTAGCAGTAACTGGTTTTGAGTCCAATCAGAAAACTGTTGGTTGTCTCCCTGATACTCATGCTTCTATTGCACTCACATTTTTTTAAAAGGTAATTTTTTAAGTGAGCATATAGGGTAGTGGTTTTTATCACATAGTTTGGATATTGGGTTAATGGCTTCTTCTGTTAACCATGCACTTATGCCTGAACATTTAAAGTCTTACCTTATTTAAACTTTATCCAAACTACATATGGTATCTGCTATAGTTTTTTTTTGTTTGTTTTATGTTTTAAGAGATAGGAAAATGGTTCTTCATCATGGTGGACAGATGGTGAATCCTCCCTACTAATCCCTAGAATATTATAAAATGAAGTAAATTGCACTGTAAATACCAAAAAGGAATGAGAAACTGCTAAGCATTAAGAAGGAAATCAGGGCAATCTAGCTCCTCATGGCCCTTTAGTGCCATGAGTCTGTTTCTTGTTCCTTGCTTCTCATGAATTCCATGCCTAGACACCGTGAGTTCTCATGGGCTCCCTAGCCCCTCATGGCACTCTAGTGCCATGAGCTCTGTTTTATTTCTGCTTCTCATGGAGGCTTCTCATGGAGGCTTCTCTCTGGAGTCCATGAGTTCCAACCTTTCCTTTCTCTAATAAACTCTACCTTAATCCTCAAAAAAAAAGAAGGAGGAAATCAAAGCTGGTGGTCAAATTTTGTCCCATGGCAGTTGTGTAATAGCTCTTACTAGCATGCACAAAGTCCTGGATTGGATCCCCAGTGCTACAACAACCAGGCGGTGGGTGCCTTAAGTAATATCAGCTCTTAAGAAGGAAGATAGGAAGGTCACAATGCAAGGTCAGCTGGGAATGAGGCTCAGCGCTGTGGTGCTTGCTTAGCCAGAAAAGCCTTAGACTTGATCTTTACCACTGCAAGGAAAATAAAAATCACAAGATCATATGTGGCTATATTTTGAATTTGATGTTTCCCTGGTCCATGTGAAATCCTGAAGAGAGAGAGAAACAGACAGAGAGAGAGAGAGAGAGAGACCCCTAGCTGAGCCAAGATTGCTAGAGAAAGACTAACAAGAAAGTCTGCTTCAGGGCTTCTGAAAGAAGGCAACAAGACACCTTTGGATTCTGGAAGACGGGATTCTGGACGTAGGGACCCGCTTGATCAAAACAAATAAAAGATCTCCCATAAGTCTACCCAAAGCTCCTGCAAACAAAACAGTTTCCAGTGAATTCTAAGACACATAAGGAAATAATTTGTCATGAGTGAAAGCCAACAGATATTTGGGGAAACTGCAATCTCTAAGAATTCAAGAAAGCAAAATAATACAAAATAGGTTTCAGACTGAATATAAGTAAGTATATAATGAACAAAAAAACATACAAGGAAAAGCCAATTTCAGTTTAAAAGGTGGGGGGGGGGGGGCATGTAGAGAGGAAAAAGAACCAGGTAGAATAAATACAAAAGAAGAATAAAGTTACTAAAAGTGCGCCAGATAGCTTAGCTGTCAACTTGACTTGTGAGGTGGACCTTTGGATATATGTGAGAAATTATTTAGTTATAACAATCCTATAGGAGATCATCTTGATTACACAAATCACATGTGAAGACTCAACCCATTATGGGTAAGGCCATTTTCTTGGCAAGTGGCTAAAGATGGAAAGTGAGCTGGTTCAGACTGACAGGTTAGAATAAGCATTGGTTCTTGCCCCCTATGCTTTGCATAGTGTGATCACTTCACATGGCTTCTAATGTTGATACGACTTCTGTTGGTTGACTATATGCTGGAATTATATTCTGAAACAAAATCCTGCATCTCCGTCAAATTGTTTGCATCATGGATTTATTACAGCACTAGAATATAAACTCAGAGAGTTAAGGCACTTGTTTAAGACACTCAGCTGCAAATGGCAAAGCTTTCTTCTTCTACACTCTAAGTCATAAACACCAAGGCATATGTGATGGGTGACCCAACTCTAAGCTAATGATCTCCTTAGCAAAATCTTGTTCCTTTGACTTATTGCAGTATCTTTAGAATGAGCATATTTATAAAAATCACATAACATTAAACCTTTGTTTTCCTTTAGGGAATTATCAAGTCACAAGAAAAATGTTTTGAGGTTGGTAAGATCAGCAAATTTTTTTTTTATAAATACTAAGTAAACAAGACTTACCCATGACTATAACAATGGAAGACTGTTGTAATCAAATAAATGATTATAAAACCAAATAATCATGTAAATTCTTATTTCATTTTAGCATCTGAACTATAAGCTATCTGTCCTTTGAGGCTATTTAAAGGTAGGAGTCTGGTTACAGGCTGCAGATAGGCCACTGAACAAAGCAGGTATTACTTCAGAAAGCAGCATTAAAGGGTATTGTGATGCTCAAGAAAGCAATGAAGATTTTTAAAACATTGACGTCTGTTCTGCATAGCTTTCTTTTCTTCCCTAACTATTCTTCCAACCTCATAATCAATTTATTGACAATATCTCTGACATTGGCAAAAGTAGGGACCCAGAAAAAGTCCGATCAGGTGTATGATCTATAACACTGGCAATGACTAAATTAGGCAGCATTGTTACTATAAGTCAAATCTAGAACACAGAGTCAGATTTTTTTAAATTGTCATTTGTTATTACATGTGTAAGTCAGAGGATAACTTTGTAGCATTGGCTTTCTCTGTTTATCTCCAATTAGGTTCTGAGAATTCTTCAGGCTTGCTGATACTATTTTGCCAGTTTCCTGAGTCAGATATTTTTATAGCAAACTTTTCTTACGTGGTTTGCTATCTTAAGACATTTTCTATTAACGAGTATTGCTTTCAGGTGTCTTAGTCCCCATCACAAATATTGCAAAGATTGTTATGATAGGCATATTGCTTTGCCTTCTCATAGGCAATCAGCTCAGCCCTCATGGAGTCTCAGCTCAGTTACTCTCATGCCAGTGTGTTCCACACTCCCTTGTTACACTTGTGATACCACGTGTGTGAAGCACTCAGATTGAGCATACAGTTGAAGAGTAGGCTGGAGGCCTTGTGAGGTTAATGCCTGCTGTTTAGTTGTGAGCTAGTAATTGCGATCTAACTCTTAGTTACAGAGTCTGCTCCCCATGTACCAGAATCTTCAAAATTAATGTTCAAACATAGTCTCATGAGACTAGGAGTTAAATGGCCTTGCGCAGCCAAAAAGGGCCCATCTTATGCCTTTGCCTTTGCATTGTCATAGTATAACTTGCTTGTTGGTTTTTGTTGGTCAACTAGAACCTGGGAAATTAAAGGGTGCTAACTAAAACTAGGGCATCAATTTACTGCAGTTGTGCTTAGCAACAGAGCCGAGATGATCCTGCCCAATCCATCAGTGCTAGAAAGGGGTTCAGTAGATAAAGGCACTCAAGATGAGAAGGCAGATTGCCCCTCCTTTCAGTCATAATTGCATTCTAGCGGAAGGACCAGGAGTAATGAACTGGTGCTTTGTTTCTCATAAGGAAACAACACAGGGAAGGTACAGCATATGGTCAGTGCCGCAGGCCTTCTTGGAATCCAAGCTCCTTTCTCTGAGCGGTAAAGGAAGTGAAAGCGTCACTTTCTCCCAGAATAAACTTGGCTGTAATTGGCAGCCAACCCATGAGAGGTCTCCCCATTCACACACCTAAGGCAGCCTTTAAGGCTGATGGCTTTTGACAACAAAAAACAGAAGCTTTGTAAAATAAGACATTGATGTTGCCTGTGTTCTCTCAGGAATCATAAGTCATTTTTGCAAAGATACCAAAACTTCTACTACATGAGCCCCTTGAAAGAAGGAAAAAATAAATAGATGTATGATAGATAAAGGATAGACAGATAGATAACAACCAAGTAGGTAGATAGAGATGATAGCTAAATGATAAATTATAGACAATAGATACATGGATGATAGATAAATAATAGATGATAGGTAGAAACATAGATAGGTGACAGATAAATAAATAATAGATAGATGATAGATAGATAGACAGACAGACAGACAGACAGATAGATGATAGATTACTTGATTACATACAGAGAGAGCCATCAAAGGAGACTCCACACACACTGATGTACTGTCTTACACGGCCTTAAATAAATTCACACTTTACTAAAGGTACCTAGAATGTAGAATCTCAAACTGAAAAGCTAGAAGAGACGATTAAATTCCACTCTTTATCTCTTCATGGAGAGACTGAATTTGAGATGGGTACTGGGAGGACCTGCAGCTTCTGAGGGTGAGCCAGGAGCTCTTTCCACAGCATGCTCCGCCCAAGAGGAACGACAGCTCTCACTCTCTGCCTAGAAGCCTTGGGCTCTGGGCTCCAGCGGAATTCTACAGCACTTTACAGTGTGCACTCTCTGTGGCCAGTCTTTCCATTTCTTCCTTAATTTGGATATTTTCCATGCTTCAAGTGGACATGACTGCACTCTTTTTGGACTCAATCTTGTTTTTAGTTCAGAGTATTCCGGGTTTTAGTCATTGGAATTTAACATTGGAATGTTACTGAAATGATTTTTGAAACAGTTACATATCAATGCAACCGTGTCTTTTTTAAAAGGGTGCATACATATTATTGAAAGAGGATGTATATCCCTGTCCGAATAAATAGCTAAAATTATTTGCCATAATAGAAACTGAACTTAGAAATAGATGTAAAATAGTGCCATTTAAGGTTCACTGCCTAAGGAACGTATTTCTTTGTTAATAACATTACCAAATGGGAGTAGAGATATTGACACAAATTAGCACTGCATCTACCTTTACTCATAAGCACAAAGACTGAAAGAAAATTGAGGAAGAAATACACTCTTAATGTGATTATTGTTGTTTAGTATAAAGCTTATGCAGTACTTCCAAAAGTGTCTTTAGCCACAGGTTCAATTTGAACCTAGTTTTGCATTTATAACCACTAATGTTAAACCTAGGGTTCCTTATTAGCCAGTTATTTCCTGCAAACTGCAAAAAGCAGCAGAGCATGGTGGAAGAGTACAGAATTCAAATATATGGTAGATAAGCTGTACTTAGAGCTTGACCTCTAATTTGGTTGTTTTCATTAACATCCTCTTTCACTGTTCAGTTACTGGTGTGATCATGGGCTGAGGTTTTTTTTATTCCCATTTTAAAAATACACATGGGGTCTGCAAGATAGCTCAGCAGTAAGGCACCTGCTAGAAGATTTGGCAACCTGAGTTCAATTTCTGGAAACCTACATGGTAGAAAGAGAGAACTGACTTCCAAAAGTTGTTCTCTGATTTTCACACATATGCCATGGCATTCATGTGGTCTCTCTCTCTTTCTCTGTCTCTCTCTGTCTCTCTGTCTCGGTCTTTCTGTCTCTCTTTCTCCCTTTCTTTCTCTCCTTCTCAAAGAAGTAAAATATTATTTAATGGATAAAGATGCTTGCTGCTAAGTCTGATAACATGAGCTGGGTATCCAGATCCCCACAGGGTGGAAGGTGAGAACTAATTATCAGAAGTTGTCTTCTGACCATGTTCACAAGATCAATAAATAAATGTTTAAAAAAAAGCAGGTGGTTATCGAACATGTCTAGATGTTGCTTAGTGTTTGAAGTTTACAATGCACTTAAAAATGCAATGACTGATTAGCAAATACTGTCACAGTTTCACTACAACGCTGTCCTGCTATAGCAAAGCATGTTTTAAGAAAACCAAAGTAAACCATTGTTTAGATGTACAACACACACACACACAGACACATACACACAATTTTCAGCAGGATGACTCTGTCTCCTTGAGCTGATTTCCACGTTGTCTTCATCTGTCCCAAGGCCAAAGTTTTCTAATGGGCAGAACTAAAAGCAGGGTCCAAAAACTTGTATGCTTACAGATTGATCTACTACCATCAGGTTGGCAACCAAGGCCCCACCCCCAATTTATTTGATTGTGGGAGTTGCCAAGTCTAAAGTTGGGTCTGCCTTTCCCACCAATAGCACACAGTAATTGCTGGTGCTGGTAAAGTGGCCATCAGAGCTTCCAGAATGTTCAAGCATTCAGGAAAGTGATGGAGGGCTTAGGCAGAGCGTGGATGAAAGAAAGGGAAAAAACACGTGATGAAGAGCAGAATGAGAATAAAAAAGAAATGTATGGACTTGCTAATTCAGTGTACTTGCTAATTCAGTGTAAATACATGGCACAAAAAAAACACTTCTCAATGTAGCTTTCTCTTCTATTATGTATTTATCTATTTCTTTTTTTATTAAAAATTTAATTATACATTTTAAAATTTTTTTACCAGTTCCCTCCATCCCCCCTCCTCCTCCCGAACCCCCTCTTCCCCTTCCCCATCCCCCAGTGCCTCCCCCCCAATTCCCAGAGAATCCTTTATTGTGTACGCCTAACTCTCCACTGGGTCCTCCTCTCCGATGACATCTAAGGACCCAGTGGCATTTCCATAAGCCCTTTCTCTTGTTCCCCTTAAGCATAAGATCACTACTATGGCTGTCAATCCCTTGCCTCCAGGGGTCTCGGTGCCCTTAACAGATGCTAGACTTTATGAGGGCAACAGTGCGCTGGACATTGCGCAGGGCATGCAAAGTCCCATTATGATTGCTTTGGCCCCAACTATTGTTGAGAATCTTGCAAATCGTTGCTCCTCCCATCCTTTTGCTCTTACAATCTTACCGCCCCCTCTTCTGCAAATGTCCCTGAGCTCCAGGATGGGGAGAGATGAGGCTGGCCTAGTTCTATGTGATTGATATAGTCTCTGAAGTTCTGGATTGTGGTTTGTTGATTTTCTTTTGCAGTTTTGCTGCTCCTGCAATGCCCTTCACTCCATTCTGCTGGGCACTGTATGTCACCCCCTGGCCAGAGACAAAAAGCTGTTAAACTGGAGTCTTGTTATAATAGCACATTCAAGGGTAGATGTAATAAGAGTAGGAAACCTCAGTGAGGGAGGGGTCCATCACCCATTTGCAAAACGATTACTTTTTATCTGCTAGACTATATGCCCTCCCCTTCTGGTGAGATCAGGAAAGAACGTCTGTGAACTTAACCAGGTTTCTCATTACTTACTTGCAGACCTTGATGGAGGCCTATTTTCTCTGCTGTAACATGGTCCCCTCTCTCCTTGTTTCTGGTGTGGCCCTCCTACCCCATCTCTCTTGTTCATAATCCTTGCAATTACTGTGTTACATAGGTTTACTTTTGAGTGTCTCAATGTGGGCTGGGTGAGTTTGGTACTAGGAGCCACCTATTAGGGAGTACATACGGCACTTAATTTTCTGGGTTTGGGATACTTCACTTAATATAATTCTTTCTAATGACATCCATTTCCCAGCAAATTCCAGTAATTCATCATTTTTGATGGCTGAGTAGTACTCCATTGTATAGATGTACCACAGTTTCCTTATCCACTCGTCAACTGTCGGACATTTAGGTTGATTCCATGACTTTGCTATTGTAAACAGTGCTGCTATGAACATGGTCGAGCTTGTGCTATCGAGGCGAACCTCTGCTGCATGGGGGGTTATTCCCAAAAGTGGGATAGCAGGGTCATATGGCATTTCAATCTTTAATTTCTTTAAGAATCTCCAGACGGCTTGCCAGAGTGGCTGTATGAGCCTGCATTCCCACCAACAATGTAGGAGAGTTCCCCTCTCTCCACATCCTCTCCAGCATTTGTCGTTGTTTGTATTGTGGATTTTTGCCATCCTGACCGGGGTGAGATGATATCTCAGGGAAGTTTTGATTTGCATTTATATTTATAATATTTATCTATTTCTGTGAGTGAGTATGCTGTGTGATTTGGAGCCTGAAGGTGCTGGCACATACATGGAGGTCAGAAGACAATTTCATGACTTAATTTCTCCCTTCCACCTTCATATGGATTGCAGAAATCCAGGAGGCCATGTCTCCAACCCCATCTCTCAGTTTAAACAAGGACTTTAGGGGGAAAAAAAGATGAAAGTTGAAGAAAGATGGCTTTAAAATGGGTGACACTAATAGGATAATATAAAAGAAAAAAGAAACGAATGTGTTTGTTAAGAACCAAACCTTCCTTGTTAACCATCTGCTCTGCATAAGGATTTGTTTCTCTGCATAAGGATTTGTTTTACCTGTGCTATACTCACATCATCAGCTTGGAAAGCATCCTTATTATGACTGTTGACACATCTTTATGTGAAAAACGGCAAGAACCTAATGACTTGATTTTCCTGTTTAGGTCACATTCCTTAACTCTCCCCAAGGATTAACACACTGCAGATTCTGTGCTGTTTTCCCAGCCAGACCAACACTGGGGTGATGTATATTTGGTTTCCATTAGAAACATTAAGAAAAATAAATGATTTTAGACTCATGGAAAGAGTATTTTCCAGTAATCACAATGCTGCTGATATAAAATTTTCAAACCTGGAAAATATTCAGTGATAAATAATGGGAAAAAAAATCTATTGTTTGAGAAAGCACAACAGAACGTGGACAGGAAAAGGGCTAGTGCTGAGGGCTTACACATTCCAATTATGAAAATCCAGTGCCAGGTATGGTGCCTGACATCTGTGCTGTGTAGTCCAGCACTCAGGAAGTGAAGCAGGAAGATGAGGGGTTCAAGGCCATCCTCAGTTACATAATAAGTTCAACATGGACTGCTCAGATCCTGTCTCATAAACCAAACCACAAACACACACACAACACACACAACACACATACACACACACACACACACACACACACACACACACACACACACACACACAACAAAGAGGTCTACAAAGTTGGAAAAGTTACTTGTTGTACAAGCATAAAGACCAGAGTTTGGATCCCCTAAAACCACATAAAAGCCAGACCAGCACTGCTACTGCCTGTAGTTTCATCACATCAACATAAAGAAGGATTTCCTTGAACAAGCAGCCAGATATATGCATTGAAGGTAAGCTCTGAGTTCAACTAAGAGACTCTGCCTCAGTAAAATGAAGTGGAGATTGACCAAAGAAGAACCCCAAACTCTCTTTGGACTCTCAGTATGCAGAACACATATCCAAGCCCATAGAGGGGAACACACATACACACATGCAGGCATACCACATATGCATGCAAAAAAGAAATTATTACATTAAGACTATGGTAATCAGCATCACAGTTCTTTTGGTTTAAAGAACCTGCCTCTCAGGCCATGATAAAAATTAATCTCGATCACCGTAAAAGTGACTCAGTTGACAAAGGTCTCAATTTTGCACAAAGAAAGCAACTGAAAAATTTAAAAAGGAAAAACAAAATTTTGACACCTAACTCCCATCCCAGGAATTCAAAGTTTTTATTTGGATGAAGTGTTCCTTGACCAGTGATTTAGGAATTATTTTACACAGTAAACTAACACCAAAAAATCCTTACTGTCAACAACCAAGCACCATCAGTGCTGCCTTTCCTGGGACCACGCCCCTCTCCCACCTCATCCAGTTAACCCTGCAGAATGTCAGGCCCCATCTCAGGAGCTGAATTGGAAGTCTGGATTTCCCTAAGTCGGAGAAGCACTGCTCTGAGGAATTCTTGTCATTTACCATGTTTATCTTTCTCTGATGGTAGACAGTAATTACACAGCTAATAAAAGATGAAAGAAAAGTCACAGCTTTTGTTCTCTAAACCTCAGGGAAAATAGATTTCATCCCTGAGGCATTCTGCAGGACAAGGGTGGATGATAGGAGGTGAGGTCCCCGGTAGTAGGGTTGCCAGATAAAATGCAGGCTGCTTCATTAAAATGAATGTGAGGGGAACAGTGATCTGGCTTTCTTTTAGTGAAATATATATATTTTTTCTTTCTTTTTTCAATATCACATGGAACAGTCATTGTTTATGTCGAGTCTAAATTTATCTCCACATCCTGTTTTTATCTGCTAAATCTGGCAACCTCATGAACATTCCCAAGACAGACTCTGCTCTCTAGGTTTGACTAACAAAGGGCGTAAATGATACCATACATGGCCACGTGGCTGTCTCCCTAAACTGTCTAGACTAATTGACCATGATGCTTCTCAGCTCTCCCAGACAACCAAGACCCACTTCCCCAAGCCAGGCCGGTGACTCACCGAGCTGGGAGAGTCATGGGAAATTTACTTGCTGACTCAGGGAATAGGAGCCTTGGCAAACTTTTTCTCCTATCTAAACCATAAAGGGACACTCTAAAGTCAATGTTAAATACAGAAAAAATACATTAAAACACTTTTCCTTGGAGGAATGGACTAATTAATCACATTTTAGTAGACTAAATACCATTGTTTAAAGACAGATATTTCAACTATAATATCTCTCATGCATAGTCTTAATGTGTTTGTTATTTGGGTCTGCGTTTCTGTTATTGTTCAGCCTAGCCAACTATTCAAGTTTTTTGGTTGTCTATTGTTAATTTATGAGAAATAACCTTTTGTTAGCATTGCAGATGATTTGTAATGTTCCATTTCTCATGAGCTGCACAGTAATTTTGGGTTTGCATCTTGTCAGAGGTGCTAACTAAACATGTCTTGCTGTCACTGGATTACTTGGTGATTTTCCTAGTTTTTCCCATTGTTTTCATCATATAAATAACTGTGTGTTATGCACTTTACTATTGTTGTATTTTAAGTGAATATATTATATTTTAAGTGAATATATTATATACCGAATTGAACTATAAGTATTAATATACCAAAATGTTAAGTATATTAGGAACTGTTTCTGGATTCTCTTTTCTATGCTACTATAGCAGTTCACCTACATGGTTGCTGATAAAGTCACCACCAAACAACTTAAAGGAACAAGGAGTTTATTCTCTTATGCTAGTCTGGTTAAGGTTCTTAGTCCAGCTTGGTAGGAGAGCTTATATCAACATTAGGGCCAAGGGAACTATCCACCATCTCCACGTACAGATCTCCATTGGAAGAGGGACCACCCTTACTTGCCAGACCAGCATGTCTGGCCCAAGCATACACAAGGATGCCTCTTTTCTCAAACTGCTCACTTCATTTTATTCATCTGCTAAAGGACTAGTCCCACCCACTATGGACCGGGCCTTCCCCATCCACTAAACAATCTCCTGCAGGTTCTGGGCTTAACTCAACTACCAATTCTCCACAAATGTGCCCAGAGCTCAAACCCTCAGCTGTCAAGTTGACACCTGTGTCTAACAGATCCTTTAATAAAAATTAAGAGCATTAAAAAAAATTAAGAGCATAAAATTAACTAAAGAAATAAAAGTCCTCTATAATGAAAACTTTGCCACACTGAAGAACAGTGCTGGAGAAATGGCTCAAAGGCATGGACACTTGCTGCACAATTATGAGAATCTGGATTTGAATCTCAGCATTCTTCCAACAAGGCAAGTCTGTGCATGTACCTGCAACCCTAGCTCTTCATGAAGCAGAGATGGGAGAATCACTGGACTTGCTGGCTTCCAGCCTGGCTGGAAAACTTGACCTCCAGGTTCAGCAGGAAACTTTGTCTCAAAGGAATCAGGCAGACAGTGATAGAGGAGGACACCTGTCTTTCTCCTCTGACCTATGAACACACACACATGTATACACAAGTGAACAGGTATACCCACATACCAATGCAGGTGTGCTCATGTGTACACACACACACACACACACACACACACACACACACACTTCATTAAAAAGCTATGAAAGGGTTGGAGAGATGTCTCAGGGGTTAAGCCTCTGTCTCACAAACAAAATCCTGAGTTCGAATCCCAGATCCCAGGTAAAAATGCCAGGGAAATGGCAGTGGCTTGCACTTCTGACTCTGGAAGGTGGAGCTTAAGAAACTCGAAAGCAAAGCAGAAAGGAGGTAGAGCAATCCAGAGCAATTCCCAAAGTCACCCTTGGGTCTCCACACACACACACACACACACACACACACACACACACACACATACACACACACACACACACACAAACACAAATAAACAAATAGAAAGAAAAAAATTAAATAAAATGACCTTAACCACAAAAATGAATAAATAAATAAATGAATCAGGCACATACATAAACACACACACACACACACACACACACACACACACACACACACACACAAAGAATAAGCAAATAAAAAGATAAAAATTAAAATGAAATTGACTCTAACCAACAAATGAATAAATAAATAATCTGTAAGAAACTAAAGATGGAAGAGTGAATCACAATAACCAGAATGTACTATATACATATATAAAATTGTCAAAGAACAAATTCAATTAAAGTTATTTAAAATTGAATATGAAAATAGAAGGACTTTCCATGCCAATGAATTGTAAAAATTAGTATTATAAAAATGACTCTTCTACCAAAAATGATTATAGTTTCAATGCAAGCCCCATAAAAATTCCAATATCATTATTCACATTAATAAAAGAAAGTAATCTTAAAAGACTCCAGATAGTCAAAACAATTCTGAACAGAAACATTGTTGCCAAAGGTATCAACAGATCTGATTTCATGTTTTACTACAGAGCCACGATAATAAAAACAACAAAAACAGACACACAGATTAGTGGAACAAAAGAAGATCTGGCTATAAACCTATGTAGCAATAGTCATTTTTGTGACCAAAAATAATATCGAAGAAAACACGCTTCTTTCAGTAAGTGGTGCTGGGAAAAGTATACATTCACATGTGAAATCCTATCTGTCACTTTGTATAAAATCAAATCCAAAAGGATCAGAGATATTTTTTAAAAATTTTTTAAATTGTGTTGTGTGTGTGTGTGTGTGTGTGTGTGTGTGTGTGTGTATTAAAGGACACCACGTGGCCCTATGGAGAACGAAGGGTGATTTTTTATAACCATTCTGGATTGCTTCTACCTACTTTTTGCTTGCTCTGGGATTTCTCAGGCTTCATCTTTCAGAGCCAAAAGTGCAGGCTGCCACTCTTTCAGCCTGGTATTTTTACGTGGGATCCAGGATCTAAACTCAGGTGCTTCTCTGCTTTCAGGCACAATCTGAACCACTGAGCTATCTCTCTCCAGCCCCAGATCAGGGATCTTAGCATAAGACCTGAAACTCTAAATCTGAAAAAGTAAGGCAAAATACGACAATACAGACACTTTCTGAAGAGGCCCCCAGTCACTCAATATTAGTATCTAGATTATCTGTACCTACAAAGAAAAAAAAAATTAAAACCGAAAAATACAAACAATAAATGGGCAAACATACTAAACAGATATCTCTTAAAAGAAAGTACAAATGGTCAATAAATGCAAAAAAGTTAAATATTAATTGCTATCAGAAGCAGGCAAAGCTACACTGAAATTTCATCTCGCCCTAGTCAGACTGCAACCATGAAAACAAAAACAGCAATAGCAACCACAAAAACAAATGCTGATGAATATGGCTGAAAGAAAGTCCTTATTAACTACTAGTAGGAAGGCAAATTAGTCCAGTACAGAGATTCCTCAAAAATCAAACATAGATTTATCCTATGACCCAATGATACTACTGGATATTTGCTCAGATGATTCCAGGTCAACTTATCACAGACTTACTTATACAGTACCATTCACAACAACTAAGTTATGGCTCCATCAACAGAGAAGTGAATGAAGAAAATGTGGCATATATACACAATGGATTGTTTTCAGCCATAAAAAATGAACTTAACAGGAAAGCAGGTGTAACTGGAAATCAACATATTAAACACACAAGTCTCAGAAAGATAAATAGCATGTGATTTCTCTCATTGGTGGATCCTAAGCCTAACAGAAAACACAGAATTACATGTGTACAGATTGCATAAAAATAGAAGTGCAATTTTCCAGGGCAACAATGGGGACTAATAGGAGAGTGAGAGAGAAAGGGGGGCTCATAGGTATAGAAGGACTATGCTAAAAATACATTACAGAACTGTATGAAAATGGCCTCATGCAGCCCAATTAAATTGCATGTGCGTGCACGTGTGTGCATGTGCATGTGTATGTGTGTGTGTGCATACTAAAGGGCACTTGAGTGTTGTGTGGTGTGGAAGTCCAAGAGCGACATTGGGAATCATCCTGGATTGATCTACTTCTTTATTGCTTTGCTCTGGAGTTTCCCTGGCTCCACCTTCCAAGGCTAAAAGTGTTGGCTGCTGCCATTTCCTCCTACATTTTTACATAGAATCTCGGGATCCAAATTCAGATCTTTTTGCTAGAGAAGCAAAGGCTTTAATCTCTGAACCATGTCTTCAGCCCACGTCTTCATCTTTTTTTTTTTTTAAGGGACAGCTTACCTGGCCCTGCCTCCCAGCCCATTCATGTGCGGTCTGTATTTGAATAGAGTTTAAGAGAGAAGTTCACTGTCTTGAGGAAGGAAGTTTTATGATATTACTTGTCCCTCCTGAGACATTTGAGGTAAGGCACCAGGAGCTCTATTGTTTGTATAAGGTGTCACACGTCAGTGAGTCAGTGAGTCAGATTCCAAGCAATTGAGGTCTGACCATTAGAGTAGGGGATTTTCCTTTTTATTTTCAGGCTCGCTGTTTTGGGCCCTTTTGTGTGTACGGTAAGTGCTTAAAAGGAAACATCTTAAAATGTGTAATTATGCTATAGTAATACCTTTTTTTTCTGATTAAGTGCGTAGTTTCTGGACGTGACAATATATACCTGCAGTCCTAGAACTTGAAAGGCAAAGATAGGAGGATCCTTGTGAGCTTGAGATACATGGAGAAGACTTAACTCAAAAATCCAGCATAGAATGCTTTCCTAGCATCCTAAAGCTGTGAATTTACTCCTCAGCACTATAAAAATAGCAAGAAAAGCAACAGCAACAATAGAGCCAAAAAACAAACAGACAGCAAGAACAATGGCAAAAACCTCTCAAAGTCCATAGTTGCTTTTGAATAGATCAATGGGGGCACTTGGTGATGGTCCATCTCTAATGTCCACCTAGGAGGCAGGCCTCTGGCCTCGCTTATGAGGAATTATGAGCTAAGTCCGGCCACTGAGCAAGCCTTTGGGAGACTGCCTGGGTTGCTTAGGACCCGCCCATTGTGGCAGTATTCTCTGTGATGTACAGCTGACCTGAGCACTGGCAAACCAGATGGCTAGCGTGTGTTGGGTCTTTCTTTGTTCTTGACACTCGATGTGGTTTGACCAGTTTCTTAGGGTGGCATGACAGTCCAACCATGATGGACTGCAACTTGGAGTATAAGCCACAGAGAAGCTCTTTTCTTCCACTCAGTTATTTGAGTCAGGGATTTATTGCAACAAGTAATGAGACTAAAACAGAGATTAACCAATGCTCTTTCTTTTCTCTCCCTTCTTCCTTCCCTCCTTTCCTTCTTCTTTCTCTTCCTTCCTCCCTCCCTTTTTCCCAAAATATCTTTTCTGCTGAGATTCACTGTTGTGTGCCCCCCTCTCCGCAAAAAAAAAATTACTGCAAGGACAATTGAGATTGAGGATGATTCTTGATATCACCCTTGGGCCTCCACAGACACATGCACTCAAGTGTTCTTGTGTACACATACCTATACACACATGTATACCCATCCACATGCAACACACACACACACACACACACACACACACACACACACACACACCATATACGCATACGTACAGAAAGAAAGAAAGAAAGAAAGAAACAAACAAACAAACAAACAAACAGAGAAGGGGGAGGGAAGAAGGGAGAGAAGAAAGGAGGGAAGGAGGAAGGAAAGAAGAAAGAAAAATACATCCTAGCAACACTTCCTAGGGTGGAAAAGGCCTGAAGCAGGGGTCCCATAACCGTGCAGGGCCACTGGCGTTGTCCAGTGCATACTTGCATCACCATTAGTATGCACAGTGTTCCAGCTGTGGACAAAGATATCTTTTAAGTGTTTATGTGAAGAATGCAAGCACACACATATGCTTATAAAAAGTGGAAATAAAAAATTATTTTTCTGTTCTTCCCCATTGGCTTGACTCTGAATCATTATGGTTGGAATCAAATAAAGAGACAGGCAGCAAACTTTCCACGGAAAAGATTTGGTAGAGGTTTTGACTAAAATTGATAAAGGCAAAGTGTTGACATCAAAAGGCTAAGGATTAAAAAATATAGCCAATAATGCTGGCTGTGGGAAGGAGAGCTACTTTTCTCAGAGGCACACACAGTACTCTATTGGCCACACTCCAGCAAGAGCTCAGGCATGTGCAATACAGGCAACTCAGATGAAACTCAGTGGGCCACACAGGAAAAAGTCTTGAAAATAGGAGAGAGAGAGTGGTTGGGAAGGTTTCAACAGGAGCAGAGGGGGTGGGGTCAGGTAAAATGGAGTGAAAGTGACTTAAATCCATTGAACTCACATATGAAACTGCCAAAGAATAACATGTATTAAATAAACATTAACATACATACTTAAAATCTAGCCACATTTAGGCAGAAGTGGAAGGGAAAAGTAAAGATTTTCTTGAGTTACATGAACAGAGGTTATGGGAGAATGGGAATGGATATTGGTGGAGGTGTGATGAACTGGAGACCTGCGTGGACCACAGGTGAATATTCCACTGCACAGAGGACATTGCCTGAATGAAAACACCAGGCCTTTTGCTTAGGGTAGGTCTCTCCAACCCTGAAACACAGAAGTTGCACGTAGCCTGAATTCTTGCAAGTCCTGGCTTCCAGTCGTACTTGCTTGGGTACTTGGTATCTGGGACCTACTTTTATCAATTTTTTTTTAATTTTATGTATGTGGGAATGGGATATGCGTGTGTGTGTGTTTGCATATGAATGGATACGTGTGCATGTATGGATGTATATACCTGTGCACTTGAAAGTGTTTACACCTATGGAGGTCTAAGAGTGACATCAGGAATCACACTTGTTTAACCTTATTGTTGTGAATCTGGGTCTCTAATTAAATCCATAACATGCCATTAGGGCTAGTCTGACTAGACAGCTTATTCAGGAGATTCCCAAGCTCCTCTTTTCAAGGTTACAGTTATAGGTGAGTTGCATGGGATCTGGAGATCCAAACTCAGGTCTCTTTGCTTTCAAGGCAAAGGCTTTATAACCCCTGAGCCATCTCCTCAGCCCTGTGCTTTTATCGTGAGAATATGTGTGAATTCTGTTAGCATATCAGTGAGAGAGAGTTCTACTTCTAAGAAAAAGTTGAAAACCAGTGTGTAATTTTGTGTGAAGGAAATACCCAGTTGAAGAAGACAAGTGATACTGTTCGTTTAGTGATGATGTCTTTAAGTAGTAGATGAAAGCTTCAATCTTCTGGTGATTCTCTGTTTGCCCTTAGGAAGAGAAGCGGTCCCAGAAAGCCCTGGAGAACCATCTGCCAAGAACCTTCGTAGAGGTCACTCTGTGTTTTCTTTACCACAGTGACAGCAAAGCAACATGTGGCAAAACCACCAGTTTGTGGTAGAAGTGGCATTGGACATCTGCTTTCAAGTGCTATTGATGGCACATTCTTGGGGAAATACAGAGTAACAGATGTATGTAGTAGGAGAGCAGAGATGGGAGAAAGCTGCATGAACATTAACATGCAATATACCTACAGTAATTACAAAGATTATAAGCAGGGAGGGAAGGGAAAGGAGGGCCCCGCCAGAAACAAGGAGAGAGGCGATCATGCTACAGCAGAGAAAATAGGCCACCATCAAAGACTGCAAGTAAGTAATGAGACATCTGATTAAGCTCACGGACTTTCCTTCCTGGTCACTTGCATCACATGGGGTATGATCTCACCAGACAGGGAGGGCATAAAGTCTGGCAGGTAAAAGGTAACCATCCTGCAAATGGGAGACTGACCCCCCCCCCATTGCAGTCCCCTACTCTTATTCAATCTATCTTTGAATCTACTCTTATAATAAGACTCTACTAGTTAGGCATACACAATAAAGGACTCTCTGGGAATTGGGGGGGAGGCGCTGGGGGATGAGGAGGGAGGGAGAGGGAGCAGGGGTTTCGGGGGGAGGAGGAGGGAGGGAGGGAACTGGTCTACCTCTTAAGTTTGCATGAGCGGAAATAATAAAAAAAAGTATTAAAAAATAATGAGACTCTACTTTAACAGCCTTTTATCTCTGGCCAGGGGGTGACATCCAATACCCATCAGGATGGAGCCAAGGGCATTGCAGAAGCAGCAAAACTGAAAAAAAAAATCAACAAACCATAATTCAGAAAATCAGAAACTCTACATCAACCACCTGGAACCAGGCCAGCCTAATCTCTCCCCATTCTAAAGCTCAGGGAAATTTGCGGAAGAAGGGGCGATAAGAATGTAAAAGCCTAAAGACAGGGAGGAGCAACGATATGCAAGATACTCCATACAAGTTAGGGCCGAAGTAATCATAATAGGACTTTGCATGACCTGCACAATGCCAACATACCATTGAACCCCCAAAGTCTAGTATGGACCACAGGCACGAGGATCCTTAGAGCCAAGGGGTTAACAGCCACAATAGTGTTCCTATACTAAAGGAGAACACAAAAAAGAGCTCTAGGAAATGCTACTGAGTCCTTACACCTCATCAGAGAGGAGGACCCAGAGGAAAGTTTGACATTCACACTAAAGGATGCTCCAGGGATGGGGAGGGGGGCACTAGGAGAAGGGGAGGGAGGGGGGAAAAGCAGGGGAAAGGAGGAGAGGGAGGGGGGAAAAGAAAGGGAAAGGAGGGGAGGGAGGGGGGAAAAAAAGGGGAAAGGAAGGGAGGGAGTGGGGTGTCCAGGCAGGGGAGGAGGGAGGAAGGGGAATGGGCTACTTATCAACTTTGTATGAGTAGAAAAAATTAAAAATAAAAAATAAACATTAACATGCAATAGAAGTCAGTTGTCAGAAAAAACCTGGAAGTCCTTCTCCACTCAGGCTTCATGCAGCCAAGGACACTTGCTTAGTCAGTCCCCGGTATATGATCATGGGAATCATCCTGGACTGTTCTACTTTTTCCTTAAAAGCTGAAACCATTTTCTTTCAAGACCTGTTAGCCTAAGCTGGCTAACAGGTAAGTCCCAGACTCCTCCAGACTTGGATTCCAAATGTGCCCCCACCATAGCCAGACTTGAATGGCAAATACTTTACTAAAAAAGCCATCTCCCCAGCCTTCGATAACTTCTTATTCTGTTTATTTATATGAGTTTGTTTTCAGGGTAGAGTCTCGCTATGTTACACAGCCTTGATTTTCTGGGCCCAAGGCAACCTCCTAACCTCCACCTCTTGAGTAGCTAGACCTACAGACATACCACTTTACCTAGCTTAAATGATTTATTTTCCAAGAGTTTTTTATGAAAGGTTGCTCATACTTATGAAATATTTCCCTGGGAAGATAATGTTAGAAATATTGTGAGAATCTCAAGTAATTTTGCAAAACCTAAGTCAGCCCATATATACAATATAATAGAAAATCATTTCACCAGAAACCTTTCTTTTAATCTCAATAATTCTTTTTATTAATTTTATGATCATAACCTAATCCTAATGAAAAGGTATCTTTCTCACAGTAATACACAGTTACATAATACATATATTTTACATATACATCATATATATGTTATACATAGTTACATCATATATTTTACATATACATCATATATATTATACATAGTTACATCATATATATGTTATACATAGTTACATCATATATGTATCATCTGCATGGTTGCTAATAAATCCATGACCAAAGGGCTTCAGGGAACAAGGGGTTTTATTTTGGCTTACAATTGTCCAGTTACAGATCCTTATCCAGTTTGGCAGGAGAGTGCATGCCAATCCCAGGAGCCCAGGGACCTGGCCACATCATATCCACAGAACCACTGAGAGAGGGACAATTCTCATTTGACAGACTAGCATGTCTGACCAAGTATACAGGAGAATGCCTACTTTCCTAACCAGCTGCCTCCATCTTATTCACCTGCCTAGGGACTAGACTCACTGGTCATGGGCTGGGCCTTCCCTATCAGCTACACAGTCTACTGCAGGCTTAAGCAGGAGCTTAACTCAACTACTAATTCTCTTCAGTGTGCCAAGATCTTTAGCCTTCAGGCATCAAGTTGGGCCTGTGTTTAGCTCTGACACATGGGAACAGAATCCTTTGTGGTTTCATTTTGTTTGTTGTTTGAGACAGTCTTGCTATGTAGCTCTCTCTGGATGACCCGGAACTTGCAGTGAAGCCCCTGCCTCTCCTCCTGAATGCCAGGATGTAGGCATGTGCTGCCCTGCCTGGCTTTCGAGCCTTACTTAACATGGACAAAATCTTTTCTTTGGAAATCTTTTAATTTGAAATCTTGAGTATGAATCTTAAGTAGTTTGTATTAAGCAGAATGGAAGGAAGAGCAGTATGATTAGTCACATGAAATCTGAGAGAGATTTCAACATAGCTTTGGCTTGGGATGAGAAACAGGAGCCTAGAAATAAGAAGAGAAAAGGAAGTTTGGGTAGAAATGTGTGGGAGGTCAGGAGGTTAAAGAGACATGGTTGATGCTAGCAATATCTAGGGCAGAAGAGAATAGGAAGGACTGGGATGTAGCTCACATGGAAGGGTGCTTTCATAGTATGCAGGAAACCCTATGTTGGATCCTCAGTATCTCATAAAACCAGGCTGTTGGGCCTGCCCAGGATTTGCCCCAGGGCATGGCCAAGCACATGGGACTAAAGATGGCGCTGAGGGCAAGAGTCTTGGGCGTAACCTGATCACTTCACAAAGAGCTCTAATTGGCTTTCAGGTATCTACCTGTCCCCTATGCTGAGTGACATTGAACTTGACCATTAGCACCTGTAGGATGTCTTGACCTTGTGACACAATTGGATGCCTGTTTCATGCCTTGTTGGCCTTTGTCTATAAAAGTTCCTTTTCTCCCCCCAATAAAGAGAGATCCGCTTCTGACAATCTTCCCGTCCCGCGCCGATTCTCTGGGGGTAGAGACGGAGGTGGGGACGGCTGGAACCTGCTTTCTTCACAGCCAGCAGCTGTGTGTTTGAGTGAGTGAATGGATGCGTGAGTGGGAACCGGTTCCCACACCAGGCCCCATACCTGTAATTCCAGCACTTAGCTGGTGGAGACAGGAGGATCGGAAGTTCAATGCCATCCTTGGCTACATAGCAAGTTGAAGGCCAGCCTAAGCAACATGAGACCCTATTTTTAAAAAGAATAGGAATTTGGGAGAAAAACAAAGAATAGCAATGTCTAATATTCCTGAATGGTGAGCTAAAACATTATTTTCTGCCATTATTCTCAAACTTTCTACAGAATTTTTATACATGCAACTTCCTTGTATTTAGACTGCTTTGGGAATCCATGCAGAAGGGGCCACACATGCTCTATCTTCAGGTTAGGATAGGGTAAGGGTAAGATGGGTGAACTGAAAAGGGGGTACCAGTGAGGCAGATCTCAAGGTTGACATCAGTCCCCTTGAAAATTCCTGGAAGCGCTGGGGAGGATGGTGGCGACCTCTCTTGCAGCCTGCACTCTGAGATGTGCAAATCACAACACTGCTGTTGATCCTGTTGCTTGAGTGTGACTCACCCCTTTCTGTGACTCTGAACAGCAGGCAAGTGTGGAGCTCTGTGCACTGGGGCTTGGTGTGCACACAGTGGTGCCTTTACACTGCACGGAGCAGATGAGACACGTGTTCCAGAGCGGAAGCGCTAGTGAAGGCCACAGGAAGGAAATAGGAGCTCAGACACACTGATGCCAGAGCAGCTTCTGGTTTTTTCTTTTCCATTGCACTTGGCATCGGTACTTTTGTGATGATTAAACTGAAAAATAAAATACTCCAAATACCATACTGGAAAATTTGGGTGTAGAATGAAGTGGGACTAAAGAAAATAATAACTTTTTGACCACTTATTTCTGCCACTATGTATGACAAAGATAAATCTGGAAAGAGCTCTAGAATCCATCAGATCTGATTCCCCTTCTCCTTATGGGAGTATCATCTAGAGATATGCTGCACAGTTCAGGAGCCGCTCACTACATGTGGCGATGATGATTATTTTACAAGGCAGTGTAAGGTCTCAGTCTTACTAGTAGAAATTCAAATGCTTAGGAGCTACATACATGTGGGTAATACCAGAATTTGCAACCTTTAGATATGCATTATTTTCATTATTATTTCATATTTCCTGCTGTTCAACCCTGTTGACTTATTATGTCCCCATCAAATGATCAGCCATTCACAGCTTATTTTCTTCTTTTTTCTCTCTGAGTGTGTGTATGTGTGTGTGTGCGCTCACGTGCATGTAAGGACGACATCATTGATTGCTCTACCTCCTTATTGTTTTACTTTGGTGTTTTCCAGGCTCATCCATGGCCAGATGTGCAGGCCAAGATCATACCCACATCAGCTTTTTACATGGGATCTGGGAATCCCAACCAGGCCTTTTGCTTTCAAGACAAAGGCTTTAACCACTAAGTCATCTCCCCAGACAGTTTATTTTCTTCTTAATGAATGTTATTCATTGTTACACTTGGGCCAAACCTATCATTAGTTTCCTCTGTATTAGACATTTCCATATTAGACATATGAACATATTTATTCTACATAGGGAGCATTTCATTAGAGCATTGTTCAATAATTTTAAGATAGATTAAGCTGAAATATAATAACTAAATGAAGTCCAAGGGAGTGTACATATCTCACTCAAAAGGCTGAAGCAAAAGTATTGAGTTCAAAGCAAGCCTGGGCTATGCAGTGATATTCTGCACAAGTAAAAGATTAAAATAAAATTAAATGATAATAACAGCAAAAAAAATAATAACAGTAAGTGTGGTTACTGTACCTGTGATAATCACAATACCTGTGATTCCAGTGCTGGGCAACTGGAGGCCAGAGGATCAGGAGCGCAAAGCCAGCATCGGTTACATGACAAGCTTGAAGCCATCTCGGTCTACATTGAACCCTGTCTCCAAAACAAAGATCAAACAACAAACAAAATAATAACAAAAAGAATAAATTGTGATTGCTAGAGTAAAAAATAATGACATTAAGTGAGCTTCTAAGAACTTTATTTTGAAAAGTTGGTTGATTTGGGTAACCATCTTAAGTCTAGTAATTACTACTTCAAAACCCAAATGAAAAAATAAAAACCAAACTGGGGGTGGAGAGATGGCTCAGGGGTTAAGACTCTGCCTCCCAAACAGAAGATCTTAAGTTCAGAACCTAGGTCCCACGTAAAAATACCAAGCAGCCTGCATTTCCGGCCCTGATGGCTAGAGCCTGGGAAATCCCAGAGCAAAGCAAGAAGAGGTAGAAGCAATCCAGGGTGATTCCCAAAGTCACCTTTGGTCCTCCGCAGGACACACAAGACACACACACACACACACACATACAATAAATAAAAAAATAAATAGTTTAAAAAACTAACTGTGGAATATCTTTATCATCACAAAATGGCAAATATGCACCAAATGTTTCATTCTTTGTTTTATGCACTAAGCCTACTTCAATTATATAATTAAAAACCCCATATGTCACATCTTAGTGAACATAATCATTTTCTGTTAAATCCAAATAGTTAAAAGTTCATGAAAACCCCAGGCACATTTCCATAGTAATCAAAAGGTAGAAATTCTTAATCACTCCTTAAGCTTTAGAGGAAGTAATAGTGGCAATTTTAGGAAAAAAAACCCAGAAAAATTATTCAAAAAGTACTAAAAAGGGGGGCTGGAGAGGTGGCTCAGGGGTTAAGCCTCCGCCTTGCAGGCGGAAGGTCCCGAGTTCGGATCCCAGATCCCACGTATAGACACCAGGCGGAAGCGGGGGCAGCCTGCGCTTCTGGTCCTGGTAGGGCGGAGCCTGTGAATCCCAGGGCAGGAGATGGAGGCGTCCATGGTGGTTCGCGAATTCGTCCGTGGTTCTACACATGCACACACACACATACACACACACACACACACACAGACGCGCATGCACACATACACACAGTTGAATAATAATAATAATAATAAAATAATAATAAAAAAATTTTAAAAAAGTACTAAAAAGGGAAGACACTAGTCCATCCCAAAATTATGAGATTGCTACAAGAATTTAATTCGTACTTGTTATATTAATACCAATAATAAGATGGGCTTCCATAAAGTTTATAGGCTTTCAAAGACCTCACAACATGAACCTACTCTTGAAAACAACAACTTTGTATCATTGGGAAATGGACCAGGCAACCAGTGCCTCTGTTTTAGCTACTTAAAAAAAAGATTAGGAAGTGTAGTCAATGTACATAGATTAATTTCTCCCAAAAAAAGATAAGAATGAAAATATGTTGCCCTCAATAAATATGCTATTAGGGAAATTAGGATATGAACATTAAATAAGTGAATGTCAATAGTAAGTAAATGAATGCATAATTAAAAATAAACAAAAAACAAAAATCCAGCAACTGAAACAAAGATTGCAGCCCATGTTTTTCTCTTGCATAATACAGAGAGGAGGTTTATGATCCAAAGCTGGGATGGTGAGTCCATAGTTAGAAGCTTTCTGCTCTGTCATTCTGAGACCATGACCTCAGTGCTCACAGCCCAGCTGCTGCTCCGCCCACAAATAGCCAGAGGAAATTGAGCTCCTAATGGCTACCTAACCTGTGCTCCCACCAGGACTCTTCCAAGTCTACCTGACAGCTTCTCCTAACGTCTGTGGCCATCTGTGCAAGAATAGGAAAAGGAAACTTCTTTTTTCCAGCTAGACACAGGGTTGCTAGCATGCAACATAAGGATTTCATCATCACACAAGAACATTGAATACAGAATTAGCCGTTTCTATCAGGAACATGTGGTCTATTCTTGTTTTGTGTATGTGTGCCAACCTTCCACTGTCGGAATGATCACATTGAAGACACTCGTATTGGAAACAGAATTGTGTAGCATTAAGAGCACAGACCGTAAATGGAGTAGTCCTATGCTCAAATTCATACTGGAGCCTCCCAGAGTTGAGCTGTCACATGCTAATAAAAATTGGTTATTGACTAATAATATCTATTACTCCACCTATTACTCTCCAGAGTGTGCACTGGATAACAAATTGCACGGTCATCTTGGTGATCAAATGCTAAGTGGAGGGTCTGGAAAATGGCACAGGAGTTAAGCCTCTACCTTGAAAGCAGAAGGTCCTGAGTTCAGAACTCAGATTCCACTTAAAAACACCAGGCAGAAATGGCAAGCAGCAGGCCTGGAAGGTGGAGCCTGGGAAACTCCAGAGCAAAAGTGAAGAGGATGTGGCACAATCCAGGGTGATTCCTAAAGTCACCCTTAGGTGGCCACATGCACAGAGTGCCCTCTGACTCACACCTACACACACACAGACACACAGACACATACATGCTAAGTGGAATGCTACTTAGATGATTCAGTGGGTAAAAGTGCTAACTTGGAGCCCGCAGAAAAAGCCAAATGTGTCAACATCTAAGCAGCCCTGTGGGGAGACTGGAGGCAGAGAATCAGCAGGAAGCCCTCAGGTTGGTAGCCTGAAGTAGAGGTGCAGAAATAGGAGGCTCCCTGCCTAGGTAAGATGAAAGGCGAGCACTGACTCCCAAAGGTTTTCCTCTAACATTTACACACCTGCCTGAGCATACATATACGCATACATGTATGTGCACACAGGAAATAAGTAATTAAGACAAAAAACCGAGTGGAGGCGACTGCCTTACATAAGCCTCCCAAACCTATGCTCTCCACCCAGTTACTGAATGCCTTTCTTCTCTAAACCCTCTTGCTTAAAATCTGCATTTAAATGTTTCTTAATAAAATTTTCAGCTCTTTTTCACAAAGCAAACAAACAATTCTGAGAGGAACAATTTTGACATACCTTCATTCTGTAATGTCAGCAGATCATCAAGGTCTCTCTAAAATCATTGTATTAGTTTGCTGAAGAACAAATGCTCTTGCATATTTGTGAGTCATTAAACAGTTTCTCTGATAGAAAGTTCTCCTTGAAATCTCTCTTCAGGTGAATGCTAGCAGGAGCACCTCTCATATTTGCAAATGATTCATGCTCAAGGCAGGTGGGAAGAGGCCACGTGGGCTTCTCCTGTTCTCATAACAGGAAGCTGGATGCTCATCCAAAGAGAGAACTAAAGGAAGCCTCAGCCGTCAGTGACCTGGTCAACCAAGTGCCCCCATTACTTCCTATTTATTCAAACCATTAAAGTCAATTCACTAAATTTTAATGTCCACTTCAGGGAAGAAGAATTAGACTGTATTTTGGTGAGCAAATTTTAGAATCATTATACTTATTTTTCTCATCTGTGTAATGGAGTAAAATTACCCATATTCAATAAATGTATTTTTTTTTATTTCTTCTTGTGCTGCTGGGAATGTGTGCTGTGACATTTTTCCTCGAGATATTGCAATCAACACCTATTCACCCCAGACAGAGATCCAATGAGAGACCAAAGTAATGACTGTAGCAAAATCCGACTTTGCAAACTGATGAGTTTATTTAGGTTGCTTACCTGACTCTGTATGAGGATTACTTTCAGGGGCAGAGACAACTCGAAGGGAGCTACATCACCAAAAAGCCCATCCCCAAATGGGTAATACTCAAGGAAACTGCATCTTTGGAACTTTCTGAATGACTTGCCGTCAGCAGGTCAGGGAGTCTCCTCCCCC
This sequence comes from Typhlomys cinereus, assembly GCA_023101885.1. Taxonomy (NCBI): domain Eukaryota; kingdom Metazoa; phylum Chordata; class Mammalia; order Rodentia; family Platacanthomyidae; genus Typhlomys; species Typhlomys cinereus. The sequence continues at coordinate 6,041,597 of JALPQD010000020.1, forward strand.
TGCAGTTGTTTACTGCTCCCATAACACTAGGGAGGAGTCTCATGAATCTTGTTAGTTACAGGAATTTCCATAGATTTATGATCTGTTCACTTTCTGAATCTCTTAAGCCTTCACCCAAGACAAAAATGTTTCAAACTGCTACACTGGAGTACACAGGGAGTATTTTTTTTTAAATGTCATTACATTATGTTCAAGGGGGGGGAACCCACCATATAATAGAATCAAATTTAGGACCTGCATATGCCAGGCAAATGTTCTAACATGTCTGGAAACATAAAAAAATTAATACAGCAGGATATGGTGTCACATGTCTATAATCCCAGTACTTAAGAGGATGAGGCAGGAGGATCGTTGCCACTCTGAGCCTTTCCTGAGTTACACAAGCAGTTCATGTCTGTGATAATGTATCAGTTACTTTTCCTGTTGCTGTGATGAAATACTCTAAGAAAAGCAAGTTAAAGGAGAAAGGGTTTATTTTGGCTCACAGTTCAAGAGTGCAGTCCATCCTTAATATTAGGCCAAAAACTATAAAAACCTTAGGTGAAAGGGTAGGGAAATCCCTGGAGCTGATTAGACTAGGCCAACAGTTCCTAAACAGAAATCCAATAGCACTGTTATTAGACCAGCACTCAACAAATGGGATCTTATGAAATTAAAGAGCTTCTGTTCAGATAAAGATATATAAAACCAAGCAAAAAGGCATCCCACAGAATGGGAGAAAATCTTCACTAAGCACATATCTGATAGAGCTCTATTATCCAGAATGCACAAAGAGCTTAGAAAACTAAACACCAAGGAGATAAATGCCCCAATTAAAAATTGGCCTGGGAACTCAAAAGAAACTTTTCCAGGGAGGAAATTGAAATGTCTAACAAATATCTTTTAAAATGCTCCACATCCATAGCCATCAGGGAAATGCAAATCAAAACCTCCCTGAGATATTATCTTACCCCGGTCAGGATGGCAAAAATCCATAATACAAATAACACCAAATGCTGGAGAGGATGTGGAGAAAAGGGAACTCGTATACATTGCTGGTGGGAATGCAGATTTATACACTCTGGGGATCAGTTTGGCAATTTCTAAAAAAGTTAAAGATTGAAATACCATATGTCCCTGCTATACCACTTCTGGCAATAATCCCCCATAATGCAGAAACTCACTACAGTGACACAAGCACAACCATGTTCATTGCAGCACTGCTTACAATATCAAAATCATGGAATCAACCCAAATGCCCAGCAGTTGATGAATGGATAGTCAAAATGTGGTATATTTATACAATGGAATACTACTTAGCCATCAAAAAAGATGAATTAATGAAATTTGCTGGGAAATGGATGGAATTAGAAAAAATTACATTGAGTGAAGTATCCCACACACAGAAAGTTAGATACCATATGTACTCCCTAATAGGTGGATCCTAGTACCAATCCTGCTTAATGACATATTCAAAGGTAAATCTCTGTAATATCTACTTTAATTGAAAAGATTATAAACAGGAAGGAAAGGAAAGGAAGGCTCCCCCGAAAAAAGGAGAGAGGGAGTCATGCTTCATTAGAGAAAATAGGTCACAAGTATTGCATGTAAGTAGCAAGACATCTGGTGAAGCTCACTCTTACTTCCTTTCCTGGTCACCTGTGACTGAAGAGATTTGATCTCACCAATCAGGGAGGGTATAGAGACTGGCAGACAGACGATAGACGGTAACTATCCTGCAAATGGGACACTGACTCCCCTCACTGCTGTGTCCTACTCCTATTCTTCCATCTACCTCTGCCTCTCCTCTTATATTAAGATGTTCATTTAAACAGGTTTTTTTTTTTATCTTTGGTTAGGAGATGACCTTAGATACCAATCAGGATGCAGCCAAGGACAGTGCAAGAAAAGCAAAACTGAAACAGCGACAAACCATAATTCACAACACCAAAGACCTTACATTAATCACCTGGAACCAGACCAGCCAAACCTCTCCCCATCCTAAAGCTCAGGGAACCTTGCCAAAGAGGGTGTGGCAAGATTGTAAGAACCTAAAGATGGGGAGGACCAATGATATGCAAGATACTCCACACAAGTTAGGGCTGCAGTAGTCATAATCAGACCTGCATGATGGCTGACATGTCAACAATCCCCAAAATGGATCATAGGGGAGAAGGCTCCAGGCAGTAGGTTCCTTAAAGGCAAGGGATTAACAGTCATAATAGAGTTTCCATACTAATGGGGAGCCTATGCCACTGAGTCTTTATCCCTCACTAGGGTGGAGTCAGAGAGAGGCTTGGCATTCACACAAAAGGATGCTTCAGGGGATGAGGGGGAAGAAAGAGGAGGCACTGGGAAAGGAGGAGGGCGGAAGGGGGTGAAAGGAAGAGGAAAAGGGGGGAGTGCAAGGGGGAAATGCAGAGGGGAGGAAGGAAGGAGAGGACAAACGGGGGTACCTATTGAGCTTGTATGATTGGGAAAAAAATAAAATGTGGGAGAAAAAAAAAAGAGTACAGTCCATCATGGTGGAAAGTTGAGGGAGCAGGAACCTGAAGCAGCTGCTCACATTGCGTCCACTCTCAGGAAGCAGAGAGGGACAAGTGGTGGTTCTCAGCTGACTTTCCTTTTTGTGCACTCCGGAGAATGGTGCTGCCCACTTTAGGTCTTCTTATCTCAATTAAACTAACCAAGGATGGTCTGGGGCTCACAGATATGCCTAAATATTTGTCTCCTAAATGATTTTAGATCAGTAAAGTAGAAAGTACACCTCCCATCACGGATATGTAAGGAAACCTGTCTCAAAAATAAGTCATTGATATTACATAGAACACATTCAGATGTTATCTGGCCATCAAAAAGTACACAAGAAACTAGTGCATGGATTTGACTTTAACATGTTATTTTTAAAAAGAAAGGGTGTTCACAGTGACCTTAAACATTTAGGAAAAGGGGCAGGGAGATCTGAAGAGAGGCTGCAACGCAGAAGGCAAAGTCATAACGTAAGCAGATTCTGGGCCAGCAATGCCAGAGTCGGGAAGTAGCCATGGGCGAGGTGCTGACTGCCTCAAAGTGGAGTCAGCACATGATGAAGCCATGTCTGCTCCACATGCAGGTTATTTATGCTTAGTTGACTTCCCTTAGAGTGCATTGCATGTTACAAAAAATTCGCAGCCTCCACGCTCCCATGTCTTTGTGAACTTGTGTGATTTTTCCTTTAAAATAAACATGCTTGAGCCACCTACCTGATCCCAGCTTTTCTGTATGTGTCTGTCTTTTTCTTTCTCACATCTCCCCAGCTGAGCAGCGCGGTGTGCTGGGTGTGTTGTGGTAGCTGGAGTCCAAACAAGGACCTGAGGCCAATTCCGTAGAGACCTGAAGACAGTTCTCTGCCCACAGTCACTTCCTCTTCTGGCTTTGAGGCAGATGGAGCATTGCCCATGGTCACATCCTCCACCTGGAATTGCTTGTCCTGCTTATGATATAACTTCGCCTTCGGTGATAATAGATACAGGTGTCAATTTGAAGAATTGATAGTACGGCAAGCCCTCGAGCAAGTCTGCAGAAAATTGACTCCTTGATGTAGAAAACCAAGTGCATAAGTTAAGTGGTGCCTTCCAGTAGCAGACCAGAGAGAAGTACAGGAAGAAAGAACTCACCTCTCTCTCTCTTGCCCTGTGCTGGTAAGCTCATCTTCTCTGCTTGCCGCTGTTCTTCGCTGGCATTGGAGCCTGGCTTTTTTGACCCTCCAGGGTAGCTGAGGTTCAGAGGTTCCCCAGGAATCCTCCCACCTTTAGCACCACCCTGGGACTGCTGAGATGACCAGCTCCTGAAGTAGCCGGTAATGTCCGTAAGTCCACGAGCGTAAGCTCGCTGCTGTGCTTTGCTAGCTGGCTCAGTGAGTTGGCATTCTCTGGCATCCTTGACAGATATGCTGTCTGGCGAGTGAGGTTGCCCCTGCTCTCAGCAGTCCTCTGGATATAGAGTGATCAGTTCCCTTCAGCTCCCGGTGTTCCTATGAGCTCTTCTACTAAACTGGACTCACTGTCCCCAAACAATTGTAAGCCAATAACATCCCTTGGTCCCATAAACCTTGAGATTATCAGCAACATGCAGGCAAACCTTCTGCACTGCAGCCGCTCTGCACAAAAGGGAGAAAAACTGATCCTTCAGAGAGTGGCCTGCAGGAAATATGTCTTAATCAAACACTGAAGTTTAGGGAGAGTAAGGGATGCGAGCAGGTACAACAATGGAATGTTAAGCTGAGGAGAAAAAACCTCAGGTGCAGAACAAGTGATGTGGGTGGTATTTGTGATAGGAGGCTTGCTGCTGAAGAGTCAGGGGGACCGGGGCCGTGGGGACAGACAGCCGCCCATGTTTCCTTCCCAGGGGCTCACTCAGCTTCAGGTACAGATTGCTTTTTCTTCTTGTTTTTGCTTTTGAGTTTTGAAGCTGTGATCTCACTTGGTGTGACCTAGAATTCACTCTGTAGCTCAGCCTCCCCTTGATCCCTTGGCAGTCGATCCTTTTTGCCTCTGTTTCCTGAGTACTGAGAATACAGAAGTCGCCTCGGTCCGTTTAGATTTCCAATGGTTTGTTCACGGTATTAAAATACTGCCTTTATGTAATTCTTATTTTGGAGTTTTGAATGGCACTTCCTTGTGATATGTTCCATTGTAGGTTTCCAAATCATTAAAGACAGTTTTAAAAAGACACTTATGGTAAAGTGCAGTGGCGAGAAGAGAGGGAGGGAGAGAGAGAGAGAGACAGTGCACAGGGTCCTGAGGTCACTCACCCTCAGTAACCTTAGGAATCCCCTTACTTAATTAGGGACCCTAAGCTGTTTCAATGCTGAAAAGAACTTCAACAGAAACCCGTGTACTAAAGCAGAATTGGAAGTTTTCCTGAAACTATTTTAGTATAGGTTTGTGGCACGAGGGTTAAGAGAGAAAGAGGACTAAGAACAGAAAATAAGACACACCCAAAGGCATGATGTCGGCTTCTAGAGTGTTACTGAGGGTAAGACACACCCAATGTGGGCCTGGACTCCTCAGACAGTCTCATTTAATTGTCTCAACATTAGCTGAACCTCATTTAATTGCCTCTGCAGTAGCTGCAGGTGCCATTTCCTTGGCTTTCAGGCTGTATCTCAGTAGATTGCTTAGGAAGACTCCCTGCTTTTTTTTTTTCTTTGAAGTGAGAAAAGTGAGGTGGCTTGGGGGGGGTATCTTTGATGGAAATAAAATCGACAAGATAACAATCAGAAAGCACTGCAGGTTCACCAAGACTTTGTATGTGTCCCTGTAAATGGATTTCTGTTGAGATTCCTGGAAAAATGCAGGCTTACAGCTGGGGAAGAAGAGCCCTAGGCAGCTGTTGATTGCATAAGAATTTTTTCTTTGCTGTCAGTGAGTCTGCAACTGGATTCTAGAGTAAAGGGCTTCCCTCCATTCTCATGTACCCCAGATTTTCCATTGTTTTATCCTTCTTCATAGGATTCTAGAGAAAGTGCTAAGTGAAGGAGAATCTAGATGTAGAGATGTGGCTGGATGCTTAAAAATGCTAGAATATAATAAAAATAATGAGTTTAGTATGTATTTCTTCCTCCTGTTCTTCCTCTTCCTGCTTCTTCTTCTTCTATGGGGATGAAACTTCTATGGGGAGTAAGTGCACTACAATAGCACTTAATATGTGTTTTCTTGATTTGCTTACTAACTTTTTCTTCACAGTTGAGGATATATAGTGATGTCACTAATTTTCAGTTTTGGCATTTATATAATTTGCGCTACTAAGATTTCCCTACCACCAAAAATCAGTGAAACCACTGTCTTGCTCTTTAAATAAGGGAAATATACATTTCCGCGTGGCTACCAATATTTATTTGGAACTTTTTAAGTTTCCTGTAAATATAAACCTTTTACTTTCCTAGTGTATGTGTGGAAAGACTGACTTACCAAAAGCAAGAAATGGTAGTTTATTACCATTAGCATATGGAGATGTAAGTCAGGCATGATGTTATATAGCCATTATCCCAGCACCTGAGTACCTGAGACAGGAAGATCATCTGTTGGATGCCAACCTGAGCTACATAGGGAACAGCTTGGGCTACATGGTGAGACCCTATTTGAATAGAAGGCAAAATAAACGTCTCCTGGCCCACCAGAATCTTCTGTTGCATGAATATGGAAATCAAGAGATATTGTTGTGGGGTTCCCCCTGTGTTCTTTATGTCTCCAGGTTCTTGTGTTTGGGAGGTGAAGACTGAAACCAGAACACACATAGAGGATTAAGGCAGAGTTTATTAGAGGAGAGAAAGAATGGAAGTCACAGACTTGAATCTGTGAGGGACAAGAGAGTCCAGCACTCAAAAACTACAGACATATAGTCCCACACGAGGGGTAAAGGAGTCAAAGATGGCTGCCCGGATCAGAATTATTTATAGGCTAGATAAGCCCTTGAAAAAAATGGCTTTTCCTCATTGGTTAACTCCTGTTTCTGTAAACCTAATTGGAACATTTGGCCCTCTACATCTCATTGGTTGTTCATATTGGGTCTGTTCCGAATGAACAGACCACAAATGGGTCTGTTCAACCCAATTAATCTCGTAGCCAACCTCAAGGTAGGGTTTATGGATAACTAATCTCCATATCCTTTAATGAACAGAGGACTGGGGGAAATTGGCAATTTTGTGAAGGATTAGAGTCGGTTCTTCCAGATTAATACCTTCAGGGTAATCACAGCCTTGAGTATGACCTTCAAAGAACTTGCTCTAAAACTGCCTACATATGAAGAGATTGTCAGGGATATATACTAAATGGACTTTTCTTTTTCCTATTGGCTTACATAATTTTTACTCAGGGTTAAATCTCAATTGAGGCACATTAATAAATTAAGATCACTTTATTCTTTAACAAGAGCAGTGATCTAGATAGATGTGCTCATATAATTCCTTGCCAACATAGACCTTATTTGATGAGTATAACCAATAACAAAACTCTTATATACAAACCTTCTGCTATAAAAACTTCAGATAGATTTATGAAAAAGGTAGGTAAGTGAATTTTCAGATCAGTTTGAATAAGCTTTACTTTTAAATCATGTGCTGGCATTGTGAGCTTGGAAAATTGTTCATTATTACAACCAGTTTCTTCATATTTAAAGTAGGAACATTAATAGAACCAACCTGATAGGCAATTTTAGAGCAGCCATGCTGGGAGGTCCATGCTGGGAGGTCTTTGAAGGTCTCTGAAGTCATTCCCCATGTCTGGGATTACCCTGAAGGAACACAACCTGCTAATCTGGAGAAATTGATTTTAACCCTCCACAGAGATAAAGAGAGCCAACTTCCCCCAACCCCCAATTTATGAAAGGAAATGGAGCTAACCAATAAGGACAGCTAGTTTTCTCAGGCAAGCCTAACCCTGTAAATATCTCTGACCCTGCCAGTCATTAGACAACTCTCTTGCCTCTTGTGGATTCAGTCTGTGAATTCCCTTCCTTCACTCCTCTAATACATTTTGCCTTAGTTCTCTGTCATATTCTGATTTCAATCTTTGATTCCCGAACACAAGAGCCTGGAAATAAAACCCTAGAGAATCCTCATCAATCAGGTTTTGTAACTACAACACAACTTCACACCAAAGGCACTTCCTGGCTCAGAGACATCGCATAAGTGGATGCTGTGGCACATGCATGGCAGCTGGGGGCAGAGATGAGAGAGGCTGTGCTTATCCTCAGTGTGCTAACCTGTGACCCTCTGGATGACAGGTTGCCTTATGTGTCACAGTGCCTGCCAAACCCCTGAATTCCCACGTATGAATGATTACGACAGGCACAGCATCAAGTGGACTGGGCTCATTGAGATCAACAGGGGACAGACAGGCTCCCCTGGGCCCCTGTGTGCACACTGTGGGCATCTCCTTTGAGCTGGGCTCTGTGTACTCATACCATGGGCTTTGTCAGCCCCACAGGAGATTGGTGAAAAACTTCCATTCTTTAGCTTTTTCATGGCTTCTTAATGTGGAGTTGGAACTCAATCACAACTACTATGGATATCCTAAATGTAGTTTATCTTATTCTTCATATATTATTTTTTAGTGAAGCCCTGTCTATGGGGAAGAAGAAAAAAGAGAACATGAAGATGGGTGGGGGGATGTGTTGGGGAGATGTCCAGGAAGAAAGTGAGGGGGTAGATATGATCAAAATGTATTATAGACATGCATAAAACTTTAAATAAAGAAAACAGTAAAATACTTAACATACAGTACATAGTTAATTAGTTCAACAAAAATGTTAGGTATGAAGTCTCTGGATGATGGAATCAACTCCCGTGGCCTGTGTTGAGATCCAAGGACAAAGGTTTTCTGAGAGAAAGCTTCCTGGAAGATGTGATGTCTGCAACAATTCCTGAAAGAACCAGGCAGGGAGAGAATGATGTGGCACCCGGAAGAGGTTGGCAGTGAGGGGTGGGGACTCGTGTTCTGGGAAGAGAGCATAGTGGATAGATGATTTAAAAGTAAAGCTTCCTTGAGAGTTGAAGTAGCAGTTAGGTAGTTACAGAGTAGCAATGAATAGTTTTAGAGTAGCCACGCTGGGAGGTCTTTGAAGGTCTTCAATGGTCACCTCCCCCTACTGGGAATACCCTGAAGAACACACCCTATCAATCTGGTGGAATTGACTCAAATCCTTCACAGAGATAAAGTCCCTAACTTCCCCCAGTCCTCTGTTCAAGAAAGGATATGGAGATGAGCTCTTCGGTGCAGATAAAGCTCTACCTTGAAGTTGCCACAGTTGCCTCCCTCCCACCCCCATATGAACAGATCAATAAAATGCAGGGGACCAAATGCTCCAATCAAGTTTGCAGAAAGAAGCTAACCAATGAGGAAAATCCACTTTTGATGGGCCTGTCTATCCCTATAAATACTTCTGACCCTGTCAGTCATCTTTGGCTTTTTTGCCCCTCATGGGACTAAATGTCTGGAGTCTGTGAGTTCTTTTCTTCCTCTCCTTTTCTTTCTTTGCTCTCCCACTTAAATGCCTGGACACAAGAACAAACATTTGGAGCAGCCATCAGAAGGCTGTCTTGCCCCTCCTGTATTCAAAGTCCGTGAGTTCTTCTTTCTCTCCTCTAATAAACTCTGCCTTAATCCTCTACGTGTATTCTGGTTTCAGTCTTCGACTCTGGAACTAAGAACCTAGACACATAATAGCCCAGAGAACTTGCATCATTTTGTTGAGCAGAGCCAGGAGATCAAACCGTATCAGTAGGAGGTGACAGTTCAGACATGACAATGAATAAACTCAGGGTGAAGACTGGCAGAATGAGAAATGCAGTAAATTAAGGACAGGTGTAACAATGTAACAGTGTAACAGGGGCCCACGGAGACTCTTGGGGGCGGGGATAAGCTGGTGCGGAGTGAACATGAACCTGACAGCCTCTGGGAGTCAGGCAAGTGGCAAAGCAGGCTCTCAGGCTTGTAGGCTGTCAGGCTTGAAGTCATTTATTTTAAGTATCAGGCTGCTATATACCCCACCCGACATCCCATAAGTCCCAGCGTGAGTCTGCTGAGTTGTCCTGTCCGGATTGGTCCTCTCAGCCAGGCGGTTTAACAGCACCAACTGTCTTTGTTCTAGAGAAGGCGTAGTCTCACGAGATTTGTAGTCTTGTGAGATTTGAATGCTTAGCAGGAGGGAGAAGTCTAAGGAGCCTCTCTGTATGGGGGATGGAAGCCTCTGTGGCACAATCATTGTGCGTTCCTCCTACAGAGAGAGACCCAACATTGAACAAGGTGGTTTAAGAAATATGGCCTAGAAAGAAGACACATTTCCTGCCCACTTCTTTCCTTGCCCATCCATCCTAGGATCAGGGCTCTGGCTGGGATCCTGTCTGATAGAGATCAGATAGGAAAACACAGTGTTAAACATGTTGATGGGGCAAACTTGGTCTCTCTAGTCAGCAGCAAAGAGGGGAGAGTCAGGAAGAGATAATAGGCAAATGACAGCATTGAAAATTCCAGAGCTGGATTCAGGGGATTAAAGACTCTGGAGAGAGGATTCCAGAAGAGTTCTTTGCTGTTCTTCAAGGATAAAGTGTGAAATTCTTTTAAATAATCTTGGGACTATTGAATTTAGTGCAGACACATAGCCACATGGAGGCCTAGTTTGATTATGGTTATTGAAGTGTTGGATATCAGTGGCACAAGGACTGCTATTGGACTGTGGTGAGGCTTGTGCCTCGGTCTGGCACCCACCCTTAATATACCAATGAAAAATAAAATTAGCAATGAAAAGCAGAAAAAGGAAATTATTCAATATGGGCATATCAGGAAGAGGGAAATACAGTGGCTTTAAAATCTATCTTGGAGGTGTTCGAAGTGGGGTTTGGGTTTAAACAGAGGGAAGAATATGGAGTCCTGGCCAAGGTGGGCTCCACCCACTGTTGCCTTATCCTCACATCCAACCCAAGTCTTTTCTGGAAGGTGATCCAAGTTACCAGAGCTCAGTGAAATTTCTCACTGGAAGAGAAGTTCTTCCTCTGACTGGCACCACATCTGTCAAGTTTTCAGTAATCTTGTGAAATTCCCTTTCTTCCTTTCTTTCTCTTTTTCCCATCCTTGAGATCCCTTGGGGAATTCCATCTTCTCAGGAGCCAGAGCTTCTCTGATAACCAGAGCATATGTGCATGTTTGTTTGTGTATGTAAGAGGTCATTTGAGTGTGTGTGTGTGTGTGTGTGTGTGTGTGTGTGTGTGTGCCTATGGAGGTCTAAAAGTGACTTCCAGAATCGTCTTGGATTGTTCTACCTCCTTATTGCTTTGCTATGGAGTTTCCCAAGCTCTACCTTCCAGGGTCCCAATTATAGGCCACCGCCATTTTCAGTCCCTCCAGCAGTTTTTTAAGTAGGATCTGCGATCAAAATGAAGGTCTTTTTGTTTGCTAGGCAAAGGCTTTAATCCCTGAACCATCTTTCCAGCCCTGAAATAAGCTTTTTAAGAGTTATTCAAGAGCAAGTTCTTTTAGTAGCAGTTTACAGACCTACTTGGGGAAGGTGTGGATCACTTAAATAGGGGAAGAGAAACCAGTGTTCCTTTGGCTTCTTCTTGTCCTTGACTGCCTTGGTCTGGTCTATGCAAATTGGGTCTGGTCTATGTGATTTCTATCCTGCAGTAGAATTGAGAAAGGGAAGTTAATTTGTACTAATCACAGCTTAAACTATGCTTCTTTTCTAGGTGAATGGTCCACCTGGACAGGTTCTCAGAATTAATATAAGACTCTTTGGGCTGTGCATGCATATCTATGACCTCTTGGGTGTAACAGAAGAGAGGTGACGTATTAAACTTTATTTCCTGTCTTAGTAATTGCAAAGGTACTGGTCCATGACTTATAAAACATCCCAAAGATCTGCTGTGTATTTGTTTTAGTGAAATTTATGTTTAGGTGAAAGTATGTTGTCTGTGCTTTGTTTGTTTGAGTTACGGAGTGGGGGGCGTGAAGGGGATTGGGGGGGGGTTATCTCTCTCTTTCCCAGGCTGCTCTGGAACTCTTGAGCTCAAGGGACCTTTTTGCCTAGATGCCTGGCCTGTGACAGAGTTTCAATAATTACTTTGGGAAAATAGTTCAAACTTGTAGGTATTCAAGGTGCACACATACACGAATATAGTGAATTTGTAATTATTTTCACCCACGCAATGTATTTATAGTTTATCTTCTTTGCTAAATTCTTTGGTGTGCGACACACTGCGCAGGATAAACTTTTCCTGACAGAGCTGGCTGTTCATCTGTTGTCCGTTCATTGATTGGACAGTTATTGTCTGACAAGGTGGAAGGAGTTGGGAATGCAAAGAAACAGTCCAGGAGAACGACACAGACCAGTGTTACCAAATAGTGGATTTCAAGGGGCCTTATTTCCCTGAAACGTGTTCCTTCTCGCAGCTCTCTACTCATGTCTATCCAAACGTCTTAAATTCACCAATCAGCCCGCCGAAATTAAATCACTCTGAATAACAAACCCGGGGATAAGGCTTCTACGTGGATTCGAAAAGATGACCGCTTAGCGCCCCCAGCCAGTGCGGTTCAGCGACAACTCACCTCCCTGGGGAGGGAGGGGCCATGCTGGTTCTGGAAGTTTATAATTAAGTTCGGAGTGTGTGGGATGGAAGTGGGAGGAGGAGGCACGTCATGCTGGGCAAACGCTCGCCTGGCTAAGTAGCAGAACTAGAGGCGGAGAAAGCTTTCCGTTTTCTTAAACAAAAGTCGCCGGGAAGCTCCCGGAGGGATCGGGAAGCCCGGGGCGCGGGGCGCTCGCCGCGATCTTGAACGCGGGGTGGCGTTGGGACGTCCAGAGGTCGCCGATCCCCGGCTGGCAGCGCTCACTCCAAGGCCCGGGTGCTCCGCTAGACTGTGTCCACTGCCCGGGGCCCCCGCGGGCCTGGCCGCCCACAAGAGTCTGCGATCGCGCGCGCGGAAGTGCGCTCGGCCCTCTCCAGTGGGAGGACGGCGCTCCGTGCGACTTCCTCCTCGGCGGGGCGGCTCGGCCTCCGGGCCGGCTCCTCCTCCTCCCCGGCCTCCTCCCCCTGCCCGGGGCAGCTCCCAGGCCCGAGGTGCGGCGCTCTGCTCGGCCGGGCAGTCCCCAGCGCGCGAGCCGCGGGAGCCGCCGAGCCCAGGGGCCGCCCGCGCCGCCGCGCCCGCTCCGCGCCCCGCGCTCCTCTCCCCGGGTGATCTCGGGGAAGCTCGGCCTCCCGCCTCCCTGCCGCTGCCCCGGCTTCGGCCGCGACTTGGGGCGCGCAGGCGGCGGCGGGCCGCGGGCACCGCGCGCGCGGATAGGGGCGGCCGCCTTGGGGCTCCGCACCCCGCGCTCCCTCGCCGGCGATGGCTGCGGCGACGCGGCGCCCCCTCTGCCTCCGGCTGCTGCTGCTTCTCCCGGGACTCCTGCTGCCTCTCGGCGGCGCCTTCAACCTGGACGTGGACAGCCCCGCCGAGTACTCCGGCCCCGAGGGAAGTTACTTCGGCTTCGCCGTGGACTTCTTCGTGCCCAGCGCGTCCTCGTAAGTGGCTGCTCAGGCCCGCGGGGCCACCCCTCCCCCACCGCGCACCCACCCGGTGACTCCTCGCGGGGACCCGGAGGTCCCGGGGACACCCCGGCCTTGGTCTGTCCCACCCACGCCATCCCTGGCTGGATCACGTCCTGGAGGGGAGGGGATATACGCGGAGGGGATGAGCTCCCAGTAGAGGCACTAACCGTTCGCTTCGACCCTGTCCCCAACTTTTTAAGATTGGCAGGGGAAAGAGCTTGGAAAGAGATCTGTGCTTACTATTCAGGACAGTGGGAATGATCGGCCAGATTTCTGGCTCATCTTTCACTTTACTGGCTGGGTTCATTTCAGCTCCAAGATTCTTTTTCTGAAGTACCAGTTAATCCTCCTGGTGGTCCTTTTGGCTCTTCTGAAGGAAGTCCTCCCGCTTCTGCCCCTCCTCGCTGCCCCTCACCCCCCCCCCCCAAACTCCAGTCTGGTTCTGTTTCATTTCAGCCTTTTTCCGCTGACTAAAGAATCACATAGTTGCATTAAATTCATTGTCTTATCTCCGGGACTCTGAGACCTTTGTGGTTTTGAGGTCTAACATATGAACTGAATGTGTCATCTGCTCTTTTTATAGCGATGTACTATTTAGGTCATTGTTCAGAAAGAGCAAAGATACTGTGTTTTCAGTAGCTGCAGATCACTTGGCTAACCAGAAGGTAACAGTTTACTTTGTGTTTCTGAATTTCCTTAGATCCGTGTGGCAGCAGTCAGGGATTATAACAGTTATCGTCATTTTTGGATTAAAAATTGCCAGGGATTGTACTAAAGGCTGACTTCATCCTTCCCCACCCCCACCCCTGTAATAGCGTTAGACATTCTGATTCAGTGAGTGGTCATTGGTGTTTTATGGTATTTACATCTTTATCTAAGAAACTTTTTTCAGTTCTTCCTAAAGGCTCTGGAGTGGTAACACCATGTTTAATTTTACTGTTTTCTCTGCAAGATTACCTTCTTTGGGAGGAGAATGCACAGGAGAGTTTTAAAGCTCAGCTCTGGGACCCTTTTTTCTGACACACACCTGTTTTGAGAGTACTTGTCTGTGATTGGTCCAGCGTTGTTCGGTTTTGCCATTTTCCTGAACGTTGCTTATTATCAATTTTGGTAACAGCTTTTAGAGCAACAAATATAATGGGTGTAGTTGGTGGAAGTGAGGTATCCATTTATGTAGCAAAATTCAATTTATTTCCAGTTCCCAAGGCTTTTTGTGAGACCCGAGCACAGATGGTGCAAAATGATATATTCTCTGACTGCAGCCAGCATTTAGCCACCTTCACATTTGATATAATCTGTTTTATGGAGGGAAAACATAATGCTTCAGGGCATGCTAAGCATCTGTTTTATCCTTGAGATATTATGCACCCCATCTTTTCTCTCTAATTTTAGTTAGCTTGCCTTTTAAAATTTTTTGTTTCCAGATCTTTTTAAGTGTATGCTTTTTATATTGTGGAGTTTTTTGGCTGGTTCCAAGGATGCACCTTTTAGATTTAATTTGTACAGGAATTCTGGCTGAAAAATACATTCTGTGTTTTGTCAGGAAGTAGTATTTAACTACTTGAGAAATGATGATGTGTTTTCCAAATGTTGCTGTGCCTTCTGTGGCCAGAGTTTAGTTTCAAAACACAGCATAGGCATGTTGACAGACTGACCAGCTTTGAAGCCTTTTTTTTTTTTTTGCCATGGAATACAGCACTACTGAATTGTTAGTTATATTTGCTGTTGCTGATTACAAGGTATGTGATTGAATCTTTGGCTAATTATGATCATGGAATACACTAAGATCTAAGATATTTCTATAATCTCATATATTTTCTGAACTCTCTATAGCCTTCAATGGTAAGATGAAGTTGAATTTGCATTTATTTGTTATTAACAGACTAAGGAACTTTAGATATGCTTAAATTACAAAATGGGAAGCAAACTTTGAGATGACTTTAGACAAGATATACATAAACAAAGCTTTCTTCTTAAAATTTCATACTAAAAGATTATTATGTGATCATGCTTATTTTTGTAAAAGACAAAGATTTAGCAAGTTTTGGGATGCATGGTACTCTTTTATCAGCTGCATCTATTATATGCTTCTGTCAGTTTCTAAAGAAAATCATGTAATAAAGTTTCCTATTGAAGGAGTTCTTTTACTGGGGGAGGGGAAAGATTTAATTAGGGGAGAGAAAGAGTATGTTGTCTGTTCCAGTTTCAAGGGTCTAAAGACTGTAGACAAGCTGTGAAATAGCTTCATGTCTTATTTTGTGAAAACCAGTATATCAATATTTATTAAAAAGAGAAAGACATATGAAGTGCTGAGCAAAAATGTTAAGTTGGGACTGGAGAGATGGTTCAGTCAGTAAAGTGCTTGTTGTTCAAACATGAGGACCTGAGTTCCGTCCCCCAGAGCCCATATGAAAAGACAGGAGTGATGTTAATCTCTGCACACATGTGCAAACAACACCCCACTCAAAATAAAAAAAGAATTGGTAAACTTATAAAAAGTTTAAGGTAAAACTCAGCGTGGAATGCATATCCGTAATCTCATAACTCAACATGTGGAAACTTCAGGGTCAGGAGTTCAGGTAATTGTCATGTACAAAACAAGTTTCAGGTCAGTTTGGGTTACATGAGACCTTGTCTGAAAATACAAAAAAGACATTGAATTTCAAAATCTTTTCCCTTTTCTCCATCAGAATGAGTGGAGTCTTTTTTTTTTTTTTTTTTTTCTCTTCAGTTATTGTGTGTTCCTAGGCACAAAGATGGGATAGGTGAATATATCTTGGAACCAGAAAGTGATTTCAGATCTTCAGTAGTTCCCAGCACTAAAATGACAACTCTCGGAAAGGTTTTAAAATAAAATTGCTGCCTGGCTGCATCTTAGTTCCAAAAGTAGAGGAGTTATAACTTGATACCACAAATGGCTTGCAGGTTATTTCGCCTTGACCAGCCTATCTGGACTTATTTTGAAAAAAAATGAAATATTTCACACCAAAGAGATGTCAGTTGCACTTCCATTTCTATTCCTGGTGCTATGCTTTTCTCTGTTGCCCTGGAAATAATTTCACATCCCTCCCTCTCATTTCTATTTTCCTTCATCTCTCCTACTGACTGCCCTCCCCCACGATTAGTCAGCGCTTACTCACCAGGCAGAAGCTCTTACTACTTCTTTAAGAGTTTCCTGAATCCAGCTCTTCCGTCCCCCTGTACTACCTACCTGCCTATCTCAGGCCCAATCGCCACAGGTGTGGTCTCAGCTGCTGAGTTCTCTTCAATTGCTCTGCTATTGGTTAGCTCTTAGGCCTGCAAAACATCTTACATGTTTCCACTGGTTTTATGTTTTGGAAACATTCTTTTGTGATCTTATTCTGCTGTGAAATCCTCTCCTTAAGACTCCATTAGCAGAGAAAGTTCTGGCTGCCTACCCTAAGTTTAAGGTTCCTTTGGCGTCTGTGGCAACCTACATGTAATTTTTAAACTTCTCTATTGTAACTGCTGTCACGATACTTTACAAAATGACTCCAGAGCTGGGTGTGGTGGTGAATAGCTAGAACCCAACACTTGGGAGGTAGAGGCCAGAAGTTTGCCATTGCCATACGTTTGAGGCCAGCCTGGACTCGGTAGTGAAACCCAGGCTTGCCTGGGCTAAAAGTGAGACCCTGTTTCATTTTCCTACTGCCCCCATCCCCTGAAAAAAAAGGAGACTCTACCACATTTTCATAAACTTCAGTGTGATTCTATGTTTTAATGTTGATTAGTGTTTCTCATCATAAATAATAAACATATGCAGATGGTAATCTATTAGTTGGGAAACAAATCTTAGGTTGGTTAAGGTCATAGGTTTATAGGAGGACACCAGAGAAAGGAAAATGTATGCCCTTTTCAGTTCTTGCTTCCGTTTTACTTTACATAATTGTTGACTCAGAAAATGTTTTGTTTAATAATGAAAGTAAGTCTGAAATTGCACTCATGCCTCTGAAATAACATTCAGTTATTTTGTACCTGTTTCTTTCCACGTACATGGACAGTATTTTTTTCATAAGTTCATTGTTCTTAAGTTTTATAAGCTCATTGGTCAACCTAGAGTTGCTAGCTGCATGAAGCGTTCTTTATCTTGGAAAGGTCAGTGCTGAAAGCAGCCAAATAACTTAGTTCATTTGGAGGGTTTGAAAAATGTACTTGTCATTGTTTGGCAAGCTGCCCTTCCTTGGTAGCCCGGATCACATTCTGTGAAGCAACTGCCCTTCCAACACGTGTTGGATATGGAAGCGCATCCCAAGGACATCTTTCAGTTGGTGTTAGTGTCTGTCTTTCTCCCTTTCCCTTCTTTTCCTTCCCATTCCTCTCCCTCCTTGTCCCCCTTTTCCTTCTCATCTCCTGTCTTCCCTTTTTTCCACCCATCCATCTCTTCCCCTGCTATCCTGTTGCTCCTTACCCCTTCCCACTTCTTGGCATGATATGAATAGACTACTCATTTCTGGAGTCTAAGGAGTCCTTTAGTGAAAATGAATTTGGTCATCTTATAACTTGGTGTGAATGTAGATCCTGATAACTTTGGGGCGGGGTAGGGATGGAGTCTGTCATGGTTTGAATGTGAGTTGCCCTCCACAGACCCATGTGTGTGCATCTTTAGCTGATATTCATGTTTGGGGATGGTAGTGGCATCTTCAGAAGATAGAGTCTTGCTGGAGGAAAACATCACAGGGGGTGGTCTAGAGGTTGGATAACACCTTCCTTTTTCCTCTCAATTGACTTTTGCTCTCTCTGTTTTCCTGATGGTGGCAGTGAACTAAACCAGCCTTGTGCTTCTGCCTCCAGCCATGCCTTTTGCTGAGTGATTCCTGCCAAAAGGATCTATATCCTCTCTGGAACCGTAAGCCAAATG
Source organism: Typhlomys cinereus (assembly GCA_023101885.1). NCBI lineage: Eukaryota > Metazoa > Chordata > Mammalia > Rodentia > Platacanthomyidae > Typhlomys > Typhlomys cinereus. Next base: position 6,059,521 of record JALPQD010000020.1, read on the forward strand.
CATCTCCCATTCACTCTTAAGTTGTGTATGAGTATTGCCTCAAAGCAACAAAAAAGAAGTAATTGCAACAGAGTCCATGAGGAAGCTGAAGGCATGAGAAACTTCAGTTACTGAGTTTCATGTTCTCCCCAGTCTTTGGTGAAGTGCCATCTGTCCTGATGGTGGCTCCCCACCTTCTTTTCTTGCAAGGAAATTCTGTATGCCAGCTCCTCCATCATTTCCCTTTTCTCCCTTATTCAAGTTATTTGCCCATTAATACCCATTTGAGAGAATGTAGGAAAGGAAAGCCCTATTCAAAAGGGATTTAATAATTTTTAAAATTTATGTACTTATTTATTTAGTGTGTGTGTGTGTGTGTGTGTGAGAGAGAGAGAGAGAGAGAGAAAGAGAGAGAGAGAAAGAGAGAGAGAGAAGGCATTGTGTGCCTCTGCGGAGGACCAAGGGTGACTTCAAGAATCATCCTGGATTGCTTCTACCTCCTTGCTTCACTCCAGGGTTTCTACTAGGGCCTGAAGTGCAGGCTACCACCATTTCTGCCTGGCGTTTTTTTCCTTGGGACCTGGAATCTGAACTCAGGACCTTCTCCTTGCAAGACAGAGTCTTAACCCCTGAGACATCTCTCCAGCCTGCAATTTAATCATTTTTATTGTGTTATTTATGTATGTGGATGTCACTACTCATGGGTAAAGGTTAGCTTTCAGACATCCATGGTCTATTTCCACCATATAGGTTCTGGGGCTAGAATTTGGGTCACTAGTTTGTATGGCAAAACTTTACTCCCTGAGCCATCTCATGGGCTGAAGATTTAAAATGTGATGCTTGTAATTTTGCTAGGATATATTACAAGTGTATTAATTGGTGTTTTGATTCCTAATACCATCATCATGTAACTTGCCTTCCTCCAGCAAGACTCTGTCTCTTAAAGTGCCACAACCTTCCCAAATATAAACACCAGCTAAAGATACAAACACATGATCCTGTGTTGGGCAACTCATTCAAACCATGACAGACTCCATCGTCCTATTCCCAGATGTTATCAGGATCCACATCTATACCAAGACTTGATCCATACCAAGACTTTAGACTTCAGAACTTTTTTAATTCAGAATTTTCCTTTTATACAAACAAAACAAATGGTTGTCCCTGCCACCCTCCCCTTTTTTTCATCCTTCCTCTCTTCTCTTCCACCCTCCCCTTCCTTCACCAATCCACCCCTTTTCCTTCCATGCTCTTGACTTCCTTCTGGTTGTCTGCTCTAATAGGGGATCAGACCTCTGTGGCAATATGAGTGGCCCATAGATTTCATAATATTTTTAGATTTGTATTTGTCTGTTATCAATTTGAAAAAATTTTTTCTTTGAAGTAATTATTATGGATATTGTTATTTCTAATCACTGGAGCAGGGAGCAGAGACTCCAAGATGTGAGGCTATTCCCTCAGGTGACTTGCAGTATTTGTAACTTTGAGTCCTCACTTGGTAGTGCTTTACCATGCTGTTCATTAGATTTGAAACTTTTTTTTTTTTTTGCAATGTGTTTGAAAGGAAGGAAGAAAGGAAGGGACGAAGGAAAGAAGGAATGGAGGAAGGAACGGAGGAAGGAATGGAGGAAGGAACGGAGGAAGAAACAAAGGAAGGAAGGAGACAGAAAAATTCTTACCTGAATTAGTCTAGTATAGTCAATCACTAGATAGCCTTAATTGAAATTTTAACTTTTGTAGACAAACATTAGATATTCCTCCTTTGAACTTAAGTGACAATTATTTTTATCACTCTTTTCTCAGTAGTGCATTATTTGCAGTACACACTCACTGCTTTTTAATATTACTTTCTTTGCATAACATCTTTTTATTGCCCTGTATCCTGCATTATATGGGAATACTTAAGTTTTTAGAGTATAACTCCCTCTTCATATTTTAACCTATGTCTACATAGTTATATTTTCTCCATCTCTCTTTTCCTCTCTTTGAAAAAAGCTTAAAAGTTACTCAAGTGGCACACGGGTATTTTGGACAAGGAAACCATTCCTCATCTTTTTTTCCTTAACTGATCAAGGATTTTGGATGATACACCTTGTGTCTTACTCTGTGATTTCTTTGACACTTCACCAATGTGCAAGACTGCACAGGAAGGTGCGTGTAGGAAGACTGGATGGATGCCCATATTAGCTCTTCTAATTACCATCATTTCATGCCTGTAATGTGCACAGGGCCGGCTGAAAAGCTGCAGCCTTGTTTCTGGTCTCTGCCCGGGCGCTCAGGCTGAGAGCTGCCAATAGAAGGCTGCTTTCATTGCGAGGCCTTTCCTACTGCGCCCTTTCTTCTGCCTTTGCTGAGGGCCGCCCCCTAATAACTTCCTAGTTCCCTCCTTCTCACAGCTGCCAAGTCAAGAAGATGTCTAAAGAACAAAATTAAGTTGTGTGGTTACATAAGGAAATTATTTTAAGGATAATTGAAATAATGAGATGATTAGTTGAGGATGACTTCTACACTGTAAAGCCCTTGCAGCTCACTGGAAATAGTTTCTGTATGGTTAGTTGAAATCAAGATGTAGCTGCTGAATGTATATGTTCCTCCGCTGTTCTCTTTCTTTGAGGTCTTAGATGTGGACAGCATCGGGGTGTACAGAGTCAAAAAGACACACGTTGTTGTAAAGAAAGTATATTTTCCACAATAGAGGAGTGTTATGGGGTGTAAGTCCAGGATTTAGTTGCTTGTAGGTGTCAAGGCAAACTGCCCCATGCTAACCTGGAAGCTGGTATCCTCAGAAACACTAAAAGTACTTTTATGTGCTTGGCTGGCCATCCAAGGGTATGTGTGGGAAGTCCCAAGTCCGTCAAGGCACAGACCTTGAAAAGCAGCACACACAGCTAAAATATTCTTTCTTCATTGACCTGCCCCCCCCAAAATAATTTAATCTGCATAACTAAGGGCAGATTTTGTGTAAACCAGCCTGGCCTGGAACACTCGTAGCACTGAAAGCTGAGAATGACTTTGACCTGATTTTCCTTCCTGGATGCTGGGATTAGCTGTGTGGACAACCACACCCAGCTCTATGTGATGTTGGGGCTCAAACCCAGGGCTATGTTCAGGCTAGATGAGCCTTCTCCCAAGTGATCAACATCCCCAGCTCTGTTTTCTTATGTTGCTAGGGATTCAGTCTGGGCTTCAGGAATGCTAGGCAGGCCCAGTCCCACTGAACACACTGCCAGCCTTGTGGACAAATCTGGACCACAGGGGAAGAGATACATATTAATTTGTTTATATATTTGCATATGTAAATTTGCATGCATGCTATTATAAAATTTACGTTTATGTATTTAATCATGTTACTCAGTTCTGCTCTAGAAAAGGGCACAGGGTTTGTGAAGACAAAGAGTTGCTTTCTTCCTCGAAACACGCAGTTCTTAGGACCAATCTTAACTTTTCATATGTGAAAGATACTGAATGAAAACTAACCTGATTTCTTACTCAGAATCATTTTCCTCTGATGGGAGAAAGCCAGTATGCTTCGCAGCTGCCAAATATGACTGCATGGAGCTTTATGAAACAGGGTGTGGCTTGGTGGGGAGTTTAATTTGTATTTTGAGTCAGTGCGGGATGCTTATTACCTAGCAGTCCTCACAGCTAGCTCCTCTCTGTCTGGTCTAGGTGAGATCTGGCAGCTGCTACCCACAGTAAAGAAAGTTGAAACCACTCAGAAAATTAAAAGGATCACGTTTCATATTTAAGATGCAGGTTGGTTCGTTGTTTTCCAGAGTGAAAAACAAGTGTAACCTTTCCTTGGCCAGAAGTATTTAAGTGACTCGGTGTTTAGGAAAATGATATGGTAATGACAATGGCACGTATTTAGGGCTGACAGATTCTCTGTATGCTCTTTTTCTTCTTCTAAATCTGTTTATTTCTTTTTTAATTTTAATTTTTTAATTTTTCTACTTTTACAAGGATATTAGTATTTATCCTAGATTCCCTTCCTCTTCCTCTTCCCTTCACCATTCTCTCCCACTCCCACTCATCCTTCCGCCTATATGCTTCTACAGACCTCTAATTCACTCTAGCTTGTCTGTTCCTATGGGGACTCAGACCTCCGAGATATGTATCAAGTTACCTCTCTTCAGGCCACCCTACTGATTCATTTCTGTTTACTCATCCAGCTTTAGATCCAAAGCTAAATCTCAGCTTCTTGAGAAGACAGGCTCTTTTATTTTCTTTCTCTTCCTGGTTTTTTCCTCATCATCTTTTTAAGTATTTATTTATGGGCTGGAGAGATGACTTAGGGGTTAAGTCTCTGCCTGAGTTCAGATCCTGGATCCTACATAAAAATGCCAGGGGGAAATAGCAGTGGCCTGTACTTTTGAGCCTCCACAGCCATGCACAGTGCCCTCTGGTACACATGGACGCACATACACACAGATACATACAGACAGACACATATGAAAATAAATAAATTAATAAATAAAGTTTGTTTAAGAGGGAAGGAGGGAAAGAGAGAAGGCACAAACTTGCATACGATGGCATATGGGTAGAAATTAGAGGACAACTTTCTAAAGTCGCTTCCCTCCTTCCACCATGTGGACTTCTAGGGATTGAACTCAGGTTGCCAGTTTGGGGAGCTGTAACCTAACTGCTGAACCATCTTGCCAGCCCTCCCTCCTGACTGTGAGTGTTCTGACTTTCCAGAGCTCATCCTGTTCTTTTCTCTGCGCTCCCCTGGGTACTGAGCTCCCTTGTGTTCCCCAAAAGACCTCTATCTGGGCTCCAGACCATCGGAACCAGTCCTATCACAGAAGGCAGAGGAGCAGACTGAGAACCGAATTCATGGTTTCTGATGACCTGCCTCCTCCTTTCCCACACACTAAACCTTCTCCCATCTTCGCTCCCAAGAGCAGAGTCTGGTGGCCTCTTCATCATCTGTTTCTCCATGTTTAAAGCTGCTGGTGTTAAGTCTCTTCACCCTATTCTTATTGTCCTCAGATCTGCCCACCTCCCCTCTCCCTGCCCCTTACCTGATCCTTTCACCTCACGGAGCTTTGTTCTGGTTCCTCTCTCTGACTTGCGGCCTTCCTCATGAAGTGAGGACATTCAGTTTCCCTGCATTCAATGGACTTGGTGTTCTAGCTGGAAGCTGTTCATGGTTAGTTTTAGCCAGGCTCCCAGTCTACTCTCTCTGCCTCAGCTACACCTCTTCGGTGCCTCTTTCCTCTGCAGCATCTTTTTATGTCTTGCCTAGGACATTCCGCTCCACTTCTCTGTTCACTCTCCATCCCACTTTTCCTCCCTCACCTCCCCACCCCACCCAATTCCCTTTGTCCTTCTAGTCCTATCCGCTGAGTACTGTGTTATTTTCCTGCCAGTTCCACGTGAAAATTTCCCTGTCAAATTTGTCTCAAAGACATCTCTCCACTTTTTTGAAGTTAGTTTACTTAAAGGTACTCTTTCCAGCTCATTTCCTGGAGATAGCGTTGCTTCATCTAAGAAAAGTCTCCCTTCACTATTTCTAAGACTTCTCACTTGGCCAACTTGCAACAAGTGCACTTTGCAGCACTTGTAATGTAAAGTGCTTTGTTTATTGGCTAGTTTCTTACTGGCAGAACAATGGGAACCCCATCTAGAAGAGGTAATAATTGCTGTGTACTTCAAAAAACTACAAGAAAGGGTTTCCAATTGTTTTACCATACAGATGTGAGTGGGGGATGGACATGTAGCTCAGTTCCCTATGTGCTTTAATGGGGAGGGTGGGAGAAGAGACACACTGCAGAGGGGGGTTCTCTCTGGTGATTCCTAAACACCTCATAAACTCAGTATAGAGTTTCACACCTGTAACTGCCCTACTTCATAGATAGAACAGGACAATCAGAAGGGTTAGGTTATCTTTGGCTACATAGCAAAGTCAGGGGCAGCCTAAAAGAAGAAAAAAACAATAATTATGGGAGGAAATAGATATGCTTACCATTATTTAAACATTATGTGACATATTTATGAATCTAAACATCACATGGTGCCCCATAAATGTGTCCACTTTTTAGCTTTTTATGTGCCCATTAAGAACAGATTTGAATAAAAAAGCCTATCAGATGACAACGTCTCAACAAACACAAAGCAAAACCTTCCCTTACTCTAGCCAGCAAATGTCTTAAAACAGCTTTATCGAGATACATGACATACAGTAAAGTGTATATATGTAAATGTGCAGTTTTGACCATGTATGTTGTAAAGTGAATGTAAATGCATTATCTGCCACTGGGAAATATGCCCCTAGGAAATGTTTTTTAAAGATATTTATTTATTTATTTATTTATTTATTTATTTATTTATTTATTTATTTATTTATTTATTTTGTGTGTGTGTGTGTGTGTGTCAGAGGGCACTGTGTGTCCACGTGGAGGACCAAGGGTGACTTCAGGAATCATTCTGGATTGCTTCTACTTCCTTCTTGGTTTGCTCTGGGATTTCCCAGGCTCTGTCTACCAGGTCTGGAAGTTCAGGCCACCACCGTGTCCTCCTAGCATTTTCACATGGGATCTGGGAAGTGAACTCAGGAATTTCTGCTTGCAAGGCAGTCTTAACCCTTGAGCCATCTCTCCAGCCCAGAAATAATTTTAAAAATCTTTTTTACATAATATCAAAAGATTATCTGCTCATAAATGAAGATATCACTTGTGGCTTGTATCATCTGAAATATCATCTCTCCCTTTTTTTATTTTAGCCGGATGTTTCTCCTGGTAGGAGCTCCCAAAGCAAACACCAGCCAGCCGGGAATTGTGGAAGGAGGGCAAGTCCTCAAGTGCGACTGGTCATCGAGCCGCCGCTGCCAACCCATTGAGTTTGACTCGACAGGTAAACTCTGAAGCTGCTGCCCACATGCTCATTCCATTAAACGTTGTGACAACAATAAATAGTATAATCATTCAGTTCCACGGCGAGAGCTTTCCAGAAATAAACAATTTGCCTAGAATTCTGTGACATAGGATTGTATTTAAAATGTCTTCCCATTGCTTTGGATGTCTTCCAGCTAAAAAGTCAACAGGAAGAAATTTGGGGGAAATAATCTATTTACATGATTTTGCAGCTCTTTTGGCTGCAATTTTTTTCTTGCTATTTTTCTATGAGCCAAACTGAAGCATGACTCACCGGCCAGGATAGGAGCTCGCTCACCTCCCTGGTCATGGGTGGTCCAGCTGTGGTGTGCTCCTAAAACCAGTTGGGGACGCATTGGGTATTTAAGTAGATTTAAAACGACAGCAACAAGCTTATTCAACACACACCGGAAAAACTGTGTTACTGACAATGGGTTAATTTTAATTTCTGAGACAAATTCCACAGTCAGTCAAGAGTGGTGGGAGTAAGAAAAATAATGGTCTAAGGAAGACAAGAGATAATTTGTTTCACATGTATATCAGCAAAGTAAAATGTACAGAACTGATACAAACTATATTAGTGTATTTGCATATACTTAAAAGTTTAGGGAATGCTTAAGGAAGTAATTCGACATTTCTTCTACTACAATATTTTCCTTAGTTTTTTTCTGTGATTTTTGATTTGCTGATTTTGGCAAAGTACCTTTTTATTTTTCATTTGAACCTATGTACATTGAACTCTTCTTTTTTCTATATGACTTATGAAAAATCAGAGGTTTCAAGTGAAGAGATTGCTATTATTCAAAATATTATGGGTCACAATATTATTTATTTGTGTGTGTGTACACACGTATTTGTGTTTGTGTGTATCAGAAGCACTGTGTGTGCCTGTAGAGGGAGGCCCAAGAGAGACTTTGGGAATCATCCTGGATTGTTGTAGCTCCTTTGTCCTTTTTTCTTTGCTCTGGGTTTTTCTCAAGTTCCGTCTTCTACAGTCAGAAGTGCAGGCCATCATCATTTTCATGGGATCTTAACTCAGAACCCAGATCTTTCTGTTTTCTAAACAGAGTCTTTTTTTTTTTTTTAGAGGGTTAAGGTAGAGTTTATTAGAATAGAGGAAGGCTGGAACTCATGGACTCCAGACGTGGAGTGCCATGAGGGGCTAGGGTGCCTGTAAACAGAGTTTTAACCCCCCACTTCCTCTCCCCAGCCATCTCTCCAGCCCAGAATATTTATCTTTTAACAAAGTATAAACACTAATTATATGGGCTGTCCCTCACTTTTGGTTTTCTTAAATTGAATGGTTCAAGTGTATTCTGCTTTTTTCTTTGTGACTGTGTGTGTGCATATGTCTGCATGCATAAATATATGTGTGTGTGGGTGTGTGTGGGTGTGTGTGCTCATGCACATGCACGCGTGTGGAGGTCAAAGGTTGACATCACGTGTCTTCCTCTATTGCTTTACACCTCGCGTTGTTAAGACAGGATCTCTCACTGAGGCTGCGAATAACCTGTGGCTTGGGCAGTGGAGATCTGTCCATCTCGGACATCTGCCTGTAGGGCTGCAGATGGATACTGCCACACCTGGCTTTTTAAGTGATTTTATAGCAGGTCCCCATGTTCATGTCACAGGTACTTTACTTGGTGAGTCATTTCCATGGCTTCCTATCGCTGTTTTTAATACTGCTACATTTAGCCTTGCAATACGTTGGTACTGAAGAAATTTAACCTTAGGGGTTATTGAAAACTGATTATACACACAAATATAAAAATTTGTTGGTCTTGTGCACCCTTTGGCAATACATATACTAAAATTGGAAGATTGGCATGACCCGTGCACAAGGGTGACATGCAAATTCATGAAGCTTTCTCTAAAAAAATTGCTGGTCTAAAAGGATGTATAATGAAAAGAACTCCTTAGCTCATATGTTCAGAGACAGTCACTGTCACTCTAAGCAGTAATTTATTCTTCCAGAATTTTTTTTAATATATTCTTTAGAACAAGAACAATTATTCACATTTAGAAAATGTGCCGTTAGGTTCTTCCCTTCTCACTCCCTGTAGATCTTTTTATGCTGACATACATGGACATATATGCAAATAACTTGGGATTTTAAAAGTATAATTCATTTATTTATTTGAGAGAGAGGGAGAGGAAAGAGAGGAAGTGAGAGAGAGAGAGAGAGAGAGAAAGTGAGAGAAAGAGAGGGAAGGAGGGGGGGAGAGAGAGAACGCAAGCGAGAGCCTGGAGGTCAGAGTCAGGTCTCTTCTGCCATGTTAAGCTTCTGAGGATTGAACTCAGGTATCCATGTTTGCACACAGACACTTTTACCTGCCTAGTCATTTCTCTGCCTGCTGACAGCATTTTTTTAAAATACATGTGCCATAATTTATTTGACACACATTTCCTCATAATGAATATTTAGGTTGTTTTTAGCCTTTCGTTACTATAAAATTCTGCTGTAGAAAAATCTTACTTACAGATATTTCTAGAAATACGTGAATATGTCTGAATTAAATGCATGTATACTTAAAGTTTTAGGTATTGCAAATTATTCTTCATGGTATTTATGTGCTTTTGGTTGTTTCTGGCATCCATGCCAATATTGTATTTCACCATATTTTTTCGGCCATATTAGTTTTGTAGGAGAAAGCTACATTTGTTATTTTAATTTTCATTGCTTTTATTAGCAATTAAAACAGATTAATTATTCATATTCCTGTGAATAATTTTTGTAAGTTGTGGGTATTTCTTCCTGTGTATAGTTTCTTTCAGTTGTGAATCTTTTCTATTGGTTTGTGAGTTCAAGAAAATGGATCTCGGTTGAAGCAACCTGGTGTTTCCAAGGCTTCCTAGAGGAGCTGGTATCGTGGCTGATACTTAATCTGTCAGCAGACCTATGTCTTAACTGTTTCCAGTTTTTTTTGTTGTTGTTGTTGCTAATATCCTGGGCCATCATTGGCTCCTGCCTCAGCTGTCATCCTGGAGTGACCCAGAGCTCTGCTGGGGACAGATTAACTCACTTAAATTGGGATAATCTGGGTGTTTTCACAAAATTGTGCAGGGTCTCACATACATACACACACACACCACACACACACACACACACACACACACACACACACACACACATACACGGGCCTGCAGGGAGCAGTGAACACCTCTCATGACAGAGATCCAGGTGGGAACATGAAACAGAAATGTCTGTGGTCAAAGGACAAGAGTCAGCCTCTGGAAGGAAGAGCAGATGTCAACTTTCTGATGGGAAAAAGACACCCTGCTTCATGGTTTAAAAATTTTTATTTTGTGGTTGCTTGGAACTTTGGTGAGGCAGACTATTACAGTCATGGGGGAGGGGGGAAGACTGCCTACCTCATGGCGACCCAGAAGTAGACAGGAAGCCAGATGGGCCATGGTCTCAGTATGCTCTCAGCATACCCTTGGTGCTTGCCTGGTTCCCCTAGGTCCCCACTCCTGAAGGTCCACCCAATTCCAGCAGCAGCACAGGCTGGCGATGGAACAGTTAGGATCTGAACATGGAAGCAGGCTGAAACCTTTGATCTTCCTTTCTGTGATTCTTGGGGTCTCTTTCTCCATACATTCCAACCTCAGCTTAGTCTGGACTTTTAATTAGCCTGGAACTTACTTTCCCAGAATGTCTATCTGGGTCCTTCTTCATTGCCCTCTGTGTGACTGGTTCACAACTTCCTGCTGATGCACTGCCCATGTTACTTCAAGTCATAGCTCCTCTTCTCCTTTGTCCTTTGTTTCTCCATTTTCTATTTTTCCCTGCATTGATCATTTCACATGTTTATTTATCTTTAGTGAGCCAAATAAATCGAATGAATAAATTAAATCTGCTTTTTCTCATTGGAAGTCTCCCCTCCCCTCCCCTCCTTTCCTCTTCTCTCTTTTTGTTTTTGAGAAACCTAGTCTGACCCCAAACTCAACGTATAGCTGAAGATGACATTGAACTTCTGATGCACTTGCCTCCTGAGTGCTGGAATTACAGGCCTGCATCATGCCTGTTAAACTCAAGGCTTCATTTTTTTTTCTTTGGTTTGGTATATGTATGTATGAGTGGGGTATATGTTTTTAAATGAATTTTTATCCAAATGTTGTCTATCTAGTAAAGAAAATGTATATCCAGGGGTTGGGGTGTGACTTTCTGTTTAAGTGGGTGGTTCATTTCCCAGCACTAAAAACCAACAAAGAACACTAAAAAGGCAAGAAAGTGTATGTTTAAGGAAAGAACAGTATCACGGGACTACAGACCTCCTTGACTTCCACGGAAGAGATGCTCCTAAACTTGCTTATACCTGTCCCCCCCAGGAGGACAACTCCAAACATACGCCCATCTCACCAGGAATGCTTTCTGTGTTCAGTGTCTCCAGGGAGACTGTGGCTGCGTAGACTGGGTGGTTTCTGGGACCAGAGTGCTTGAGGTTCAGATGCAAGTTTGCACTGAGAGCTGTTGGGCTCGCCCGGGTTGTGTCAGTTCACTGTTGTCCCCCTGTGCAGTGTCCTCATCATCTGCTCCAGAGCTGTGGATTAAACTCAGTGAGCTGATCAGACAAGTTACCCCATACAAGGCTGGTGCTATGGAGTGGCTCAGTAGGCACACACTAGTCTACGCTGCTCTCTTCTGCCTTCCTAGGTCCTGGTCTGGGGTTTTTCTCACTTCATTATGATATGGTCTAGGGGTACTGGTTTGTTTTCAATTGTGAAGCAGTGAAAGAGTAGAGAATGTTTACATTTATTTTAAAATAAAACAACAGGAGACCTGAGATTCAAGCTGGGTATCCCTGCTAGGAAGAGGAAACTAACCATGGAAAAGCATGTGTAAGCTTTGGATACAAGAGCACAGAAAATGGTTCGTAGTCTATATGATGGAACGTCAGAGGGAGAGAGAGAGAGAGAGAGAGAGAGAGAGAGAGAGAGAGAGAGAGAGAGAGGAGAGAGAAGAGAGGAGAGAGAGAGATTTGGGGAAAAAACCCCTCAGGGTCCTCCTCCTCCTTGGCTTGCTTCCAAGTGACCCCGATTCCCTGAAGGGTGGGGTGGGGGGCTATCAGTGCCTTGAGTCAAAGATGGAATGTGAGTTTACGCTCACGGGTTCATGTGCTTGTGTCTTTAGCTGGTTTCGATGTTTGGGAAAGTTGTGGCACCTTTAAGAGGTAGAGTCTTGCTGGAGGAAGGCAGACCACAGGAGGGTGGACCTTGAAGTTTGATAGCCTGGTCCTCCTCCTTCTCGCTCCTGCTATCGCTGCCTCAAGGTGACTGGGGTGACCTGAACCAACCGTATGCTTCTGCCTCCAACCATGCCTTTTACAGTGTGATTCCCACCATATGGACTATGGAACCTAAGCCAAATATATACCTTTTCTTTCCTAAATTGGTTGTGTTGGAGTACTGTCTCAACAGCAGCAGAAGGCTAACGGTAATACTTAGCCAGGGAATCACAGGAAAGGCTGAACCGACTTAAGGGCAGAGCAGGGAAATGGGTGGTAGGTGTGGCCTAACATCTTCCCAGCATCCCTGCTGGCCATTCCCTCCTTCTTAAAAGGATGCCGACCCACCAGTGCACCCTTCAGAGGGCATGCTGAAGGAGTTCCTCCTTGGCTTCTTCTTTTTCACTGACACCATTATTTTTTGTATGTCACAGTGTTGAGAAAAGCAAATGCTTTTGGAGTCAGATAGACGGGTTGAAATCATTTTCTTGATGTTATTTGTCTATATTGTGTGATATGCTCCTGGGGTAATTATGAGGCATTTCAATTAGTTCATTTACTTCAGTTCGTTTCTGAGGCTGGAATCTGTTCTGCAGTGCCTATAAAGGACTCTTGTCTTCTGGCTTTCAGTGCATGAATAGCTGCAGTGAGATGTCTCAAAGATATTAGTGCTCTTTATCTTCATTCACATTTCTAAATCTTCTGGGAAGATGCCCATGTGACCTTGTTAGGCCAATGAAATGTGAGCAGAAATGTGTCCTTTGTAAGAGCTGGGTCATTCTTTCTTCTGCCCCTTACCAGATGCTGTACTGAGCAGTGACAGTCTGAATGGTAATCAGTGTTAGTCTGAATCTTGCAGGAAGGAAGATGCGAAGCATAAGACTCTTGCCAAAATACTCTTATGCCAAAAAGAGGAACATTCCTTTGCTATTTTCAACTATTACATTCCATATTTTGCATAATGAAGCCTAATGCATGTAGTAAGATTAAAATGTATCCCATTGAAAAATGGTTACTAAAACTTTATGTTAATCTACATGCCAGTTTGAGCTTTCTTTAAGTTTTTCCTTCTCTTTTCCTGGGAACTTAGAGGCTGAAAGTGGCCCCTACTTGGCATGTGGACTGAGAGGAAGCATAAGCAGACTGAGTTCCTGATGAGGACGCTTCAGCTTTGAGTCTCCTGAGCCTGTGTGCTTGTGACTAGTGTGCTTATAACGGTTACTCTTAACTATTTCTGTGAGAGAATACCCAAAGTTGAACAACTTAAGGGAGAAAGGGAGATTTATATCAGTTCCAGAGGGCTGTGGAAATAGACTTTCACTGTGGTGGAAGCAGCATGGCTGGCTGAAGCTGGAGGCTAAGTCATCTGTGACTGCTGAAGGCTAGATTCCTAAAGAGTCTCTCTCTTTCTATATTCTGTGGTTCCTTTTATATGGTCCATTCCTGTGAGATCTATTGAGGTTCCGATGGGATCTAGGGCTGGTTTTGTATTGTCCAGAGAATCTCTTCAGGTGGTCCCAGACTTGTCAGGCATAGTCTCAGCTGATTTTAGTTAATGCCAGGTGTGTCGAGTTGACACTCAGGATTAACTATCACAGTTATCCTCACCAAACTCTAAAAGACATGATTGAGGAGCTGCTACATAGGGGGATGCCTTTTCTATGGGGTGAGAGGCCGTGAAGCCAGTGTGCTTCCCGTTTGCCAAGTTTCATTGCTTTGTCCTGGGATGCACCTTGTGGGGCATTGATGTGGTCGGCCTCGCAGGAGGTTATGTGAGGACCCTTTCACCATAATGCTTGTCTGGGCCCGTTATGTTCCACCCGATACAGCTCAAAACTGCTGGATGCTTCATGAGGCCTTAGGTGATTATATGTGAGTCTAAAAGTTCAGTTGAGCTTTGGGGAATCCCAGATGCTTGTGGCAGCCACATTTGAAGTTTCTCATTATGTGAATTACTTCAGGCTAGTTTCCTAGTTTGTTTCTCTTTCTTTGAAAAAAAGAAGGGTGTTGTGAGTATTCTTTCATCTGAAAAGGACAAACCTCAGTTCCAGAATCACAGTGAATTTTTACAGGAAGAGCACGTTATGAAGGTACTATAAATGTGGAAGGCTGGGCCAGGGAAAGGGATGGTTCTTTTAGTTCACATCCACAGTTGCTGTCTTGGTGTATTGCGTTCAGTTCTTTTTCTTCCATTAAACTCAGATTTACTGTCATGGTTTGAAATGTGAATTGCCCTCTGCCTGCTCATATGTTTGAATCATTGTTTTTTTGGGAAGGTCATAGCAACTTTAGAAAGTGGAGTCTTGTTGGAAGAAGGCAGTCATAGGGGACGGGCCTTGAGGTTGACTAGCCCTACCTGCTTCTGGGAGAAGTTAGTTCTGCAGTTTGTAGTTTTGCAGCTCTCAGCCTCCATGATGTCTGCAGTGACTTAGACTGCCTCCATCTTCTGTCAGCCAGCCATATCTCTTCCGCCATGAAGGACTATATCTCGCCTCTGGAACCACAGGCTGAATAAATCTCCCTTTCTCTCTTTAAGTTCCTTGACTTTGAGTAGTGTCTCACAGCAGTAGAGAAGAGTGACTAGTACATTTGCATTGACTTTTTTTGATTATCTTATGATATCTTTGCCTTCTTGATTCAACCTCATACTGTTCCGTGGTAGAACACAACCTCAATGCCAGTGTATGATGAGATGCCTGGTGAGTGATAATATGTGAATGTTCATGGATATAAGTTTTGGGTTCTTCATAAGGAGCAATGAAATAGATTCTGGCCATATTTATCAAAACAGGACTTTATTGAAGGGCTATTTGTAATTTAACAGCTTTCAGACAAAAATGGATAGAAACTAAGAGATGACAACAGAGGAACACCCGCCATGAGATTCCACTGCCATTGAGCTGCTGCTGCTTCATAGGGAGCAGCAACATGAAAATCATTTCCTACCCACTTTGCACCTCTGCATTATTGCTGGACAGTCAGAGTCTATAGGTAGCATATCATCTCAGTCTAAGTCTGGTAGCTTTGAAAGGCAGGCAAAGTTTGCTGTTCAATTGAAAATAAAAGATGATGAGGATGAAAGTCTGGATTTGCAGTAGACTATGTGCCTAGTATGTACAAAGCACTGGACTGGACCCCTAACACACACACACACACACACACACACACACACACCCTGCACAAAGAGAAATGAAAGATTATGCAGGGAAATAAGAACTTAGGACCTTTCAAGAGAGAACAAAGATTGCTTTTTTCACTTTTCCATTAGAAAATAAGTTAATGGGGGCTGGAGAGGTGGCTCAGAGGTTAAGCCTCTGCCTTGCACACATACACACACACACACACACACACATACACACTCACACATGTACAATTGAATAAATAATAAAAAAGAAAATAAGTTAATGGAAAAATATATTTATAAACATACTGCTTACCTCTTAAGATAATCAATATTTCATGATCAAATGTAGCTTTGTATTTACTAAAGATGGAATTATGCAGTTGGATAGTATATGATTTATTAGAAAGCCATTTTACTCTTGACTTGTAGCTAAAGATGTCTGTCTAGATTTTGAACATAGTATTGCAGTAAGTTCTTTAGCTTTTAAATATGAAAGATTGAAAGATGGAGCCTTTCTCCCCTCCCCCACACCTTTCAAGAAAGGGTCTTTCTATGTTGCCCACACTAATTTTGAACTTACCATGTAAGAGCTCAGGATGCTTGTGAACTTGTGGCAAATCTCTGGCCTCAGTCTCTTGAGTGTCGTTGACATTATAAGCATGTGATACCATGCCTGGCCGAAATGATGGATTGGTGACTTAGTCTGTTATTGTGACTAAATTCCTGACAGAAGTATCTCAAGGAAGGAAGGAAGGACTGAATCTGATTCATAGGGCGTAGTCCATAATGACTGAGAATGCCTGGTAGTGAGAGCAGTCTAGTTGTAGCAACAGGAGTATGAGGCAACTGGTCACTTTGCTTCTGCTGTCAGGAATGAGAGGCAAATCTGGTGTTCTGCCTGATTACTCTTGCACTAAGTACAGAAATTTAACCCATAGAATCCTTCCATCTATGCTGTGTGTCTTTCCTCTAGAATCAAACACCATTTGACCTATGGTTTGTCCCATAGGTGGATTCTAAGTTGACAGTGAAGATGTATGATCATGGATTTTTACTTCGTGTGTGTGTGTGTGTGTGTGTGTGTGTGTGTGTGTGTGTGTGTGTATGATTTGTGTGGGCGCACATGGAATGGCATGGGTTCATGGAAGTTGATTTTCTCCTTCCATCATGTTGATTTTAGGGACTGAACTCAGCCAGCTCAGCAGGCTAAAGGGCAAAGCCAGTTCCTCAGCTCAGTGAGCACTTTTGCCCCTAAGCTACCTCACCACATGTGGACACTGTCTTACCACAGACTTTGGTGGATGGAGACCAGTCCACATTTATTTATCTTTAATTCTATATAGTAAACAGAACTTTATTTATGCCCACAGAAATAAAGCATAAGTGGAAAGGATTTACCTTTTGCCTGGAGAATTTTTTTTTTTATTTCCACTCATACAAACTTAATAGGTACCCCGGTCCCCTCCCTCTCTCCACCCCTTCATGGACCCCCTTGCTCCCTCCCCCTTTTTCCCCTTCATTTCCTCCCCTCCCTCCCTATCTCCCAGTGCCTCCTCCCCCCATCCCTGAAGCATTCTTTAATGTGTATGTCAAACTTTCCTCTGGGTCCTCCTCTCTGATGAGGTGTAAGGACTCAGTTTGTCTGAGGAATTTTAAGAAAGCTTCCTAGATAAGTTGGTGGCATATGAGCTAGCTAGTGAAAAAAGTGATATCTTCCAGATGGTAAAGGAAACCGTGCACATATTTAGTAAAGATGCTGTAGACTGTATGTGGGTCAGGTGGTTCCACTCGGCCTCTACACACTGTTCATATGTGCATACTTTCTTTGTTTCTTGAGTAGCAGCTCTACTTGGTTCAGCATACACAGAGAAAACTTCAATTTGTTTTTTCTTAGATTTGTCATATTTAGCCGAGAAAGCTCTCTTACCCCTGAGCTCTCTCTCCAGCCCCTTTCTCTTGTTATCTCGATAGAATATGCAGGCAAAGCCACAGTTAGGGTATTGAAAAAAGGGGGCTGGTTTGTTCAGTGACTGAAATATTACAACTCGCTTTTGAAATTACATTTGGAAGTTCAACCCCTTTTACTTGGTGAATCCTGATCATTTGTGGGTTTTAGTTGTGATTTTGCTTGATGGCCGGAAGCTGTATTTTTCTTTTTCTGAAACGGACAGAATAAGAACTTTGAAGCATTGTGGAACTGGTGAAAATAAAAAGATCATTTGGGATATGAATTGTCAGTTTTAGACAAAGATAACTGACTGATATATAGGGAAAAAAACTGCACAGTTTATCTGAATGTAGACATGGAAAAGTGGAACTGAAGCAAAAAGATTGCATCATTGAGCTTAGGAGTTGACAATTGATATGTTTTTAGAAGTGAAGACATTCCAGCAGTCTGTTAGGTTGCTGCTGGACAAGACAAAAGCCATATGGAGCATCTATCTACCAGGTCATGTATAGTGTTTCCTCTCTTTATGTTGAGGAGCATCTTCCTATTGCTGACTGCAGAGGTTATTATAGCCTGAGTAGTCTTTCTTTCTCTTGTTTTTGTTGTTAGGATTCAATTCAGAGCCTTGTGCATAGAAAGCATGTACAAATGTCACTGAGTTATATCTCAGTTCCTGTGTGTCTTAAGGTAGCAGAGTTTTACCTTTAGCCCTGAAGTCAGATGTCCAAAAAGGGACTTGATGGGCTGAATCAAAGTATCAGCAATGCTGTATTTCCCTGGAGGCTTCAGGAAAGATTCGGTCTTCCGCCTTTTATAGCTGTTAGAGACCTCCAGGGGTTTGCGGTCCCCTTCCCCCATCTTTAAAGGAGGGCACAGGACTCTTTATCACACGTCTTCCTTCTAGCACTGACAGATGTTCTCAGACAATTCAGAATAGTCTTCTATCATAAGGTTCTGCATTTGATCACACCTGCGAACCTTGTATGCCGTGTAATACTACACATGAAAAGTTTTGCTGTTTCAGAGAGTGGGATCCCTCATCAGCCACAGTGTTCATCCCTTTGTGTATTTCTAGAGTTGCTATTGGTAATACTAACAGCTCCTCCAGCAAGAGCTATGCTGATATGGAAGTAGGTGCTGCTCTTCTGTTGTTCTTCCGCTGTTGGTCACTAAACTTAGGCCACTGTAATTACTCAGAATGAGGAATGCATTTAGAAGCTGGGCTCAGATTCACACCCTGATCCTGGGTGACCTTGGGCTAGTGACTTAGTTGCCAATCTCAGTCATTCTGTTTGTCATATGAGCACCATGTCTCCTTCTCAGAGTTTTCTATTTAACCACAAAGAACTTTTCTATGGGTGATGTGGTTTGTCAATGAGAAAGCATTATGAAGTGAAGAATGGATGGTTTATGTCAGTCCCAGAGTCAAACTGGGTGGGAAGTGAGTAACTGCAGAAGAGGAAAGAAATAAAAATATCTGTGGATGGTCTTAAGTAGATTATGTCTTGATTTATATATATATATTTTTTTTGGTTTACATCTTGATGCCTATTACTGTAACTGTTGGCAAAAATCATCTTGTCATGTTTTCTTTTTCCCAGGAAGCAGATGTAGCTAACAGACTGATCATTGCTTGATTCACTCAAAAATCCATCTTTTTTTGAAAGAAATTGATTGCTAGTCATCATTGAAGGACACATCTCTTTCACTCAATAGATCTCGTCTTTTTCCTCAGAAATGCAGGCTTACCTGCAAACTTGAAGAGAGGTATACTTGTGCATTCCAAATATAGTGTGGATGCTTCCCTTTGCCTGTTTGTCTGACCTTAGACAAGGTCAGAAGTAGGATTACTCTTCTTTTCATCTAAAATGTCCCCATAACACTTACCCCTTCTTTCCAACAGGTCCTGACTGCAGACGCCAGGCAAGCCTGGCCTTGCATTTGTCCTCAAGAAAAATCCCATAGAGCACTTCAGGCACATTTTGAGGCTTTGTATTTAATTGAGATGATAAAATGACTTCTGTATCATGACAGCTTTGTCTTAAAGGAATTAAAACACATAGACAGACTTTAAAACAGCCCCTTTTAAGTTTAACTTCTTCCTTTGGGTGACTTTCAATCTGACCAAGCTATGTCTAGATTGTACACTTGCAACAGTCCTGCAAATTATAAAGTTTTAAGCAAAATGAAAAAGCCTCTTTCTCTGGTTGATTCAACATAAAATTAGGCTAAGGATTTCATTTTCCTTTTTTTATAAATGAAAATACGTTTCTGTAGGTAATCTGTCATCTCTTGTTCAGAATTACACAGGCAGAGAGCTGGTAATCGCTTTAGAAACAAATCAGTGAATTCAGTTCTTTTATTACTGATTAACCAGCATGCAGACACCTGACAGTATTTCAGGATTTTACTGAACTAATTTCACATGCCTCGATCAGATTCATGCCCAATCTCTTAAGAATGGGTTGATTTTGTTTATTTTCCCTTCTTAAATCTACAGTAAGGTGGTTTTGTTTCAAGCTGGCCAATGTGTTCACGATCCTTTTTTCCATCACTGGAAGGAATAGTTCAACATTGATAAAGACCGTGTTAATGGTGCGTGT
Organism: Typhlomys cinereus; assembly: GCA_023101885.1. Lineage (NCBI taxonomy): Eukaryota > Metazoa > Chordata > Mammalia > Rodentia > Platacanthomyidae > Typhlomys > Typhlomys cinereus. The sequence continues at coordinate 6,079,278 of JALPQD010000020.1, forward strand.
TCCACAGAAACACAGGGACAGCCCATGGCGTGACTAGAGATGAATTCTCTGCTCACTGTGGTGGAAGTAACTATAAATAAATAATGCCGGTACCGGGCAAATGAGCTTGATCTTGTTTTCTTCCGTCGTGTGGGCTCTTTTATTTTTAGAATATTGCTGCATCTTAGGTTAAGAAAAGATGTTTCTGCACAATTCTGTGGAAATTAACAACACTTTCCTATGGCCATGGATTGTGACTTTTTAGAAGGTGTATTTGTGTGTGTGTGTGTGTGTGTGTGTGTGTGTGTGTGTTTGTGTAAATAATTTTTCAGCAGTTTGTGATTCTAAACATTTTGAATTTAGGGAACTTTGTGTCCTGCCATTTTATATGCTTTCAGAGCATTTTAATCCCCTTGAGAATTTTATACAGCAGATGATTCTTTCATTAATGCTAATCTATACCTTACCACTAATTATTTCCTTTTTTTATTTCCCTCTTTCTCTTTCTTGCCCCCCCCCCCACACAGTTTTTCTAGTATGTTTGATTGTAGCAAAAAGTTAGAAGCAACACTCAAGCATGTGACCTATAAAAAGTAAATGTAACAAATCTGTGCTGGGAAGAAGTTGTTTCTAACATGTAAACATGCTGACAGGATAACATTTTTTTTTTTTTTTTGAGAATTAAGGTAGAGTTTATTAGTAAAGAGAAAGGTTGGAACTCACAGGCTCCAGACGTGGAGTGCCATGAGGAGCTAGGGCACCTTCATGACAAGCAGAAATAAAACAGAGCTCATGGCAATAGAGTGCCATGAGGGGCTAGGGAGCCCATGAGAACTCACAGTGCCTAGGCATGGAATTCATGAGGAGCAAAGAACAAGAAACAGACTCATGGCACTGGAGTGCCATGAGGGGCTAGGGAGCCTCCAAGAGAAGTAGGCAGCTGGAAACGGACTCACCGCACTAGAGGGCCATGAGGGGCTAGATTGCCAACATTTTTTTTTTAACAATACTAGCTTTATTTTTTATATTAATTAATTTTTGGCAGTTTCATACAGTATTTAATGCACACTGATTACTCTTACCCATCACCCTTTCTTTTTAAAAATTTTTAAAAATAATTTCCATTTTTCTTTTTTTTCTCACCTTGGTCCCTAATTCCCATACCCTCCTTTTCCCCTGACTTTCATCTCCCTTGTCACACTTCCTCCAATTTTTAAGTCTTTCCACTTGTGTGACCCACTGTGCTTCATCTAGTTTGTCTTTGATTTCATATGCCTGACACGATTCATGCTCCAGCAAGTGTCGTAGACTGATTTATCTATCAGAATTTTTTTTAAACTGGGAATATATTTATTTATTCTTTCATATTTCTTTTTTTATTTTATTTTTCCCCCAATCATACAAGCTCAATAGGCCCCCAGTCACCCCCTTCCTCCTTGTACCCTTCCCCCCTCTCCTCACCCCTCTTCCTTTCCCTCTTCCAGTGCCTCCCCCTCCCCCAATCACCCTGAAACATCCCCACAGTCAGTGATTCATGCTAGACCGTGGAGGGTCTTCAAAAGGTCAGTTACTGTACAGGTCATGCAAAGTCCGATTATGGCTACTGCAGCCCTAACTTGTGTGGAGTATCTTACATATTGTTGGTCCTTCTCATCTTTAGGCTCTTGCAGTCGTGCCACTCCCTCTTCCACAAGGTTCCCTGAGCTTTAGGATGGGGAGAGATTTGGTTGGTCTGGTTCCAGGTGATTAATGTAGGGTCTGTGGTGTTCTGAATTATGGTTTGTTGTTATTTTCAGTTTTGCTGTTCACCTCCCTTGGCTCCATCCTGATTGGTATTGAATGTCATTTCCTGAGGAGCAGGGAGTCTGCCCTGGTCAGGATCCAGGGCAGAAGGCCAGAATTTTTAAGTAAATTAAGAAACTGTTCCTTTACTAAGTAAAAGAAATCATGGCGGTCTATCTTGGCATTCAGTAATACCAAGAATAATAAGGTCTTATTAGTATTTTTTTCCTGAGACAGGTGACTCTTTAGTCCAGGCTGGCTTTGAGCTTGCAGCAATCCCCCTGCCTCAGCCTTCCATATGCTGGATTAGGGGCGTTGGTCACCATGAGCAGCTTTAACAGTTGGCTCTGTGACATACTATATGCTTTCCCAGAAGGTTAATTCTTTTAAAAGGCTGCTAGGAAGAGCTTTCTCAACTAAATATTTGTGAATTTGATGGACTAGAGCTCCTCTATGTGTATAACATGAAAAAGCCCTCGTGTGTATAAAGTTCCAAGGTTTGTAGGGCCATGCATCCACTCAGCTTTCATGAGCCGATTAGCCGACACAGCTTCACACTACTTCAGAAACATCAAAAACATGCAGATCATGCATGTTATGCATTATGACAATACGAATATAAAAATGCAATGAGAGGAGGCTGGCAAGATATCTCCTCAAGTAAGGCACCTGCTCACAAGTTTGGAACCTGTGTTCAATTCCCAGAAGCCCACGAAGTGGAAGGCAAGAACTGACTTCTGATAGCTGACCGACCTCTGCCTGCTCAGCATGACATACTGTGCACTCCTCTCCTCTCTCTCTCTCAAATAAACAAATTATATTTTAAAAATACACTGACTAAGAGGTAAAAAGAAAATAAACATCGCCAAAATTCTGCTGCCCAATAAACCAAGAGCTATATAGTACAGTATGTGGCATGATTAGTCTCTCTCTCTCTCTCTCTCTCTCTCTCTCTCTCTCTGGATGAATACCAAGAATGAAATTTCTGGGTTATATGGTAATACGTGTTTAACTTTTTAAAAACTTTTAAAAGTGATGGCCATTAGCAATTTAAGAGATTTCACGTTCTTTGCAGGCATGGTTTCCATCTTTGTGTAGTCGTCATCCTAGTGTCTGTGTAGGAAGTCATATTTCATCATGGTTTTGACCTGTGTTTACTGTAGGCTGATAGTACAGAGCTTCCATTTTGTGGCTTATGAGCCACTGTAGTTCATTTAAGTCTTCAGTCCATTCTCACTTAATTTTTACTTAACTTATGTTACATATGTTTGGATACAGACTTATTTATTACATGATAAGCAGATCTTTTCCTATTTTGAAGATTATCTTTTCACTTGATTGTAGTGTTTTTGAAGCGTAGGGGTCTTAGTTTTAGTGAAGTCCAAGGTGTCAACTCTTTTTTTAAAATCGCTTATGTTCTTGCCGCAGAGCAGGAAAGACCCCATGAGAAACGACACTACTCTGAGAGACTGTATGGGACTGGTACTGGACAAGAGTGAGGGGGAACCTCTATACCCTATGGTTAACCCATTGGTGGGCCATTTGTGCCCTGGCAGGCTCCAGAGCACTAACTAGTGCAGCTGTCCTGGATGGGACCCAGCTGATCACACACCTGGGGAGACATGGGAAAAGGAGGACACTGACTGAGGGGAGAACAGGTTGGGTGGAGTGGAATGGAGGGTGGAGTTAGATAGTAGATGAGGAAAATGCAAATTCATTGTTAAAATAATTATAATAAAATGTGAAAAAACTAATTAAAATAAAGATGTAAAAAAAGAAAAAGTGTTTATTTATGCACATGTCTTGGCACACGTGTGTAGTAGGTTAGAGGACAACGTCCAGGGATCAGCTTTCTATGTTGTGGGTTCCAGGGATTGAACTCAGTGCCCTACAAGCAGCCTTATCTGCTGAGTCCTCTTCACTGTGCTTTCAAATTCCTAAGTCAAGACCCAGGTTCATGAAAATTGATTTATCTATTTTGTTTGAGGAGTTTTATAGGTTAGCTCTTATATCTAAAAGTGTCTTAGATCTGTCTTGAGTTCATTTTTTTCCTGAGCTTTGAGGTAGAATTCCAAACTAATGTTTTCATATAAGAATGCAATTTTTTCAGTACCATTAGTTGGAAAGACTTTTCTTTCCCATTGAATTTGCCCAACACTATTGTATCCTGAATCTCATATAGTATTAAAAAATTAAAGAAAGAATAAATATGTCACTATAGCATGTATTACAATGCACACTTGGATTTCAGAGATGTTGGCATCAGATTTTGGCTTACTGAAATTCATTGTATCACACTACAGAGCTCCAATGTGCATGATGCTATTAGCTACCTGTGTCTAACTCTGCATTATTTTCTCTCATATTGCTTTTATAGTATTATGGCTCTCCAAAGCATCTTCTTATACAATCATTGACTGTTTCTCCACTATGAGGCTCCAAAACCTTTTGTCTGTCTCATTTGCTGCATTCCTAGCATTTACATACAGCAATTGCCCATGATTTATTTAATGAATGACCTCAACAGTCGTTTCCACTGACCTCTCAAGTTTTACATAAATAAATACATTTTTTTTCCTGAGTGATTTTTCTTTCACATGCATATTTGACCTGAAGTGGTATCTGAGGTAAAACTGTTTGCAGGGCTTTGTGTATTGTCTGTGTTATTAAAGGATTAATGTGCTAATGTTTGATGACTTTTTTTTTTAGTAAAACAAAAGCATAAATTCTCAAGGACCTAAATCATCTCATTACTCATAGAAGTCATAGTAATGGGAACCAAATGACTGAAACTCCTTTTAACTTATAAATAAATATTTAGTTTCTTTCTTCTTTTTTTTAATGCTTTAGCATTTTTCTTCATTCTGGCCACTTAAAAAAGTGACATAATCTCGTTCCAGAGGATGTTCTTTAGGGATGGAGAGAAAACAAAATGCTTAGCTGTAGAGTCATAGGATAACTTGTAGAATGAAGCTTCCTTCAATTCGATGCAGATGTCTGGTGGTGGTTCCTTAAAGTACACTGGGAAGAGGCAGAGACTAGAAGACTGGGACCCTTGTCTCTTGTCATTTCCTCTAACCTCTATCTAGCATTTCGTCAGTGCAGTTAGATAAAATGCAGATAACAAACTTCAGCTCACCAAGTTGACAGCTTAATTATTCGATTTTTCAAGTGTCTAGTGACTTGCTCCGCAGTTAGTTTCAAGTATCTCTAGAGACATTCCCTTTAGATTTGTGAAGGCGATAATATACTCTTGTGTTAAGTTCTAGAATAGGGGCCGGTTTCCTCTGTCATGGTTGTGTAAGGAACTCCCTTCCCCTATGGTTTACTGGAGTCATGAGATTGATTGACCCTTCCAACAGTTTGTAATTATGGACGAGCAATCTCCACTGCTGCCGCAGGAGGCGTTCCTTCCAGCCCTGGGATTCCTGCCGGTCTCTGGGTCTTACTTCCTTTTCAAGGGAGGCAGCATAGGGAGTTCCAGAGTCGCCCAAATGGTGACTTCAGGGCTGGGACTCAAAATATTTACTTCACTCGTGGGTTGCCGAAGAGCTGCCAACTCTAGCCAGGTCCTGAATGAGCTTCCTGTGGGTTTGTTTGGAGAGCAGCCTTCCCTGCTCGCTCCCGCCCACTCCATTCACACATCCTTTCAGGGACTCTCTGCCTGGTGGGAATCAGGCATTTTAAGACATTTGGGCTCACAAAGAAAATTCTGACTAGCAAAGACAAACTCCCTTCTGAGCACACTGCTTGAAAAGATGGGGAATTGAAGGTGTGGCTGTGTTGTGTCTGAAACTGCTGAGAGCAGTATATGATGATGATGAGGGTATATTTTTGACTAAACTTTGGGCACCAAAATAGGTCTGTACATTATCTCTACCTGTACTTGGCTTCTTTTGTTAGGTAATGCAATTAAGGAATGCAGTCCATGTTGCTTTATGACCTTGCCATTGATTCTGAGCACATCTATACTTTTGAGAAATTCTGAGTATACTTTTGGAAGGACACCCTCCCCCACTCAAGGCCTCTCCCATACTGTTCAAATTAGATTTTTGGTTCTTTTTGTTGTTTATTTTGAGACAGATCTCCCCCTTTCTGTGTTGCCTGAATTGACTTCAAACTCATGATTGACCTGTCTCAGTTTCCTGAGCACTGGGTTTACAGGTCTGCAACACCCTGCCTGGAGCAAATTCGTTTTTAAAATTTATATTTTCATTGAAAAAGGCCATGTTATCTGTTACATGTTCACCTTTGATGGGAGACTTCTGCATTCTCGTTCATTAGTAAGGAACTTTCCATATGAAATGAACTATGGACTTTTGTGTTCTGTAATATTTGATGAGTATAAAATGAAATATAAGAAATTTAATGTATGACCCACAATCTTTTCCAGCTTACAAGTCTGACATCCACAAGAGCAGATAATCTGGTAATCATAGGACAGGCAGGAAGATGTTGCCTATACTGTTTTTTGAGACTTGAGAGTTAAATCATGGTGTCTGTGAGGGCTTTTGGTACGTGACAGAAACATTGTGTGCCACTTTCTTAATAATTAAGGGAGACAGTTTTGCAATAGTTAGGAGACAGTTTTGCAAAGTGGTGGGAAGAGAATTAAGTAACATTTTACCAAGAGGAAGCTTTGGGCCAGGGAGATGATCAGTGGATAAGATGCTCGGATTGCAAGCTTGATGACCCAAGTTTGAGCCCTGGAACCTATATAAAAGTATAAAGAGAAAACTGATTCCTTAGAGTTGTCCTCTGACTTTCACTTGGGCCATGGCTTGTGAATCCCGCTACCTACAACATGGATGTGCACACACACAAAACAACAGTAAATATAATTGCAACAAATACAAAAAGAAAACTTTCCAGTGTTCAGGAATGAAATAATTAAAGAAGAGTTGCTTGGCATAGAGGGTGATTATACATTCCCATGAAAACGACTCTTAGCATGGCAGAAAGAATCCTGTTCCCTGAGCCATCTCCCTAGCCCTAGTGTGTAGTATGCTTTCATTTTCTTCATACTGAAGAAGGCACTGCTAGGAATATGAAAGATGGTGGCAGTGTCCATTTCATAGTTAATTATTAAACAATTTGGTTAATGTGTTTTACCCTCACTGTTTTTACATCTCTTTATGATAATTAATGGGATTAATAGCAGCCCTGACATGTTCAGAAGTTATCGTGAATTTTATTTTTCTGATTAGCTGACAGTTCCTAAGCTTGATGAAGTATGTTGGATAAACTATATATGCACTGTTTTATGCTCCAAAGATATACTTCCAAAGCTGGCTGGATAGAAATGAACTAAGGACAGCCTGATTCACTTCTCATCTTGGACACCATTCTTTCTTAGGCAATCGGGACTTTGCCAAAGATGATCCTCTGGAGTTTAAGTCACACCAGTGGTTTGGAGCGTCTGTGAGGTCAAAACAGGATAAGATCTTGGTAAGTCTTTTGGAGGCTGTCACAGGTGAGCTGTCATGAGTTGTGCGGGGACGCTGGAGTATAAGCTTTTGAAGCTGGCAGTCAATCTCCGTCAGGCCAAGGGTTCAGACACGGTGAAACAACACAGCTCTGATTAAAGGCAATCTATTGGAAGCATGTGGTGCTCCCCCCTTATGCCTGAACTTCTGTTTCTTTACCTACTCCCCCTTTTCTTACCTTGTTCATTTTTCCTGCCTTTCTTAAGAGTTCCCTTAAGCTTATTTCTTTTTTTTTTATTTATTCAATTGTGTGCATGTGCGTGCGTGCGTGCGTGCGTGCGTGTGTGTGTGTGTGTGTGTGTGTGTGTGTGTGTATGTAGAACCATGGACGAATTTGGGACCCACCACAGATGCCTCCACCTCCTCCTTGTTTACTCTGCCCTGGGATTCACAGGCTCCGCCCTACCAGGAATGGAAACGCAGCCGGCCCCCCAACCCCCCTCCCCCCCGCCCCCCCTCGCCCCCCCCGCCCCGCCCGCCCTGCCCGCCCTGCCTAACGTCTATACGTGGGGTCTAGGATCCGAACTCAGGACCTTCCACCTGCAAGGCAGAAGCTTAACCCCTGAGCCACCTCTCCAGCCCCTTTCTATCCATAATATTTAGGAGTTACTGTGTGAGTGGCTTTACACATGTGTACAGACATTCATGAAGAAGCTAGCTGATTCCTCAGGTTGTCTACCTTGGGTTTTTTTTTTTTTTTTCTTTCTTGCAGACAAGATCTCTTTCTGGCCTGGAGTTCAATAATTAGGCAACGCTAGCTGGGTCAAGAAGCCCCAGGGACTCCCGTTCCACCCCACTATTGGGATTAGAAGCACGTTCCACCATGCCTACCTTTTTATTTTTTTTTAATTTTTTCCTAGTTTTGCAAGCATATAGAGTACTTATCCCTCCCTCTGTCCTTCCTTCCTCCTTCCTGTTCCCCCTCCTCTCCTTTCATCAATCCATCCCACTCTTTCCCATCCTCCTGTCTGCCCATTTCTATGGGTCCCAGTTTCCCTCTGGCTTTTCTACTTTTGTAGGGGTTCAGGCCTCTGTGGCATACCAAGTGGCCCCTCTTCAGGCTGCCTCACTGACAGGAGCATTCCACTTCACTCATCTAGCCCGGTCCCCAAGTTTTCCACTGCAGGTAACTATCTCTCCTAGTATCCTCGCTAGTCTATGGGGACATGTTAGTTTGTCAGTCTATGCAAGTCATTCATTGTAGTGAGCTCCTGGATGCAGCAGTCCTGCCTTGAATGGAGTGTCTTGTCCAACTTGTCCCATCTTTAGGCTCTTACAGTCTTACTACCCCCTCTTTCTCAAGGTTCCCTGAATTTAGGATGGGGAGAGATTAGGTTGGCCTGCTTCTGCATTTTCAGAGTCTTGGGCACTCTGCATTCCTGTAGCCGTTGTTTGTCCACTTGCTCTTCCACTGCCCTAGGTTGCATCCTGTCAATGTTGAGATCCTCTATTTCTGTTGTACATGCCTAGCTTTTTAAAGAGAGTTCAGTGGATTGAACTCAGGTTCTCGTGGACTAAGGTTTGAATATACAATGTTTCACATAGGCTCATATGATTGATTAATTGGTTCCCAGCTGGGGGCATTGTTTGGGAAGGTCAAGGTTCCTTAACCCTTTAGAAGGTGGACCCTTGCTGGAGAAAGTATGTCACTGGGAGCACACTATGAGTTTTCTTAGCCTGGACCTCCTTCCTGTTCCCTCTGCTTCCTGAGTAAGGATACAACATGAGCCAGCTACAGCTTCTGCTGCTTTGCCTTCTCTGTCCTGATGGATTCCACCCTTTGGGACTGGAACAGGACTAACTTTTTCTTCCTTAGGTTGCTTTGATATTTCATCACAGCATCAGAAGAGAAATGAAAACATGCTTGAATGACAAACACACTACCCACTAAGCCACTCCCTGTCCCCAGTATGTGCTTTCGGTTAATGAACTGCTTCAGAACTTCTAAGAAATAGTGTCTTCCCATCCTTTCTTCTGCCCCTCTCTCTTTCCCTGGCACTTCTTTCAAACAGTTGTTGAAAATGTTCTTTTCACATCAGCTATCTGTATTTCTCTATATTCTTGTTCCAACTACTAATTCAGGCATGAGGGTTAAGACCAAGATCACTGATGACTTTGAGATTATGGAAATATACTGGTTCATCTTTTTTCTTTGGATATGTATTCCATGATGTTTTACTTTGTTTATGGGTTTCTTACCTTTCTTGCCTCTCAGCACCATTGAACAGAGTCTCCTGCCCTCCCATACACACTTCAAAATTTTTGGTTTGCTTTTGTTGTTTTGAAGCAGGGTTCCACTGTGCAGCCAGGCTTTCCTTGAGTGATGGTTTTCCCTCCCTCATCTCCCAAGACCTGGGATTGCAGATGCATGGAGCCTTGCCTGGTTCACAATCCTTTTCATCCCTTTGTTATTGAGAACCTACATGTGGTTTTCCCCTGTTTTGCTGGCTACTCCTTCAATGAGTCTTCTATTCAGTTCCTAAGGGCTGGTGTGTCTGCACTCTATGTGGACCCCTTTATTTTCTCCAACTAGATTCTTTACTTGGACACTCCCCCCTTTTTTTTTTATTTCTTCCACTCATATAAAGTTGATTAAGTACCTTATTCCCCTCCCTCCCTCCACCCCACTTGGACACTCCTGTCCTTTCTTATGTCTGGGAATACAAATATAATACAAATATGCTCTCAGTTGTTGTCAGTTGTTCTTGACCCCTTTCAAGAGGGCATGGATCCCTTTTCAAAGAACACAGCAAGCAGACGTGGCCATGCAGCTTACTGAACATCCCAGTTCTGCACCCCACTCATCAGTGAGCCCTATCAAATGTGTCCTTCTCCAAAATATAACTGTCCATAGGGCTTTATCTTTGCTCTCTGCACACAGTGAACCTTTATTGCTCACCTGGGCCGTTATCATCATTCTTATCTGTCTGCTTCCTCCCTTGTTCTATTACAATCTCCCCTACTAGAAGGACCAAAGACAATCATTCACGTGACTTTCACTCTGAATTTACTCATCCTGGCTTATAAGCATCTCCAGAATCAGGATGGAAGCCATCTTTCTCTGTCTTCTCACTCCATCTCTCATACTCCCTTCACACTAGTCTTTTATTTCTTCCACTTGTAGCATCTGCCTTCCTTCTCTCAGTAAGACTGTCTTGCTAATTTTATTTAGCCACTTCTTGCATTCAGTTTTTACTTTACTTGTGTCATTTTAATTTCTTTTCTTCAAAGAGTATTCCTTGTTTTAGTTATTGTCTCCTTTTTATTTATATTTTTCTGGATGATTATAGGATATTAAGGAAATTTTGTTTAGGGATTAAAGTTTCAGCAGGACTTTGGAGGATGTGTTAGAGCTAGAGGACGGGGCTGACCAAAGGTAAATTAGGGGGCATGAGATGCACAAAGAAAAAGTGAGAAGATTCAGACCATCCTCTCTGGAGCATCAAGGAATTGTAGAGAAATAATTGTTTCTACTTTCTGTTTTACTGGATGGTTATAAACTAGTCCAAGGCTAAGTAAGGTTTTTCTTCAGAAATGACTATAGAAATGTACTGGACTTTCTTACAACAAATTAAATTGATACACCTTTGTAATTTTCTGTGCCATTGAAACATGCCTTATTTTAATTATTTACTTAGCTACTTATTTCTGAGATAGATAATAGATTAGATAGATAGACAGAGAGAGACAGAGACAGAGATGGGAGGAGGGGACACACATGCTTTCCATGGCACATAGGTGGAGGTCTGAGGACAACTTTTAGAAGTTAGTTCTTTCCTTCCACCATGTGGCCTTCCAGGAATTAAACTCAGGTTACCAGGTTTGTGAGTTTTACCCACTGAGCTGTGTCATTTAATCTATTTTGTCGTTTATTTCCAATGTGGTATTAGAATCAGATCTTTGGAAAGTCCACAGTTTATTTGGAAAGTACATAGAAGAACTACGGTGTCCCCTACATTTACCACTTTGCTATTTGCTATAGAATTTAGGGTGGATTTGATATGCAGAAGAATGTTATTTAGTTCAAAAGCTGGCAGTCTGTGACCTCAGGATATAGCATCAAAAATGTTTCTGCCCGAAACCAACTTTACTATTCTAAAAATATGTGCTTGGATCACAAGTAGGGTCTTCTGAAGAATCTGAGAAAGCTTTGTCCACAGGTAGGATCAGGCAAGAGGAAAGGCTTGATTTTTACTGAAGCTTAGAAAATGATCTTATAATCCAAGTTAGCACAGGTACCTGAAATCGTTCATCTCTCTGAGAATTCCTGTATCACGGACTCAACGTTTGGTTTCAGGCCTGTGCTCCGTTGTACCACTGGAGGACTGAACTGAAGCAGGAGCGAGAGCCCGTTGGAACATGTTTTCTTCAAGACGGAGCAAAGACTGTTGAGTACGCTCCGTGCAGGTCAAGTATGTGTGCGAAGATGCACCTGTCGTCAATAAGACACCTGAGGAGCATGGCTGTTAAAAGCGTGTGTGTGTGTGTGTGTGTGTGTGTGTGTGTGTGTGTGTACCAAAATATGTAGACACCATGAGGTTGACTATAGAATTTAGGGTGGATTTGATATGCATAAGAATGTTATTTAGTTCAAAAGCTAGAAATATGTGACCTCAGGAAAAAGCATCAGAAATTTTTCTGCCCATGAGGTTGATGAGAGCAAAATGAAAATAATCCTCTCAAATGCACAGCAGATGTGAAACAAGCACATTTAGTATTTCTCGGAACTCATTTCCATCCTCTAAAAGAAATAATAGTGGATTTTGTGAATCTATGTTTCCAATCACAGTGAAAAGATGCTCAGGTGAGCTTTTCTAACAGAGATGTGGGAGCTCACAGTTAAAGATTCCAATCTACTAGGTCTAGATTAGGTAGGGACATCTACACGTCAAAATAAATGTTTTTTTTATTTATTCTTTGACTATTTCATATGATTATACAATGTATCTTGATTATATCCACCCTCCTCTCAATCCTCTCCCACCCCCTGAAACCTGCGCTTTTTACAAGCTCCACAAAGTAGCTTTGTGAGCACCAATGTTTGAGGTCCACTACTAGAATAATAATGTTAAAAGTAAAAATCATCTTCCTTCTTGAGCCAGAGTTTGTACAGGAAGGGAAATGCTGGACTGCGTGTCTTCAGCGACTATGCCAGCCATGCTTTGGGTTTCTAGCAGCAATCTGTGATTCCGAAGAGCTTGTACTCTTTGCTAATATTAGTTGACATTTTAGACAGTTATCATTTTGTTATGCCTTGCTTTGTACATCTTTTTCCTGCAAGAGTTTCTAGTCCTTTTGCTACCCTACTTATTGTTGAGTTGGCTACAACTCTAGATCCTCATTATACCAGGGCCATAAAAATAGATTAATTCAGTGCAACAGAGTATTGACTAAAAGTCAGATGCTCAGCGCCAGCTGTTTCCCCACTTTTGTGTTGTTTTGGTTATTGCACGTGTTATTTCGTTGAACACTTGAAACACTGAGTCTCCTACAGGCTCAGACTAAGAGGGATAACTTCTCCAGAGGAAAAAAACCCAGGTCATAATGTTGGCTTTGCTGGCACTGAACCTATCTCTGAGGGTAATTCCCTTAACCATGAAGGGCCCTTGCTTCATGTTTTGGTAAGACACTAATTTTGACCAAGCACGCCAGAAGCAACATTTTGTCATTTTGTATTTTATTCATGCTTCAATAAATTACAGAACCCAATAATTGATTTTACATGGTGATGTGGTTCTGTAAGACTCTATCATGGAGGTCTTGTTTTTGTCATGGTTTTAGGGGGAGGGGCTGTTTTTGCTTTTTTATTTGTTTGTTTTGCTTGTTTGTTAGATTGATTTTGGTTTTTACCATGACCTATGTATTTTACCATGACCTATGTGTACTCCCTATACAAAGAACTCCCCCCTCCTTGTTACAAGTTATGTTTTTACTGATTGTGATTGCTTCCAGTCAGACCCATTGTCTTATTAGCTGGGTGACCATGGTCAAGTCACTTAATTTTCCTGAGCCTGAGTTTCCCCATCAGTATAAATGGTGAGTAATGATCATCAGGATTGCTCATAAAACCGGGAAAGCGAATGCCGTGGAGATCCAGCTAGTATGGTTAATTCCCCTAAACGCTCTTGATCTCACTGTCCCAGTCACTAATAATCATAATTTTTCTAGGCTTAACAAGTAGGAGAAAAATTAGCAACAAACCCTTTAGTGACAGGAGCTGTGTTCTACATAAAAGTTTTTAAATTGTCAGAAACACTCAGCATCATACACACATGACAAGAACATCTTAAGGAATAGTCTTGCCTTTCAGCTGGATGTTCTAGGAAACCAAACAAAGCAGATTATTGTGTAGTGTGATAATCACAAGAGATATCTTTATCACTAGCCTGAAATAGTTCCCCAGATGCCACTTGAATGCAGGCATCATTGAGCAGATTTGGGGTTGTAGCAAAGTTCCTTGGTGTGATTCACCAGGCTCCGGAAACCCCAGTCTGCATTTTCCTACTCTGCTGGTTAGAAATAGTTTACATTGGGCTAGTATTACACGAAACACATTGCGTAATCTTGGGGCAGTTTTCATTTTCAAAAATGGTTCAAAAGTTTCAATGGGATTGTTTGACAAAAAGTTCTTGAAAGTGTGTCCCTATGACTAAATATTAATATTTTTAGTTCCTGTATTTGAGTGGCCATAACACTAGTAACTCTTCATGTATTTGCAACATTGACAAGTCCTTTGGTAATTTGTGGATGGTGTTTTCCACTGTATGCTACTATTGCCACATTAAAATAAGGGGAGAATATTATCATAAAAAGTTTACTTAAATGAATTGTTTTTAATTACTTAGTTCAGAATTAGTCCCTGTTTTGGAACATGACAACAAAGGGGCCTACTGCAAAAGAGAAAATCTATTGACTCTCCTGTGATTCGATTGCCCTTTATATTTATTCTTCAGTCATTTAAAATATGTATTTATTAATTTGTCTAAGAGAGACAGAAAGGAGTAGAGCAGAGAGAAAGAAAGAAAGAAGGAGAGAGAGGAAAGAGGGGAGAGGAAGTAGGAGAAGAGAGAGGAGAAGAAGAGAAGAGAACAACAGAGAGAATGAGAAAGAGTGAGAATGAGAGAGAGAGAGAGTAGATGCATGTGGGGTTAGAGTCCTCCATGGGGGCTAGGGGATTGAATTCTCACATTTACTCCCAGAACCCTCTCATCTGCCTAGAAAATATTGTCAAAGTGTCATGTTTAGGTCAGGCCTATTATTACAACTGTTTCAAGCCCGAGGACTATGGAAAATTTTACTTTTCATAGAACATTTAATTTGGGCCTTCATATTTTCTGAAAATTCTGAGGTTTTTTCATAAGGATTGTAATTTTTGTCACCGGCTATAAAATGTATATATGTTATGTATTAGGAATATATATATATCTCTGTTAGTATTCATAATAACTTAGCAAAGGCCTAGGATCTCAAGTATTATAAGAAGTTTTTCAGGTTGGAAACATTCTTTTGCCTCTCATAAAAAATTGATGATTAAGGGGCTGGAGAGGTGGCTCAGGGTTTAAGCCTTTGCTTTGCAGGCGGAAGGTCCTGAGTTCGGATCCCAGACTACATATAGACGCTGGGCAGAAGCGTTGGCGGCCTGTGTTTCTGGTTCTGGTAGGGCGGAGCCTGTGAATCCCCGGGCAGAGTAAACAAGGAGGAGGTGGAGGTGGTCCATGGTGGTTCCCGAATTCACCCGTGGTTCTACACACACACACACACACACACACACACACACACACACACACACACACACGCACACACACAATTGAATAAATAATAAAAAAATTGATGATCAAAACTCTTTGATGTTTTATGAATAGTGGTCTGCTATTTATATTTTTCTAAAATGTGAAATGGAATAGAAAATGTCAGGTCACTTAATTTCCGGGTCATTATGTATCACAACAGTAATAATACTTTGTGAGAATTTAAGTTACATGTTTTATTTTGCGCACTTAACAATATTTGATGGGTTGTGATATAAGCTGTAATAATTGGTTGGTTGTGTTTGCAAGAAGTAGCTGGTCCAGGCGTGATACCTGCCTGTGATCCCAGCACTCAGAAAGTAGGGGCAGGAGGATCCTGAATTCACGTCCATTCTGAACAGCAGCAACAACAAAATGGAATTCACTGTTTTGCTGATCTTTGTATCTGCTCCCAGCACGGGTCCAGGTCCTCTGTTTCTGAGGAATCAAGGCAATGGTGCTGAGCAACACGTGTGTCAACCTTTTAGAGCATGGTAATTGCTAAGTGCCAGAGTGAGTGGCCCCTCCTGGAAATGAGTGTGTGATCTTGTGAATGTAGTGGTATCAGATTTGGCTTATGCTTTCTGTTATGTTATTTCTTTGTTTGGGGGCTTGTGTATATTTCCATTTTTTTTTTCATTTTAGAGAATATTGATGCTGATGGACAGGGATTTTGTCAAGGAGGATTCAGCATTGATTTTACTAAAGTAAGTTCTCATTGAAGACTGAATGAGATTCAGGTCTTCCTCACTGACTATGCTGGTTAAGGGCTCTCTGCTCTTCATTGACATCATCATCACCTGTGTGAGTGCCATGCCTCTGACAGCAGCCACATTCCTTTCTTGTATATGTTCACCCTCTTAAACCCGGATGTATTTCCCTTTTAATTCATTAATTTTTTTCTGTAAGACCCCACATTAATCACCTGGAACTAGGCTAGCCTAATCTTTCCCCATCCTAAAGCTCAGGGAAATTTGCAGAAGAGTGGGCGGTAAGATTGTAAAAGCCTGAAGATGGGGAAGAGCAACAATATGCAAGATACTCCACACTAGTTAGGGCTGAAGTAATCACAATAGGACTTTGCATAACCTGCACAATGATCAGCATAACATTGACCCCCCCAAAGTCTAGCATGGATCACAGGCACTAGGATCCTTAGAGGTAAGGGATTAACAGCCACAATAGTGTTCCTATACTTAAGAAGAATACAAGAAAGAGCTCTAGGCAATGCCACTGAGTCCTTACACCTCATCAGAGAGGAGGACTCAGAGGGAAGTTTGACATGCACACTCAAGGATGCTCCAGGGATGTGGGGGGGAGTGGGCACTAGGAGAAAGAGAGGGAGGGGAGGAAAGGAAGTGGAAAAGTGGGGAGGGAGCAAGGGGATCCAGGGAGGGGTGGAGAGGTGGAGGGGACTGGGGTACTTATTAAGTTTGTATGAGTAAAAAAATTTTTTCTGTAGTAGATACCGATATTTAAATTAATCTTAATTTTTTATTGAATGAACTAATTTTTGTATTAGATTACTTATAATTCAATGCTTAAAGAAACGAAAGAGAAATAAACTATAGGTTTGCTGTTTGTCCCTTATTGAATGCAGTCTTTGACCTGCATCATGTATTTTCATAGAGATGCTATTGCAGAAGTCTCTGATCTCTGTAGCAGGACTATACATTTTTTCCCTGAAAGTACTGTTGTAATATACAAGCCACAACTTGATCTCTGTTGCAAAACCATTTCTAGAAAAAGGTTATCATTTTAGAGAGCTGGAAAGAATCTTTTACATAGTCAAGACAAAGATTATGAAGTACATGTATACTGGGAAGTCAAAAGCATTCTTTTGCTTTCACAGGAAAAAGTTTCCAAAACACCCGCGCACAAAAATGTCTTGACTCATACACAGTTTGTTACAGATTTAAAAGGTGCTAGTGTCATTTCCAAAAATTTCCCCACCATCACACTCTTTACTTCTGTGGCATACTGAAAATAGTTTTCCTTTAGCAGGAGATTTCTCAGTATTTATTAGAAGATTTGCTTAAAATAGTCACAGCTCCAATATACAACATTAACAACATCATTGTACCTCAATCATATTTGCAATAGGGCTTCATCCAAAACATGCAAAACAGCAGACTATGCAGAAAAGTGTTTTCTTATGTTCAGTGAAGGTTTTAGAGTTTTCCATCTTAATTTTATTTTAGAAAAAAAATTAGCGTACTGAAGCTGAGTTAGATGAGTTTGAAGCTTATGGTTGTACTTACTTTAATATGCACATATTATAAGTACATATTATTTGCCTTTGTGCTCTCTGTTTTCAAACCTTCTTGTTTATGCACTGCTGTCCTTTTTTCCTTAATTCCATTCAGGCTGATAGAGTACTTCTTGGTGGTCCTGGTAGCTTTTACTGGCAAGGTAGGTTTATCTTTTTTTTAACTTGCCCATTAACCAGCTGCTAATGTATCTGTGAAATATTTCAAATTATTTTAAGGAACTCCAGAGCTCTTGGCACATGCATGAATGTTTGGAATCCATCTAATGAGATACATTGTGTCCTCTGACAGCTCAGGATTTTAATTGCTTATTAAGGAATGATTATCACTCCTTAATTACTGCCATCAAGAATGGTCTCTAAGTGTTGAGGATTCTTTTAAAAATAGAGGATTTTACTTAAAAAACTTATATAATATTAGTTACTTTTCCTGCTGCTATGATTAAATATTTGACAAAAGCAGTGTAAGGGAGATGGGGTTTATTTGGCTAACAGTTCAGGTTCTGCACATCCTGGTGGGGAAGTCATAGTAGCAGGATCTGAGTCCTCATTCCTTGGCATCTCTAATCCTAGAATTACAGTCATGCACCCTTGCACGTGCCTAGCACTGCTGATTTGTGAAACAGCACTATCGGCATGTCTGAATGACTATTTAATATCCTGGTATTGTACAATGTCTTAAAATATTCATATTTGTTATATATTAAGACAAATACCAAATACTCATGTTATTAAATGGTTTATAATATAAAACTTAAAGAGTTGTGAGTTTGCAGAATATTTTGATTTAGAGATATTTAGCCTTTAATAAAATGACACTTGACAAATTAGATAAACTTTCTTGGGTTTGAGGGTTACTTAATGATTAATAATTAGAAAAATGATTGCCTAATCAGTAATGATGGTTTTAGGGTTGCTTACAGATTATTTTCACAGTTGAGCCTTTAGACATACCTATGAATTGTTCAGTTAAGGCAAGCTACTGGTGAAGACTGTAGGGGATTGTCTAATGATTGTGGAAAGACCCAGTACACAGTGTTTGGGAACATTCCCGGGGCTGCTGGATAACATGAAGGAAGAGTGGATTGGCTTTGGTAGGCTGGCAAATTGGGAAGTTTGCCCATCTGAACTCTTCCTGTGGATATGGTGTGACAGTTCTCAGTTCCTGATGTTGGTGTGAACTCTCCTGCTATTATAATGGAGTGTAAGCTAGCAAATTGTAAGGTGAAATAATAAGTCCTTTGCTCCCCCAAATTATTTTGGTTGTATATTCATAGCTACAACTGAAAAGCTGAAATTACGATGACTTTGGTACCAGGAGAGTGGGGTGTTGCTTAGAGATTAAGACAGTGCTACAGTTCTGGAATCCCAGCGCTCGGAGACTGATGGCTTGGGTGGTAGTGGGACCCCCACCTCACACACGACAGAGAGGCAGAATATCAGAGGCTCTAGCATAGAATGTGGGTTTCACTCACGCAGGCAGAAAGTTCCCTTTAGTAGGTTCTTTTCTAGATGTATTTTTTTTTTCTAGGTCAGCTCATTTCGGATCAAGTGGCAGAAATCGTCTCTAAATATGACCCCAAAGTTTACAGCATCAAGTATAACAACCAGTTAGCGACGCGTGCTGCACAAGCAATTTTTGATGACAGTTACCTGGGTAGGTAAAATCAAAATACTGTCTCATTTTATGGTGTTGTAGTATATTTGTCCTGTTGTTTGCATATAATTTTGAAGTAGGAAACTCATTTATAAGAAGTATGTTGCATTTTTCAAGCATTTAAGAAGTATATACTGGGAAATGTTAGGTTATGCTCCAGGTCAGTCTTAGAAGTTGCAGAAAGTGCGTATTGGAGCAAATGACTTTAAGGCTGCATTCTGTGTCCAGGCTTTGTTCTGAGTGTTTTAATTGTGTCCGCTACTTTGACCCCAGGGGTTCTTATGCTAGAGTCCTTCATTGAATCACCACTGCAAGTAAAGGAAGGCACACCCTTGCTCCCATTTTAATAGGTGATAACCCTTGCCTCAAATCACTTGTTTAGACCCAGGTATCCTGACTATTGAACTTCAGATATGTATGGAATCACAGTGTTGGTCTTGAAGATTCCTCAATGTTCGTTCTCCCTCTTTAAATTCCCGGTATTTATGGAAGCATCTCATACAGGAGAGAAGTACAACTAGTTGACTGAGGGAGTCTGCTGTTCATTATTCCTTTTTGATGAGTTGCAAATTGACCTTGTTTTTAACAATCTCCTTTGTGAAGTGCATGACACAACCCTGTGTTTCTAGCAGAGATACCCCTTTTGATTATTTCCCTGGTTTATTGCTTTTCAAGTTCACTTGCATACACAGGAATCTGTTATCCCTAGAAGACAAGCGTTACATATGTTTGGAAGGGAATCATGTGTCTTAACTTTCATTCCTGCCCAGGTTACTCAGTGGCTGTTGGAGACTTTAATGGCGATGGTATCGATGGTATGTGGACCTTGTGCTCTTTCAGCCTTTTCTAAAAATCTTAGGTTAAGCATCAAAATATCAGTCATTGAAGATTTTCTGCCATAGTTATGGAATATGAACCCAAAGGAGGAGTACTCAAGTTAGTGCACCCAAGGAAGTCTGGTGGGCCTCTGCCTGATGTCCTCGCAGTGTCAGAGGAACTGGAAGGGGCCTGTGGCTCTTTCCCTCTGTCCTTTTTTAGCCCCGGGCATTGTCTGGCACGCCCAGTGGTTTCATCAGCTTCTTCCTTTTCCCCCTTCCAGCACTTCTGTCCCTGTGGAGGGGCCTTTCCTCTTCTGGGTTCATCCCTAGCTTTGGGCACAACCTGTCAGGCTCTTGTTGCTCCAGGGCCTGGTGTGGCCTTAAGGGCTTCCTGGCTGTACATCATGTGCTTCATGCTGCTTTCCAGGGCCATAGATGCAGCTTTTCTTAATGGTTATATCGCTTCTTCTGGCCTGTCCTCCTTTATAAGATGACAAGTGATTTCAGGGCTTCTTTGTATGCATTGGAGTCCTTACAAATTACAGCTCAAAATGCTAGAATTTTATCTTATGTTAGAGCATCAACTTAAATAAAAAGTCTTGTTGATTTTCAGCTGATGTAATATAACAAAACTCAAAGTTCTATGCATTTTCAATGCTGGTTTTAAAAATGAATATATATATATGTATATTTTTAAATTTATTTATTTATTTTTTTCTTCTTAGATTTTGTGTCAGGAGTTCCAAGAGCAGCGAGGACTTTGGGAATGGTAGGAAAGAAAAAGGGTGTTTTTAATTATTTGGGGTTGGCAGAAGAAAGTTTGACATACACATAAAGGATGCTCCAGGGATGGGGGGAGGGAGCACTGGGAGAAAGGGAGGGAGGGGGGAAAGGAAGAAGAAAAGGGGGAAGGGAGTAGAGAGGTCTAGGGAGGGGTGGAGGAAGGGAGGTGACCGGGGTACCTATTACATTTGTATGAGCAGAAAAAATAAATAAATAAATACAAAAAACATTATTTGGGGTCAGGCTGGGGAGCTGACTGAGTCTGTAAAGTGTTAGGACCTCAGTGTAGGTCACCTGAACCCACCCATGTGAAAGTCAGCCAGACCTTTAACCCTAGCATGGGGGAGTAGGGATGAGAAAGGTGGATCCCTGGAACTTATTGATCAGTTTCATCTGAGAGATGCGCTCTGGGTTCAGTGACAAACCCTGACCCAAAAAAGAGGAAGACGTCCAATGTTGACCTCTGGACTTCATGTGCACACATCTACAGGAACATGGGTGTACAACATCTTGTGTGTGTGGCCAGCTTCAGTTTAATATACTTTATTTACTTTAGCTTTTCCTACACAGGTTTATATTTATGATGGGAAGAACATGTCCTCCTTATACAATTTTACTGGCGAGCAGGTATGCTTTTAAAGTGTTGTACTCTGGTTGTAAAAACCTGTGTATATTCATTGAAGATTTAGAAACTGAAAGTATAAAACCCACTAACCAGATAATACAGATAATTCCAAACTGTCATTTTTCTTTATTTCTGTCTCTTTTGCCTCAGAGGGATATATGTATATATGTAATGTTATACCTGGCTTTGTCAGTCAACATTTTACCATCAAAATTTCTCCATGCTTCAAAACTTTCCCCATGGTATCAGAACACATTCATTCTGTAATGAGAATTGCAAACATACAATGGACTCCAATATTTTTCTTGGTTTTCAACAAAAATATTCATTGAATTCAACAAAAAGGGTTTGAGCAAAACCTTTTGTCATTGCATGTGTGGCTTGTTTTTCTTCGCTTTACTTTTTGTTAGGAAATTAAAAAAAATTTCATATATGCAAAATGACCGAAACACTTTTTTTTTAATCTGAGGCCATTCAAATCTTCCTTAAAGAAATATCCGTGCCTTTTAATTTTATTAGATGCCAAAGAAAGGAGGACACAGATGTGAATATTGTAAATGATAAAAGCAAACAACTTCTCTACGTGAAATAGAGTATTCTTCAGATAAAAGTAATTCTTTTGAGTAAAAGATTGTCTCTGAATATGGATGTCTGGTTTGTACATCTCCAAATTAAATAACAAATTGAAAATGATAAAGGAAATTAACCAGTAAGTCCAGAGAGAAAAAAAAAAAAAACACAAAAACCATTTGCAAAATGACAACCATTTGCAAATCCAGCCGCCTCTTCAGTGGGGATTGCTGGGCTTCAGGAGAGGGATGAGAGGAAGAGGAAAGAGACCTCTGGCTCCTAGGACCTCCCCACCCCCAACACCCCAGGTCAGGTGGAGCAGAAGCACAGCATGGAGTGGCCTGTGGCTGTCACATGGCTGGAGTTGGCATGGGACCGCTTTGTCCGAAGCCAGATGCATCTGTGATGCTGGGCTGTCCTGAGCTGCAGAGCTAAGCAGGAGGCTGGATTTTGGGATACAACACATCGGGCTCTCCATGCTCCTGCAGCGAGTGTTCACTCCTATGAGTGTGTTAAAAACTGGGAGCTGGTAGCGTCCTACAGTGTAGTTGTGGGAATGAGGTGAAAACATTTTAGTCCCAGCACTCAGGATACGAGCTGTCTGTCAGTTCCAGCCATCCTTTATGCTTTCAAACCAAACACACTAAAGCCGAGAGTATTATTTTGCTGCACTCAGATCTGCACTAGACACAGCACCCAGACACTGTCCACACTTTTGCCCCAGCTCTGATTTTGTCAGCATATGAAACAGGCCTTTGATTTCTCCGTTGTACTGCAGCGATCTAGGACAGGGGCTAAGGTAGCTCAGTGGTACCATGCTAGCCCAGCGTGTGCGAGACCATGTAGGAGTCCATCTTGTTCTCTCCTAATGTCTTAGCTAACATGTTGAGAGCGTTTGAGTTCCTGCTCGGTGTGCTGACTCATTCTTCTCTCTGGTTGCTATCATCTGCCATCTCTTGTTTGTTTTGCATGTGGGGCTTTCTGTAGCACGTTCTCCTTGCCGATTATTTCCAATTAGGATTCTCTGACTGACGGCCAGTAGTTCCCTATGGTGGAGCAGAAGATTTCATTTCTCCCCTATATAATAAGACCATAATAATCTCAAGCATATTTGCGCTGTGTATAATGAAACACCAAAACCACCTGGCAGATATTTGATTGGCAAGTGTGAACTCTTGTGTGTCTTCTCAAACAGCAGTTTATTTGCAGTCATAGTAGTTTCATGCAGGAAGTGACGGTCATTTGCTCTCACTGATAATTATCTATTTTCTTCAGTGGCTAGGCCTCCCTGTGTAACTTCTTTGTTCCAGTTAAATTACCTATGTCTTTTCATTTGTGTCTCTGTATGTGTGTGTCTATCTCTGTATGTGAGTGTGTCCGTGTGTGTGGTGTGGTGTGTTCAGAGGAACAGAGAGAAAAGTAAGATGATACATTCAGCCTGGGAAACAGAATGAATAGAGTGGTTTAAATCGTACATGTTGGAGAACTTGTACTGGTGGACATGGAATGTATTTTGCCCACAAATCTAGGAATTTAAAAAAAATGCATCATTACCTGATTTTCATTGTGTTGGCAAAATAAACTTTGGAAAAGACATTCAGATGGAAAAGAAGCACTGTACGCAGAGAAAAAGAAATCCCCCTTTCTTCAGTGTCCATATGGCGCAAATGGCAAATGGTAATTGCCCAACCCAGCTGACTGTAAACAAACATCTTGTCTCCCTCTTTCTATTCAGATGGCTGCATATTTTGGATTTTCTGTAGCTGCTACTGACATTAATGGGGATGAGTAAGTTTTTAAAAATGTTTGTAGACACTGTTCTCTCATGTTTATGAGTGTTTTACTAAAACTAAACATTATTCTTTCCATTTTTTTGTCTCCTTCCTGCTAATCTTCTTTGTATTTGAGAGAGAAATCTCAAGCAACTTTAATCATAAATATTACTAAATTTTTGTCTGTACGTTGAACTTTATTTTTAAAAATTAAATTAAATTTATATGTTCTTTCTCTCCCTCCCTCCCTCTCCCTCTCCCTCTCCCTCTCCCTCTCCCTCTCCCTCTCCCTCTCCCTCTCCCTCTCCCTCTCCCTCTCCCTCTCCCTCTCCCTCTCCCTCTCCCTCTCCCTCTCCCTCTCCCTCTCCTTCTCCCTCTCCCTCTCTCCCTCTCTCCCTCTCTCTCTCTCTGCCATGGTGTGCCCGTGGAGGTCAGAGAACAAACTGCAGAAAAGTTTTCTCCTTCTAACATGTGGATTCTGGGGATGGAACTTAGGTTGTCAGGCTTGGTAGCAAATGCCTTTTTACTCACTGAGCCATTTTGCTGGCCCAGCCTAAGATTTTACAACATGAAAATACAGTTTTATGAATAGCTCTTATTTTCTTAAGAGTAGGAATGATATTTGACTTTGAAGTGATTGTCTGATAAAAGCTTACGCTTTATCATAGCTCAGTGGAAGCACATGAAATGGGTGGGCATGGATTTTTTAAAGAAATGCTTCTTAATAATCAGAATGTGTTTCTGTTCGTGTAGCCATGCAGATGTGTTTATCGGAACGCCTCTGTTCATGGATCGAGGCTCCGATGGAAAACTCCAAGAGGTGGGGCAGGTCTCAGTGGCCCTGCAGAGAGCAGCCGGGGACTTCCAGATCACAAAGCTGAACGGTTTTGAGGTCTTTGCACGATTCGGCAGTGCCATAGCTCCCCTGGGAGACCTGGACCAGGATGGCTTCAATGGTAAGAGCAAAGTTAGCAGCTGTGGATTCCTGATGTTTCTCTGTCCACCCGAATCAAGTTCCAAATACGAGCGAGCATTTTTTTCCTGGAAAATAAATGAAGTTCAAAAGTTGACTTTCACAAGTTATTATTCATACAACCTCAAGTTAGTGTGCCATGATTAATTTTTAAAAAGAATCTTGATTCCCACATAGCCCTGGGCTAACTCAAAACTTTCTCTGCAGAACTAGTTGAGTGGCAGCGCCCTCTACTGTCGGTTTGGATCCAAGCAAAAAAATATCCCCCGGCTCTTTGTCAAAAGCAACAACAGCTGCTGTAAATGCCTCAGTTGTTTTGCCACTTGTTTAAAAGTTATAACCAAGAAGTTTCGAGAGAGATTCTGTGTCTTTTCATGGAGATTTGTAAAAGTCTTAAGGTCACTGTTTTATAATTGTCCCACTGAATAGTTATACATATCTTTAAAAAGGAAAATTAGCTTGTACTACAGAACTTTTTCTTGAACATGATATAAATTGCAAATTAGATACTTGAAATACAAGAAGAAAATGTAAAAAATAGTATGGATATGTGGATTTTGGATTTGTATAATCAAAAATATATAGGGATGTGCTCTCCCAAACATAATGGGGGAAACTCTTAGAAACACATGGCACTCTTACTTAGTAGAATGTATCTATGCCTGCCTTGTGGACGGTTCTTGTCACACACTAGAAACATCATAATGATTAACCCTAGAGGTTTTCAACTGTTTTGAACAGCTCTCCAAGGTATATTTTCCTTCTTAAAATAGTCTTAAAGCTTTTCATCAGCAAGAGAAGGTACCATTAATCAAATGGTTTGCACTAGAGGGATGCCACCATCTGTCACAAAGGCAGGAATGGGAGGCAGCTGGCTGCTTTACACAGATAGTCAGAACGTGGACAGGAAATGGGGTTTGTCTCTAAAACCTCTGCTAGTGATCTACATCTAATCCAGGGAATGACACCTCCCAAAGCTTCCACAGCTCTCCCAAAGAGCACCACTGGCTGGGACCAAGCGTTTAAACACATGAGCCTCTTGCTCATTCAAAACACATTCAAACCACAAGAAAGGGGCTATTAAAAATAAAACAGTAAGTTGTAGCTCACCATTTTATGGAGACCCAAGATAACTTGGTGTAATTTTTGTCATCTCTGTCCCCCACCCCCCCAAAAGAAATAGTTTAGGACAGAGTGGAGAAGAAACCTGAAAAGAGCTACTGGAATGATCCTAGAAGGAAGTGATTTCATGAAAATGTAATCCCTCTACATATACCAGGCAAGGGAGAAGAAATATTGAAGGGCTTAGAAAAGGACAATTCATATTAAATGATCTTGCAGCATTAGTGCTTTCTTGTCAGCAAATTAATAAATACTTTCTTAATGCATTGGACAGTTTAGAAATTATGCCTATCTTTTAAAGTTTAAAACAGGAAAAAAGGACACTTCACATAATTTAAGTACTTATTTTTAGATACCTTCTCAGTTAGGCCTGTAGATATAAGACACTATTGTGGGTGTTGGAAATGAGAGAACAGTCAGAGCACACCCATGTTCTCAGGGAATTTAGTGTGCAGCACATACCCAGGGGAAAGGAAACCAGACAGAGTATGTGATCATCACAGCTTCTGACCTCTTACCAGGCCTCGTGGTCCCACACACACGATGATAGATAAAGATATTTTTGGTGTCTCTGGAAATGTCATCAAGGAGACCTACAACATTTTAGTACAGGACAGAAATTATAGGACTTTGGTGTGGCTGGTCCAGAGTTGCCAGTGTAGGCAAAAGACACACCCATGATCTTACGAAGTTTATGTTCTGTGGAAAGCCATGGAACAAGTAAGTAAACAATGGAGGAATACAGACAGTGGAACTAAATGGGCTTCAAAAAAAGAAGCTGGGCAAAGCAATGTTGGAAGTTGATGTTAATGCAGCTAGGATGTGCAGAGTAGGAAATCTAGGACAGAGATCATTGGTTCCTGGGGTGGCCAGGGAAAGCTTGTCTGATGCCTGTTTTGAAAAGCCCTGGAGCAAAGTCTAAAAGGACACTCAGCTCTGGGAACCAGTTCATCCTGTGGAACAAACAGAGCAAAGGCCAGGGTATCTGGGAAGGAAGGCGAAGTAGCAAGGGAAAGGAGGAGTGACTTTTGCAGTGCGGACCAGTTGGTAGTGCTTACCTGCTGTTGTAAATACTTTGAAACTTTGGGAGGGTGTCAGGAAGAGGATGGGCCTGACCCAGTAAGACCGATGTTTGCCAGTTTGTGAAGTGTGCAGGGTTAGAAATTGGGTCACTTCTTGGCTATTTGAGGGCTTAGGGAAAGGATGACAATAATTTGTCTGGACTGGTGGCATCAGAAAAACATATTTGTGATGTAGTCTAGAATTTTGTTTTTTAATCTAAAAACTTTGTTATATATATATATTTTCGATGTAAATTGAGCAAAATTAAGTCACAGCATTCAAACTTATGGGCCCAGATGAATTTTGTTCAGAAAGAACAAAAAGCATGCATAGGTGATAAGACTCTGAGGCCTAGAACAAATACGAGATGATTGTTTTGACATTCTTCACCCACAATTTCAAAGGTAAAGTTTTTTAGATCAAAACAGCTGAAGTGGTTTGTCCAAGGTCAGAACATCTGACTTTTAACTAATGTACTTTTTCAACCTCTGTCATTATTTTGAGAAAGAATCCAACTGTGTAGCTCAGGCTGGCCTTCAACCGAAGATCCTCCTCTATCAGCCTTCTGCGTGTTGGGGTTTCTGGTGTGCACCATTAAACAAGGCAGGACTGTATCATTCCAAAAAGACTATTTTATTGACTTTTAAACCTGTTTTAATCATGACAACGAGTTAAGTACGAAGATCTACATGTAAATAATTACAAAGCATCCATCCTGCTCTCCATCCTCACCCACTTCCTAATTGTCGTTCCCTTTTCTTTCTTCTTTTTCCCCTCTTCTTCCTTCTGCTCCACAGATATTGCAATTGCTGCTCCATATGGGGGTGAAGATAAAAAGGGACTTGTGTATATCTTCAATGGAAGACCAACAGGCCTGAACGCAGCACCATCCCAAATCCTTGAGGGGCAGTGGGCAGCGCAGAGCATGCCCCCAAGCTTTGGTTATTCAATGAAGGGGGCCACAGATATTGACAAGAATGGATATCCAGGTACTTGTTTGCACATCATACATGTGGCTTTTGGCAGTTTCAGTCCCAACAGTTTATAGTGCACATCAGTCAATTGAGTGCTTTAAATATGGTGATGGTTTGAGATATTGTTATCATCAAAGGAGCTGGAAGAAAAAAGCTCTGATTTTTGAGGGGATGTATAATATGAAACATATTCTTTATGGTTTTAAAATGTTTAGCAAAATATAAGAAAAAATTCTTGAAGCTGTAGACAAAAGCTAAATGCTCATTCTAAAGGTTTTAAAATGCTAGCCCCCCAATGCTAAAATTGTCATTTTCATTTTTAATGACTAGATATTTTTATAGATTTGACCAATCACTGTGTAATATAAAAACTTACATTAAAAAAAAGTTACATTTCATTTCATTCCCCCAAGTAAAGATTGGGGAGAGTATAGGTTAAATCGGGCCACTCTTGGGTCCTTTCATCTGACAAGTAATGAAAAAATAATTTTCCCAGTGGGTTGATCCATTAGCGTAGGACCAAGTGGATTTGATACACAGTATTATAATGGATCTCGAATCTTCTTTACATGAAATAAAATTTAGAGGATTGGGGAAATGATTCAGAGGTTGAAATGGATTCCCAGATCCAATGAAAAATTCTGATAGGTATGGCAGCTGCCTGTAATTCTAGCCCCAGATTGCAAAGTCTAGGGATCCTCAGAACAAACCAAACTGACCTATTACCAAGCTCTTGAGTTTAGAGACCCAGCCTCAAAGCAGTAGATAGAGAAGTACTTGAGGCTGATTCCACTATTAACTTTGGGCCTCCGCACACATGTGCACTCACATACACAAGCACCTGCATGCATGTGGATCCACCCATGTAAGAACACATATAAAATGCATGTACTCAATATGTGCATGTGAATGAAAATGGAAAAAAAAAGAAACAGAAAAAGTAAAGTTTAGATGACACTTGTTAATATTTAATGTAAGCTCAATGCAGCACACTTAAGTGCTTCTAGAAATGGAAAAATGAAGTTTGTCACTACATTGGCAGCATTTTAGAGATTAGAATGCAACATTTTTGCAGAACGTATAGGAAATAAGTTTACTTATTTTTCCTGTACATCTGTAGTTTTATTTGCATGATTATTTGAATCAAGATTTTTGTTTTTGTTTTTGTTTTGTCTAGCCAGGCTGCCCTGGAATTCCTGATCCTTCCACCTTCAGTGCTGGTACCATAGGCATGTGCCTCTGTGCTTACCTCATACATTTTTAAATCAAAGCAGAATCATACTTTAATACTGCTTTGTTTATTTTTGAAGAACTAGAAACATTTATGTTTCTTCTAAACTACGGATTTCATATTTTTCTTTCCAAAAGTCATCTGTATCATATCCACCTTACCTTATGTGTTGGTGTTTGCATCATTATGCATGATTTTTGCTGTGCGCCTCTGTGTTTCCTTGGAACAGAATCCGAAAGTGGCCATGTCGGGGGGATGCACTTCTTAATGCTGTCAGTACATACTGCTCGGTTTGAATTCCATTCCCTCCGCTAAAGGGTGTCATCTACTTCAGCACTGTCAGTACCACTGAATGAAAGCTCATTTCTCATGTGTTCCCTTCTTTAAAGTAACTTTGATTACATGATAGACATTTTATTTTATTTCAAGTGACAAATTTTTGAATAGCAAGTGAGGATGGACACTTTGTGTACTTATATGTTTACTTTTTATTTTTGTGCACACTTGTGTGTGTGTGTGTGTGTGTGTGTGTGTGTGTGTGTGTGTGTGTATGTGTGTACACCAGAAGGCACTGTGTATACCTATGAAGAACCAAGGGTGACTTTGAGAATCATCCAGGATTGCTCTACTTCCTTTTTGTTTCATTCTGGGGTTTCCTCAGCTCTACCTTCCAGGGCCAGAAGTACATGCTGCCACCATTTCTGCCAGGTGTTTTTACATCGGTTCTATGATCTGAACTTAGGTCTTCTGCTTGTGAGGCAGAGTCTTAACCTCTCAGCTCTCTCTCCAGTCCCCTATATTTTACTTTTATAATCAATTTCTAAATATCTTCCTCATTTTCTTTTGAAATATTTTTCTTTTCGTTTATTTTGCAAATCTGCCTTAAATATGGAGGTATATCATCTCCTGAATTTTTGTGTATATTTCTTACTTTGTAACATTTGCATTTTGAACACAAAGACGTTAAGAATTTTTCTGGCATTCATTCTGCCTATCTTTTTGAATTCTCATGTTTTTCTGCATAGAGAGTGCTTCCTCGAATTTAGCTGGGGTATACTGTGGAATGATGCTCTGATTGTATTTATCCCAATTGTGAGTTGGCTTCACAATTGTATAAAAACAAGTGCCCTTTGTTCTCACTGATGAATTCCATCTACACTCACAGTCTGCACATATGTATGCATTTTTTTGGTTTTTGTTTTGTTTTGTTGAAATGAGAGATGGAGAAAAAAATTACAGTGAAATTCCAAAATATGCAGTATCTGTGAAATTTTCTCCTTTAGGCTGTGTATGTTTGGGGCCATCTACTTTCTTATTTCTGCTCCTTTTATGGTGTCTACAAAAAGATCCTGTCCACCTGAAGAAAAGGTTGTGTTAAGAGTTCGTACTCATGAGAACTATTTAAAAGTTTGAATTTAGTATTTTTTTTGGCATGGTGTGTGTGTGTGTATGCACACGCATGTGTTTCAAAAGGCATTGTGTGTGCCTGTGGAGGCTCAAGGGTGACCTTGTGAATCATCCTGGATTGCTTCTACCTCCTTTTTTACTTTGCACCTTCCAGATCCAGAAGTACAAGCTGTGGTCATTTCTGTCTGGTGTTTTTTTTAACATGGGATCTGGGATCCAAACTCAGGTCCTTCTGTTTGTGAGGCAGAATCTCAACCCCCAAGTCCTCTCTCCAGCCACTACGTAGTATCTTAAAACATCTTTATTTTGAAACTCTGTTTGAATCTTTTCATGAGCATTGAGGAATTGAAAAAATGATGTATGAATTTTTCAAACTATTGTTATTAATGTGTCTTCTCTTTTTTTTAAAGACTTGATTGTAGGAGCTTTTGGTGTAGATCGAGCTATTTTATACAGGTATGACCCATATTCTGTAAAGTGTGAATGTCTTGAGTTTTGTTCACTTGTGCTTTTAGTCCCTCTTTAAAAACATACGGGTGGTATCTGGGATGGTAGCTCAGTGGTAGAATAATTGCCTGAGGCAGGCCTCTGTTAACAGCCCCAAACAAACAAAGAAACAAAGTAAATAGAAGAAACTACCTAGGTTTCCGTTTTCCTCTAAGGGGCAGGAAATGGAGTTGCTGCTTGTGTGCCTGTGTTCTGGAAACACAAGACAGTACACACTAAATGCCCAAGGGAGTTTCTTTCTTTTAGAGCTCTGTTTCCCAGCTCTGTAGTTGTTCCCATTTCTCTGTATGTCACTACTTCCTAGTGCCATAGAATACCAGCTGCATCTTAAGTAGATTCTGGTGTTCACACTTCTCGGCCTGAGTTTGTACTAGACAAGAAAGCTAAGGTGATATTGTGTAATAGACCATGTGATTTGACAACTTCATTGTGGCTATGGGGACTTGTACTTACAGGCTTCGCGGATTCATTATTTTGAAACAGCCCCACTGAGCTGTGCCTACTGAACATTTGTGCAGGACTTAAATTTATACATATGGACTTTGGACTACTATATTTGCAAACTGAGTGTCTCTTGTCTGAAAAGCTTAGAGCCAGGAAAAGCAATTTTAGGTTTTAAGAGTTTTATGAGTTTTGAAAATTGACATAAACATTACCAGTTAAGTACTTTCCATTTAAAAATGCAGAATTTGAAATGATCCAAAAATCTGAAACTTTGTGAGCATCTTGTTGGCACTAAAACATGTGATTTCTGAAATTTCATGTTGTTTCTGATTTGGATTTTGAGGATGTAAGGATGCCGGTGTACATTTTAATTCATCCTTTTAATTTTTTAGGTTGCTCTTAATAAACTAACACTTGTAAGTGGTAAATATTCAAATAATTTAAAAGAGCATGCAATAAAAATATTTTCTCAAAACAGTAGCTTATCAGTATGCCACACCATAATATTCCATTCAGTAAAAAGTAAGATGTGCATATATGTGTGTGGTTTGTAGGCATTGGTTCTGCACTGTACGATTCCTTTTCCTCCTACTACAGTTAGATCTGAGAGATGGAGCTTTTTCAGCCCAGGCAGAAGGGTGGCTCTCCTGTTTCTTGCGTGTCACCTTGTTGCCTCTCACTATTTGGTTTTTCCACAACTAGTACCACTCTGCTTCAATGGGCAGAGTTCAGACAGGCTGGTCAGATGCCCCACTTTTCCTGGAACTGATCAATTGCCAATGGTGCAGGATTGAAATTAGGTCAGTTTTGATCTAACTGAGATTGTGTTGGTTCCCTTACCTGTAGCATTTAGTTTATTCCTTATTGTTTTTCCTGTTATAAACTATAATAGATATCATAAATGTGTCATTGGTGAATGTAAAATATAAGATTATTTTTAAATAACATTTTCTTTTTCTTTTTTCTTTCCTTCCCCCCACCCCATTGTAAACCAGAGCCAGACCAGTTATCACCGTAAATGCTGGCCTTGAAGTATATCCTAGCATTTTAAACCAAGAGAATAAAACCTGCCTATTACCTGGAACAGCTCTCAAAGTTTCCTGGTAAGGGTCTTTGTGCAGCAATGTTTATGATTAAAATTAATGATTCAATCCTTATAAGAATAATAGGCAATTAAGGTGGCACAACTGAAATATTACTAAAGACCATTCTATGGATACATGCTAATTTCATGTCATGGACTAGATAATAGAAGTGTTCCAAAGAAGTTATCTAGAATCTAGAAATATTCTATGAGCTAATATAAAGGCAATTTCTAAAAAATTATGTTGTCAGTTGAATATATTCAAAAAGAGGGAAAAGCTAATATCTCAAAGTTGATTTTATTTTTAATTCTAAATAAGCTTTTATGGGAATTTAAAATCCTGAAAGATGTGCTTTTCTTCAGAATTCATACTTGTATTAACATTTTATTTTGCTATAATATTTTGTTTGGCTCTCAGTAGTTTTATAGATAACACTGTTCTTAATTCCACAGTCTGAATCTCTGGACCATTGTCTCTGTTCTTCCTTTTGCTACTTTCTTCTACCTGTATATTATCTTATGTTTTCTTTTATTCATGTTTTGCTTCAAAATATTAAAAAACTAAAGTAGAGAAACCAGTGTTTTTCTCATCTTTGTAAAAATAAATATTAAAAATCTAGTAGAAAGTCTCTAGGAACACTCTATGGTCCTCATACAGAAAAATCACAGAGCATTTACAAGTATGAGAATATAAGCATTGAAATTTTGCAATTTTATGCTTTTCACTGGTTTCCATTTAACAGTAACACTTGCTTCGTTTTTATCGGTTACCAACAAAGTTATTAATTTTTTGGTTTTGATTTTTATTGGCTTCTTCCTTCACTCATCCTTCATGTGACTGAAATTTCAGTAAAACGTTGATGAATAATTATGGTCATTAAATAGAAGGCTTCAAATAAAATAGCTAGAAAAGTGTAGCTTTCCTAAAATTTTGAACATGGTGCACAGTAAAAAGCACACTTTGAATCATATTCCAATAAACACAGTACATTAGTTTTATAGTCTTCTGGTCTTCCTTTCCTCCCTCCGTCCTTCCCTACCTTCTCCCTCCCCTCCCTCCTCCCTCCCTCCGCTCCCTTCCTCCTCCCTCCCTTCCTTCTCTCCCCCTTTCCCTCCCTTCCTTCTCTCCCCCTTTCCCTCCCTCCCTCCTTCCTTCCTTCCTTCCTTCCTTCCTTCCTTCCTTCCTTCCTTCCTTCCTTCCTTCCTTCCTTCCTTCCTTCCTTCCTTCCTTCCTTCTTTCATCAAAAAAATTTTGTTAAGAATCTTCTTTTTATGCAAACATATGCAAACATGTCAATTTTCAAAATTCATAAAACTCTTAAAACCTCCTCGCTCCTTCTCCCACTCTCCCCTACCTTCACCAGTCCTTCCCTGTCCCTCCCATCCTCATGTCTGCTTGCGTGAGCCACCTGATTCCCTTCTACTTGTCTGTTCGAGTAGGTGGTCAGGCCTCTGGCAGTTTAAGTGACCCTTCCTTCGGAAGATCACCGATAGAGATGCTCCCCTTTACACGTCTAGCTCTTGCCCATAAGGTTCCCATTGTAGTTACTTCTCCTGAATTCCGCCTGGTCCATGGGGGAATTTCTCTCCCCCCCCCCTTTATCCTGTTCTTTCTTTCACCTGTTCTGTCTTCTTTTCGCTGTGTTTTTCACTTGCTAATAGGGCTTACTGTGTAGTCCAGGCTTTTGTGGACATCACAATCACCCTCCTAAGACTTCTAAGTCCTAAGACTTCAGATAGGACCATATCCAGCTGGTTACTAGATATTTAACTGATTTTCTGACACAGTAAAAAAATTTGAAAAATGCTGTTTTATGGAATTGCTACTTATAGGATGCTTTAATAGGACTTTTTATTAAGTGAAGCATTCATTTAAATCTAAGGTATCATTTCCCTTATTTAAATTTATTGAGAATTTCTCTCTATGTATATATTTGAAAAATTACTTTTCTTTTTCTCATCAAACAATCATGAAAGGAAATATGCTTAAATCACCAAAAGATAGATTAGTCCATGTAGCTTTACAGTTTATGAATAATATT
Organism: Typhlomys cinereus; assembly: GCA_023101885.1. NCBI lineage: Eukaryota > Metazoa > Chordata > Mammalia > Rodentia > Platacanthomyidae > Typhlomys > Typhlomys cinereus. The sequence goes on from JALPQD010000020.1 coordinate 6,113,652, forward strand.
AAGACATGAACAGAGACCTAAGTTTTCATAGTGTAAACTGTTCACCATCAGCTCTGTGCACTTGAGGGCTCTGTATTTGTGGCTTCAACCAACTGTAGATAGAAAATATGAAAATAAAAATCATTTCTCATTGAATATATACACTACACTCTTTGTTGTTATTTCCTAAAAATGCAGAATAACTAGTATCCATACAATGTTTATGTTGTATTATATTTAAGTAACCTAGAGATAATGTACACTTTTGCTGGAGGATACAGTATTTATATGCATATAAAATACTGTATCATTTTCTGCAAGAGTTTGAACACCCACTGATTTTGGTAACAAATAATATGAGACAGTTCTGTTACAAATGTGAGATTTGAGTGATATTCAAAAGCAACTAGAACATGAGATTTACTTTCTCCCTTAATTTTCCTACAGTTTTAACGTCAAGTTCTGTTTAAAGGCGGATGGAAAGGGAACACTTCCAAGGAAACTTAGTAAGTATCTTCTGAAAAAATTAACAGTATTATGTGTATTGCATTTGAAAGATTTTTTGGTGCATTTATATAGTTACTCAAATGGTTATGTTTGTTTCAAATTCAGTGTTTTTGCCTGAGTGTAGATGATATTGTGCTTTCTTTGGCAATTCTTAAGCAGGTTCAAATAGAATACCTTTATTCTGAGTATTGGCAGCAAAATAGCAGGGAGAGTGGTAAATATATGGCCTTTGGAAAATTAAGCAGTTGGTTACAGGACATAATCGGGCTCTGGGAACAATGGAGATCATCTTTATAAGTTTGGGGTCTCTTAATGTTTGTTGTCCCGGCCCTAAGCATTTCAGGAATGGAAAGGGTTAGAACAGTTTGGGAGAGAAGTTTCGGTCCCTACATTTAGTCTCCTTAGCAAATACTATTCTACCTTTCCTGAAATGATTGATGTGTTCCTGAGAGCAAGGTGGAGTGTTAAATAGCTCCCCCAAAATTTGCCAGCTGGGCAGAGAATGATTTGTGCTGCCGAGCAGTGTAGGTGGAGAAATGACTGACTGACAGGGTCATGAGTGGGTCCTTGCTGGAAGCTGCAACTTTTGGAGACGTGGAGAGAAGGAGGCAGCTGTGCGATGTCCTGGAGCCATTTCTTGTGGTGGAAACAGTGACGTGTGCTGGAGCTCTGTGTGTTTAGAAATTGCAAGGAGGGCAAAGCAGTTGCAAAGACCAGAACGTGTGAAAAAATGTTTAACGGAACTTCCAAAGAAACATGTGGTTTTAAGTTTATACTCCTGTTTCCTTTTAAGAAACTACCTGAAGAACTTCCTCTTATAAGGCGGCAGGGCTTGCAATAACTGCTTAAGGCTGTTGGCCACATATTCTTTTAGCTGATTCTTGATGCATTACTTCATATGTATCTGGCCTCTTTTATGGGGCACTTCATCACAAAATGTGTTCCAGATACCTCAAACTATCCATTTGTCATAATATTTAATGTTGCGATGTGGATTCATTCATTTTAATGAGTATTTCTCAATCAAAAGTGACAAGACACTACTTAGATTCGTAGTAGAAATGCATATGTGTATATGCGCACATGGGTGCATACATGCATAAGTGGGTGAGTGTGTGTGTGTGCCTGTATGTGTGTGCACTGTATGGAGATGAAACCAGGCCTTATAGCATACTGAGTAGACACTCTATAACTGATCTGCAACCCCAACACACATTGCTTCATTCTTAATTTATTTGTTTCCTTCTCTTCTTCCCTAGCTTGTCAGCAGACAGCTTTTTTCCCAATATTTGCTTTACTGCTGTTATTATTTATAATTATGTATGACATTTTAGGGATGGCAGATGTATTATTTAATTGCTATTCTCCAGAATTAGTTTGTTAAAGTCTTACTGCAATGTATAGGCAATGTATAGAAGCAAGTTGCTGTGTACAAGAGAACTATGTAGGACAGAGATAAGCACAGAAGGAACATGTCAGTTATAAATGCTTTGATTTGTATAGACTTCCAGGTGGAGCTTCTTTTGGATAAACTCAAGCAAAAGGGAGCAATTCGACGAGCACTGTTTCTCCATAACAGGTCCCCAGGTCACTCCAAGAACATGACTATTTTCCGGGGGGGACAGATGCAGTGCGAGGAGCTGATAGCCTACCTGCGGGTAAGAATGCTCTTCTGCTTGAGATCTCTTTCTTGAGTTAGTTCTTTTCTTTTTAACATACACGAGTCTTGCTTTCTGTTAGCCATAATAAAAGCACAGAGAAATGCACTCAGGGAAATTAGCTTTTCAAGCATCACACCTGATGGGGGAGCTAATGGATTTTCTTCCTGGCAGACTAGATGTTCCAAATAGACTTTCTACAGTAGTGTTACTGAATGAGTAATGAAAAGCATCACTTAAATCTTGCTGGGCTGTTAAGACTAAAACAAATCTCGAGTCCAAAAAGTAAGCAATCATCTGAGAAGTAAATCCAGTGGCTAAATATGCACTAGGTATTGCAGATGAACCTTGTGAGCCCAGGTTGAGGCAAAGGGTGGAGCCTGGAGCCAGGTGGGTGTGACCATCAACATCAACCACCTTGGACTCACCTCAGGTTTCCTGCAGGTTGAGACTGCACCCCTGCATGATTGTTTTTGCACTGGGGTGTGCTTGACTACAGTGGATGTAAATGCAGAGCTCCTGAGGAGAGCTTGCTGTCCAGGTGAGGCTCACAGTTTCCAAGATCAAGTTCAATCAAATAGGAATTCATTATGAAGAGAAAAGAAAAGCCACCAGATACCCAAGGACACAGATTTTAGATCTGCAAAAGCTTGAGATCTGAGAATTATCAATTCAGAATGGAAATGTATTAATGTATTAAAAAAAAAGTTTAAAGAAATAAAGTATGAAAACTATAAAAATGAAGACAGGCACCAGACTTTTGGCACAGTGCATTCAGTAGGTTTGATTTAATGGATCTGTATAGAATTGAACACGCCACAATTAGAGAATGTAAATGCAGAACACACAGATCATCTCTCCAACATATTTTAATAGCATAGAAAACATGTTATGTGGCTGCATATGGTGATGCATGCCTTGAGTCCAGCTCCAAGGAGACTGAGGCAGAAGGACTGTAGTTTTAAGGCTTTTCTGGGCTACATAGTAAGACCCTGACTCAAAAAGGAAAAAGGGGGCTAGAGAGGTGGCTCAGGGGTTAAGCCTCCGCCTTGCAGGCAGAAGGTCCTGAGTTCGGATCCCAGATCCCACGTATAGACGCCAGGCAGAAGCGGGGGCGGCCTGCGTTTCTGGTCCTGGTAGGGCGGAGCCTGTGAATCCCGGGGCAGAAGGAGGTGGAAGCGGCCATGGTGGTTCGCGAATTCGTCCGTGGTTCTACACATACATAGACACACACACACACACACAGACACACGCGCGCGCACATACACACACATATGCACACAGTTGAATAAATAATAATAATAATAAAAAAATTAAAAAAAAAAAAAGGAAAAAGGGAGGGAAATGCGGAGAGAAGGCTTGGCTTTATGTCAAGTGCATACTTCTCTCCAGACTTTAGTCCATCAAAAAACAAAAGAAAACATTATATATATATAATGTATATATATATATATGAAAGATGAGGAGAAGGAAGGAGAAAAAGATATTTGTTGTCTGATCACAGTGTGGTCATCTTAGTCAACTTCTGGCCCACAATCACAGCAAATGAATTACAATCATCTTAAAGAGAGGAAAGATTCAGTTAGGCTCATAGTGTTGGAGCTCATCATTGGTTGGTCCTGCTGCTTTCGGTTGTGTAACAGAGCATCACATTACATTAGAAGTGTGTGGTGGGGGAGACCACTCTCTTCAGGACCAAGAAGAGTAAGAAAGAGAAGTAAGAAAGGCCAGGATCCCATAACCCCCTTCAAAAGAATGTCCAAATGACAAGACTTTATCACTTAACTCTTGACTTAATTAAATCAATACTTAAGATTTAAGAGAGAAATAAATAAACATCATAAGTCCTCATTGTAAACAAAATTCAGACAATATTGGGTGCGTTCAGGGTAGTATGGCTGTAACCTCTGAAAAAATTCAAATTTAAATTTAAGTGAAGTCTACAATTGATAATGGAAACTCAAGACTTGCTGATGGTACTTTAAATTGCTATGAAGTTTTGCAAAGTGAGTTTGAAACATAGAGCTGACAAAACTTGCAGCTGTGTATATGAACTGTCATTTGAACTATTTTCATAACAGCAAAAACAAATCCCAAACAACCCAGGTAATCTTAGCTGATTGGATAATATGTCATGTTCATGTGCTAACGCATTACTCAGTGGCTCAATGCAACAGCATGGATGAGTGCTAAGTAGAAAGCGAAACATAGAAAACTGTATTGAGCTCATTTCCAATTAACCAAGAGAGGAGAAGCATCAAAGCTGTAGAATATGTGATTAGTGATGTAGGCAACCCAGTACAAATATTGTTTGACAGACCTATATGCAGAGTGCCGTTCAGTAGTTTGCAGACATCAAAGACTAGATAGGGGGGAAAAAGTGACTGTAAAAAAACATCAAAACAAATTTCTAACAGTACTGTCATAGGGAAGCCAACAAGGGAATGGCATTAGGTTAAGGAGAGAGGCAGAGGTTGAAGGTCAAATGAAAATTATTGACAGTTAAGTCATTTCAGTATAGTTCTAGCTATTATATTGGGTGGTTTTAGTTCTTGTATTATGTCAACATAAAATAACTACTCTGTTTCAAAAAAGAATAGGAAAGTAGTTTTTCTAGGTCACATATGAGTGACTGTGGCCTGGAAACACACCCTGTTATCCAGCAGAAAAGAGCTTTAATAGTCACAGAAGAAGAAGGCAAGGGTCATTAGGTGGGTAGCTGCAGAGGCTGGGAAATCTGTTCAGCATTCAGATGTCAGCTGTTCATCCCATTTCCATGGTTGCTGGAGGCCAGAGAATTTCAGGCTCACTGATGATGTCAGGGCGTCCATCAAACAGTCCCGAGACAAGTCAGATATAAGGCTTGATCTACTGTATCCATCCAGCACAGTTAGGGTCACGTGTCCTAGTCAGCCAAGAGTAGTGGGCAAACATGCTGCTTCTTGAGAGTGTCAACTTGTAGTGAGCATTCCTTACATATTTTTGTGTATATTTTCACATCATCAAACAAAACCTGATCAAAAAGTTCTTCCTAAGCAACAGTATGATTTTCACTTTATTCTTATCATGGTTACTTAATATATCATTTGTGAGAAGTAGTTAGGATGGGTAGGCCATCTTGGTGCTTTCTCTGGCTGTGGACTTCTCCAGGTACTTTAGATAATGTCATCTTCAATTGAAATGTGTTCCATTTCTAGGATGAATCTGAATTTAGAGACAAGCTCACACCTATCACTATCTTCATGGAATATCAACTGGATTACAGAACGGCTGCAGACACCACAGGCTTGCAACCCATCCTTAACCAGTACACTCCTGCCAATGTTAGCCGACAGGTACCATGTCTCTTCTAGCATATTTCTTACCTCCTAGCTCTTAAAGTTTGCAGTCTTTGTTTTTAAATCAGAAGAGATTGTTTTTGTAATGTTGGTTGAGGTTTAATGAAAGAAATCAGAGAGAAAATAGTCGTTACATTTAGGCTAGGGCTTTTTCCCCCCCCTTTAAAACATTTTTATTAAGAATTTTTTTCTAGGACTCTCTGGGAATTGGGGCGGGAGGCACTGGGGGATGGGGAGGGAGAGGGGTGGGGAGGGGGAGCAGGGGGTACAGGGGGAGGAGGAGGAAGGGAGGGAACTGGTGTACCTAATAAGTTTGTATGAGCTGAAATAAAAAAAAAAGAATTTTTTTCTCCTACATTTTATTTTTTTTCAATCATAAAGCTCAATGGGTACCCCCATCCTCTCCCTCCCTCCACCTCTCTCCAGTCTCCCCTTGCGCTCTCTCCCCCCTTTTTTTCCCTTCCTTTCACTTCCCTTCCTCCTTCCCCTTCTCCCAGTTCCTCCCCCTTCCCCTCTTCCTCCCCCTCCAGCATCCTTTTGTGTGAATGCCAAATCTCCCTCTGAGTCCTCCACCCTCCTGAGGTATGTGGCATAGCCCGGAACCCTTTCTTGGGCTCCCCTTTAGTATAGGAACACTATTGTGGCTATTAATCCCTTGTCTCTAAGGATCCTATTGCCTGTGATCCATGCTAGACTTTGGGGGGGTCGTTGACATGTCAGCCATCGTGCAGGTCATGCAAAGTTCAACTATGGCTACTGCAGCCCTAACTTGTGTGGAGTATCTTGCATATTGTTGGTCCTCCCCATCTTTAGGCTCTTACAATCTTGCTACTCCCTCTTTTGCAAGTTTCCCTGAGCTTTAGGATTGGGAGAGATTTGGCTGGTCTGGTTCCAGGTGGTTTTTATTAAGAATTTTTTTAAAACTTTATTTATTCATTCATTGTGTGTGTGTGTGTGTGTGTGTGTGTGTGTGTGTGTGTGTGTGTATGAGAGGGCACATGTGTCTCTATGGAGGATCAAGGATGACTTTGGGAATCATACTGGATTGTTTCTACCTCCTTCTTGCTTCTCTCTGGGATTTCATCCCAGGCTATGCCCACAAGGACAAGAAGTGGAAACTTCTCCCCTTTCCACCTGGCATTTTTACATGAGACCTGGGTTCTCAACTTAACCCCAGAGCCATCTCTCCAGCCCTTAAGAAGTTTTTTTATATACAAACAAAATGAGTTTCTATCCATGCCCCTCCCTCTCCCTTCCCACCCCTTCCTCTCCCACCTTTCTCTCCACCAATTCATCCCTATCTCTCCCGCCCCCATGTCTCTCTGCAGGTGTGGACCACAGGACTCCCTTTGGGGTGCCTGTACTAGCAAGGGACCAGGCTTCTGTGGTGGTATAAAGGCCCTTCAGTGGGTACACCCACAGGTGGGGAAGTTCCCCTTAACTTGTCCAGCAGGCTAGAGTTTGTTTTTTTTTTTTCTCGCTATTTTTTCACATTATTTATCTTGAGTTTGTGTGTGTATTGTGGGCACAGAGCATATGTGTGGAGATCAGAGGAAGGACAACTTGTAAGAGCTATTTCTCTGAGGATTGAACTCAGGTTGTCAGCCTTGGCAGCAAATACTTTACCCACAGAGCTATCTCACCTACTCCTAGCTAGATATCTTTAAATCCATTCACAATTTAGCCATATTGGGAGAAGGACAGTCACATTTCATATCCATATATAGTAAAATAATACAGGGAATGCAAGAAAATGCCAATTTCTCCACATATTGCTTTAGTATTTTATTAAACATTTTTAATGCTTAATTTTAACTTTTTTTTTTTTTTTTTAAAAACCAGCCAGTTTATTGTTTTGTAGTAAGATGTAGCACTTTTACCATGCAGGCTGAAATACCTAGATGGGTGTTTTCTTCCTCAAGATGATTATCATGGAGAACCAGATTTTATAAGATTATTTAGCAAGTGTAGAATCCAAATACCACCCTAACACAGTTCACCCATCAACCTGGGGCATATTTCCTACCACAGGGTCAGTCAGGCTCCAGAAAACCCAAATCTGGCCCGCATCGCCAATGGTTGTGTCCTAATGTCCCTACAATTAGTTCCCTTGGTCAAGTTCAAGTTCTTGTGAATGTCAGGTGAGCACACTACTACTGAGCTGCACTCAGCCCTGCTTGCTCGCTTGCATCACTTCCTTCCCTGCTAGTTAAAGTACTAGGGAATGCAAGACAATTTACTCCTGTGTGCCAACTTTAAGAACAATATTCCTAACAAAATGCTTTCCTACCACCTAACACTTGATTCCTTTCATTATCAACTTGATTCCTTTGTCAAGGTTCTTTCTGCCTCCATTAACAAAGCTACCTTAAATTCACCCAATGTAACCTACTTCCCACTGAGAATTGAGGATTTTAATGTCCCCACCCCTTGACCAGTGATTCCCAACTATATAGGAACTAATCAAATCAACTCTACATAACCACTGCTATCAACACAGAATATCAAGTAAAATGTACCTGTCACATAAAGTTCATGTTATTTTGTTGCTCATGATGTTGACAGAAGATGTAGTCTGAATTTAGTCCACCAGTATTAAGGGTCAAGTTGCTGAAAAAAAGCCTTTCAATGGCAGAAAAGCTTGTTTTCAAAAATGAAAATTACAGACAACAAAATATTCAGACTGATACATGAAATTCACACTACCCTAGATTTTGCCAATGAATTTCACATAGGTGTTACTTTGCATAAAGAGTAATTTTATCCGCCAAAGTTGGTAGATCTAAGCTGGCTTTTGAAAGTTTCGGTCCCAGAACCCATGAATGAGCCCTAGGCTGCTCAAAAGACCACAATCATTCTTAAATTGCCCCTCCCCAGGACTGAGAGAGACAGAGGGATAAAATGTACTCGCATGGGCAGAAGCCTCCAATTATAAAACTTATTAGGCATGACATCTTACTATGTCTTAGGCAACAGATAAGACTACATGTATAACTCCTTTGAAAGTCATAACAAAAATCTGTAAGAAATGATTTAATATAAAATATACAAACTCTCAGTATGAGGACTTCCACAAACAGGAAATGAACAGCAACTAAAACGGAGTTTCTTTAAAAAACACCATTCCTCTTACTCTGTCCTGCTCAACACCAAGACTGTACAAAATCAGACAGAAAGGATCGAAGACTGCAATGTCAAGGAATATAGGACCTACTCTAAACTTCGGTCCTTACCAAATCCTCTCTAACAAGCTCAGAGTTCCCAGGTGTATCGGAGGTGAGTGGATTCCCACCATCACTCTTGATTTGACGGGATGGTCCCAAGTCACTCACTGTCGAACTTGACAGAATTGACCTGGACTGAGATGGAACCTCCCCGGTAGCTGCCCCGCTTCTTCTTGGTCTTCTCATGGCGGAAGGACTTGCCTTTAGTAAACTTCAGAACTTCATTGGCTCGCTCCCCCCAGTCTCCAGCTGCACCTCGCTTGGCATCGAAGGAGTTGTCTGCCACCCGTGAATCCACCTCAATTTCCTCCTCTCTGACCCTTCGAAAGGGGGAAGCTGCCCTTTTTTCTCCTTTCTTCCTTTTTGGAAATGTGTTGGGAGTCTGCAGCTTAACTTTCTTGGCTTCAGGAGTCTCTGCTTCATTTTGCTTCCGTTTCTTTCCTGAACCTGGCTTGGCAACTGGCACCGCTGCGCTTTTATCCTCTTCTTCCTCCTCTTGCTCACTCCCCTTGCCTCCTTTTCCATTTTGAGCAGCTGGTGCTGGGGTGCCATTGGCCTTGGGGGCTTTCGGTCTTGGCGTGCCCTGGCTCTTAGGCTTCTTTTTCTCCTCTTCGCTGGAATCATCGGAAGAACTGCTGCTGCTCGCAGCCGGTTTCTTCTTGGCAGAGGCTTCTGCCACCTTCTTCTTGACTGGAGTTTTAGAGGTCTTTTTCTCTTCCTCCTCCTCACTGCTGGAACTATCTGAGTCAGAGCTGCTGTCCCCGCCACCCTGAGGAGTCTGTTTGGCAGGCAGCGATGGTGTGGCTTTGGCGGTCGCCTTGGGCTTAGGGGTGGCAGCGGTCTTCTTCACTGTCTCCTCCTCCTCCTCACTGGAGCTGCTCTCCTCCTCGCTGGAGCTGCTGTCAGCCTTTCTGGTCACAGGTTTCTGGCCACTGCCTGCAGGCTGCTTAGAAGCTGCAGTTGCCTTAGCGACAGGTGGCTTGGGAGTGGTGGCTGCCTTATTTAAAGGATTCTTGGTGGCACTGACGGGCTTGGTAGGGGCTTCATCCTCAGAGCTGTCAGAGTCTGAGCTGTCTGAAGAGCTCTCTGCTGCTTTCTTTACTGGAGCTGATTTGGTGGGTGCTTTGGAAACAACTGTTTTAGCTGGGGGTTTCTTCTCTTCCTCAGAACTTGAATCAGACTCATCACTGCTGTCTTCACTACTTTCTGCAGGCTGTTTCTGCTCTACGGCTTTCTTGGAAGGCTGAGTTCCCACGGGCTTCTTTGGTGGGGGAGCAGAAGGTGGAGGGACTGAGCTATAGGGACCTGGTTTTTTCTTCATGGGCTTTTTCTGTTCCTCTTCCTCCTCACTGGAAGAATCTTCACTGCTTGAGCTCTTTTGGGTAACAGTTGCTTTCACTGGAGCCTTAGCCACGACTTGCTTTTTAGCTATAATCTTTTTGGGAGTGGCGGCTGCCTTCTCCTCCTCCAAATCATCACTACTGCTGCTGCTGCTGCTGCTGCTGCTGCTAGCTGCTTTGCCATTGGCTACTTTAGGTGGTGTTCGAGCTGGTGTGCCTGGCTTGGCTGGGGTTTTAGGCTGAGATTTAGCCGCCACAGGTGTTGTCTTTGGCTTCTGATTCTGAGGCGCTTCATCTTCTGAGCTTGAGTCAGAATCAGATTCCGAGCTCTCGGCCTTCTTGGGAGGAGTTCTGGCAGCTTTGGCTTGGGGCTTAACTGCTTTCTGGGCAGGTTTTTTCTTTTTGTTGTTATCTTTCTCTTCCTCTTCCTCATCATCACTGGATTCTTCACTACTGCTGCTCTCTGAAGCTTTCGCTACAGCCTTTCCAGGTTGCTGAGGCACAATGGCCCGCTTGGCAGGTACAGCAGCCTTCTTAGCTGGAGGTACTTGAATTTTAACCTCCTCCTCACTGCTGTCCTCACTGCTGTCACTGGATGAGGTCTCCTTCTTAGCCTTCTTAGCCGCTGGTCCATTCGCCTGTAATTTCTGCTTTGGGGTCTTGGTGGACCTGTTGAGCCAGAAGCTATAGATGTCCAACAGGGAAGAGGCATTGGCATCTTGCTGTGTAGCGCCCGTTGCTTTGGCGAACTTATTGGCCACCTCCGACAGCTGGTTATCGCGCAGGAAGCCGAGGACCAGGGGATAAAGGTCGCTGGGAACCACGCGGCGCAAGCCGGCATCCGCCATTCTCCCGGCAACACGCGTCACCAGCGTCGCGCACGCCTTAATTTTAACTTTTATCTCTGGTGTAGTAATTAAAAATTAGTTTTCAAAAAAATGTATGTGCATTTATATATATATATGAATTATTTTTTTTAAAGAAGCATAAAATCTCAGACCATTCTGTAGTTTTAGAAAATCTTGTGCAACATTAAAGGATGCTCCGGGGATGGGAGGGGGAGGCACTGGGAGATAGGGAGGAAAGGGGCACAGGGTAGTGGGTGGTTGGAGGGAGGGAGAGGACTGGTGTATCCGTTAAGTTTGTATGAGTGAAAATAAAAAGAAAGACAAAAAAAGAGAAAATCTTATGCAAAACATCTATATTTAATTGTTATAGTTTTCTATTTCTTCCCTTCATTATTGTGTTCAACTGATGAGATTAATACTCTCCTTATAGAAATCTTCAGTGTCAGTCTAGACTATCATTTTAACTTTGCTTTTCTTTCTGAGATGAACTGCATTTATTTGGGATGGAGCATAATCAGCATAAGGCACATTAAAGTATTTTATAAAGTTTTTTAATTTTTACATTTTGGCTGTTGTATTTAATTTTTATTAATATATTGGTAATCATAATGAAGGTGTTGTTTTCCACTATTCACTAATAAAGGGCTTGTGAACATAGTTCTATACTCAAATTTGTTATGTTGCATTGATTCACCTCATATTGATGGCTAATAACAATATCTGAACATCTCAACATCAGTCAATCAATCTTATGCTTTCCTTAAAAATATTTTTACTCATTCCTTTATGCACTTTAATATGTGGATAGCAATTATTTTTTCTCTAGAGAGTTTCAGAATTTTTTGGAAATCTGGTTGTGTTACTTCTTAGTTTTTCAAGACTAGATCTCACTAAAAGAACAATAGACAGGCCAAAATGACTTCACCTTTATTTATTTATTTTGTACTTTCCATCATTGCTTTTTGCACCCTACCCAGGCTATCTGTGATTTCACCTCATTCATATAATGCTCATGTATATAGAGCATGTTAGATTAGTGCTCTAACTGGAACATTCTTCAGACGAGAAACAGAAAAGATACTTTAGAGTTTGACTTGCTTATTTTACTCTGATTATGTTAATGCCTCTATTTCCTTTTTAAAGTCTCCTTCCAAATGGCTTTGTACATGCTCCACTCATTTTGACCAGGGTCCTCTTTGTCTTTGCCTATCTGTTGTCCCAAAATGTCTACTTCTTATCCTTTAACATTTGTAGCCAGTTTCTGTGATCACAGTGGCAGAAGTCATAGTGTTACCAATTTTTTTTTCTTATTGTGACTCCTCACACTGCACTTCTTTCTTTACTGTTCAGTTTTACAGGAAGATTAATAAGTACATATACAAATGTGTGTTATGTCTACATACAGAGAGAGAAAGAGAAGCACTGCCTATGCCACTCACATTGGGATTTTTTTTCAATTAATCTCTTTTCTAGGCGCATATTCTTCTTGATTGTGGTGAAGACAATGTCTGCAAGCCTAAACTAGAAGTTTCTGTAAATAGGTGAGTTTTCTTCAAATAGTAAATATTATAAGAAACTTAAAAAAGAAGACATTTTCCTATTCCAAATACTGATATCTCAATGAGAATTGGTTATGCTAAAGGATGTTCATGATATCTAGCACAAAAAAGCTATTAATCTTAATAAACACCCACTTAAAAATACCCAGTGTTTTCACTCTGTGCCTGGCTTGATGGGTGTGTGGCCATTCAGCCCTGGGTGTGGCACAGAGTCATATCATATCTCCTTGAAGGTATACAAGCAGGACTCAACTCAAGAGCTATCCTTATATTTTATACTACCTTTAGATAAATAAAGAGTATTTAGAAAAATATACCTGGGAATTAGGATGCACATCCAGATACAGTGTTACTTCAGTCATAACTGTGAACACAGTCGTGTATTAATGGCATGGCTGTTGTCTTACTGAGGAAGGGATGGATTTGCACCAGGACATGCTGTCCTGGGTTTTCTCTTGAGCTGTGAAGAAGCCTGGTCATGTGGAGGCTCTGTGGAGCAAGCCATTGCTGTCTGCCTATGTCTCCTCTTCCTTTGAACAGTCACACGCTCCCCAGGTGTCTTTCTTCCCATCTACATTTGTCTTAACAGTGATCAAAAGAAGATATATATTGGGGACGACAACCCTCTGACGCTGATTGTGGAGGCACAGAATCTAGGAGAAGGGGCCTATGAGGCCGAGCTCATCGCTTCCATCCCACCGCAGGCCGATTTCATTGGGGTCGTCCGAAACAATGAGGTAGGCAAGCCAAAGCTTTGGAAATTGAAATACACTGTCTGGCCTTATTAACATTAATGAGGCACTCTGGAAGTTAATGAAGCCCAAGCTTAGCCATTCTACCTGAGGCCAAATTGCTACGCAGTGAGTATCTATCCTACATAATTCCTTTCAGGCCTAGTGCCTTGTATAATGTATTGATATGGCCTTTTCAGAATTGCCAGCTAAGTGCTTGCAAAAGAGGTCAGAGCCATGCAGCAGTGTCTAGGTCTGCCCATCACATTTGTTAAAGGCATTAATGATGCTGTATCTAAGTCCTTCAGGGACCTTCCCATCCACTTGTGCATTTACGTAGTTGTCCATAGTTCAGGCTTCTCTGTATTTTGCTCAGATCAATTAATTTGCTTTATCATAAAAGACATTTAAACACCAGTGTGAAAGGAAATGCATACTCCTATGGCTTCTGATTTCTGGCCACTAATTCATCCTCATCATCCTTTTTGTCTGTCAAAGGCCTTGGCAAGACTTTCCTGTGCATTTAAGACAGAAAATGAAACCCGGCAGGTGGTATGTGACCTTGGAAACCCAATGAAGGCTGGAACTCAAGTAAGTCATTCTAATTGAATGGAGTTTTCTATTTATAAATAGGGTACTGTGTTTCCTCCTTTGTTCCTCTACATTTGTTCATATAATTAAACACACATGTTCAAAATTCTCTCTTTTTGTGTGTATATGTGTGTATATAAAATATATATATCAAATATATACATGTGTGTATATATGTATATTTGTGGTACTCGGGACTGAAGCCAGGAACTTTCACAAGGTATAAGACATTCTACAACTGAGCTATATACTCAGCCCTTGTTTGTTTATTGTGTTTTAATTTCTTTGAAACCAGTTCTGGCTGTGTAGTTCAGCACAGCTTCAAACTCAAGATCCTCCCAACATTTCCCTCTTACCTGCTAAGATTTCAGGGGTGGACCATTCAAAGTCATGTCTTTAATAAGTTTTTGATTTAGAGTTTAATTATTAGCAGAGTTTTGTTCCATCTCACTGTGACACTGGGATGGACCTCGTACAGTCTATTGAATAAGTTGCTCTCCACACTGCCTCCAATTGGGCAAATGGCTGAATATATGATTTAAATTAAGGATGAGAATTTTGGTATTTTGAAGCACTACTTTAATGGAGCCTTACAGGACATTATGACAAGCACCATTCTTCCGTGTGATGGTCCTGTCTTATTTACTTGAAGCCCTGCTTTACCAGAGAAACTTAGTTGGATTGTGCAACCCTTGTGGTGATCGGGGAGCACTGGAGCTGGGCAGAAGTGCCCACGTCTCCTCCCAAGTCCCCTCTAAAGGAAACAACGTACTTGATAGAACCCTGTGGTGTGTCTTGTCTGAATTCATGTAATGGCACATTGGTATTGGCAATATTAATATCTGGTTCTATGGGCTATGCTTTTCATATTTCTATCAGTGTATTTTTTCAGTGAAACTCATTTAACTTTAGATGCAGTATGTAGTCAGGGAAGAGGGTATCCTGAGTTCTTCCACGTGTTCAATTTGTCAAGAACAACTGAACTCGTATTTGATTTTCTCATATTCTCCTCTCTAGTTTTCTAGTTCATGGTTCCTTCAGTTTAGACAATTCTTAGTTATTTTAAGTAGCTTCAGGCTCTGTAGCATGAGAAGCAGTTCTCCAGAGATGTCATTTCTGTGATGCCCAAGAAACCTGCTTTCTTACCCCTTGCTGCTTAGTGGTTTTCCTTAACATCCATCAATATTCCACTTGCAGGACTTAGAATGTTTTGTACTGGGAGGGCCCTGTGAGAGGCATGAGGGGAAAATTCCTGGCTCTGTCCACACTGGTCATAAACTTAGTCTCTTACTCTTGTAATTCTTTCAGATTTTCAGTTTGCTTGTTTTTTTTTCCTTCCTAGTTTATTAACACAAATCATTGGTTAGCTTTTTATCACATCATTGTACATATTGCCATAGTTTCCTTGGATAGACTAATAGCTCTTACTTTTTTTTAGAAAGGTAATTAATATCATAATGTGTAATTAATAATTAAATAACTTCCATGATAGATTGGCCCAAGTATCTTAAGTAAAAAAGATTGAGCAGAAAATCAGGTTAATTATCTGTCTACCTTTACAGTAAGCTCAGAAAAAGTGTATTTAGAACATGCTTTTTCATCTGAAGGTCAGGTGCAAAATTTCTAACCTAAAAGCAGACATTGACAGTCACTACCAACTTTATCTCTCTTCAGCTCTTCGCTGGGCTTCGTTTCAGTGTACACCAGCAATCAGAAATGGATACTTCTGTGAAATTCGACTTACAGATTCAAAGGTGTGAAAACAACATGCTAGGATATCACAACTATTTTTTTATATTATGTAATATCCTTTAAATATTAGGAAATAGCACAGATGAACATTTTGGTATTCAATTATAAAATTTTAATATCAATATTTATATTATGAGACTAAGTTTAGAGTCACTTTGAGCTATAAAGCAAGATGAACCATTAGAAGTAAAGCTTGGATATAATAATTGAATGTTAATTAAAATAATTGCTTCCATGGTAAGACTTTTATTTCTTTGCTTCTCTGAGTTTGTTCATTTTCCAATATGCTGAGCTTGTCTTTTGTGATTTTGATGCTGAATGTGTTCAGTGCAGTCCTAAAGACTTTTTTTTTTCCTTTTTTAGCTCTAATCATTTTGGCAAAGTGAGCCCAGTGGTATCTTACAGAGTTGATCTTGCGGTTTTAGCTGCTGTTGAGATAAGAGGGTGAGTATCATTCCTAAGTGTTAACTACTAGGCCCTGACTTTCTTGGGAGTGCTGACACTCCAGCCAGTAGCGGCTTTCTAGGGCAGTAGATTCTGTAAAAGCACAAACTTGGATGTGCTCCAAAGCCACAGATAGTGATTTGGTGGTTCTCTGAAAAGGAACAAGAGATATCAACCACAGCCTCAAAATAAGTCAATTCAACTTTTATACCAGTTACTTTACCAATTCTCCTGCCTCACGTAGACTTAATAATCCGAGTTTTATTCGTATGCCCCATTCAGTAATTTTTCCTTTTAAGAAATCCTCGATAGACCTGATATTATCCATTGAAATACAAGTTGTTTTTGAAAATGAGCTGACTACACTGTTGATATTTTTTGGTCATTGTTTAGGGTCTCAAGTCCTGATCACATCTTTCTTCCAATTCCAAATTGGGAGCTTAAGGAGAATCCCGAAACCGAAGAGGATGTCGGACCTGTTGTTCAGCATATCTATGAGGTTTGTAGCTAATGGGAGCCTAGGGAGGGACCTACAAAGAGTAACAAAACCACCATCATGGATAATCCCATCATTTAAGTACTTTGCAAAGATAAATATTTTATTTTTTATTTCATTTCATTTAGTAATCATTTTGTGTGTGTGTGTGTGTGTGTGTGTGTGTGTGTGTGTGTGTGTGTGTGATGTGGGTGGACATAGGCATGTTGTGGTGTGCAGGTGGATCTCTTAGGTTAAGGGATTAAACTCAGGGCTTATGGGGCAGGTGCTTTGCCTGCTAAGCCATGCATCTTTACCCACCTTTACCTGCTGAGCCATTTCTCTGAATTTCTATAGGAAATTTCTATCTGTCTTATTTATCAATCAATTTTCAGTATTATGTCTTCTGTTTTTATTTGCATCCTGGTGAGCCTTTTTTTTGTTTGAGATAGATGTCTTGTGATCTCTTTGTATAGAGTCATGTTATAATTTAGAATCTCACTCTCCCACTATTGAGATCCTCTTGTTAATTTGATTCCTTACAATGACATTGGGGAAGGATTATGGAACAGAATTTTGCCTAAGGTTTCACATTTTATTTTCCTCATTAGTTGAGAAACAATGGTCCCAGTTCCTTCAGCAAGGCAATGCTAAACCTTCAGTGGCCTTACAAATATAACAACAACACTTTGTTGTACATCCTTCATTATGACATTGATGGGCCCATGAATTGTACATCAGACATGGAGATCAACCCCTTGAGAATTAAGGTAATGTGCTGAAGCTGCTCTTCCTATGATGATTTTTTTTATTGTTTGCTCCTAAGCCTGTAAATGCATGTGACAAAGCAGTTGTTTTGATGTATAGACTCTAATTCACATCAGTGTGCTAAAATTTAGATTAATTATATAATAGGTGAGTATCAGTTCTGTGGAGTTCCAGTGAGCTATATATTTATGGAGCATTCAGTTAGCCTCTTAAGAGGTTCGATTCAATCTTGGCTCATTGCGTTTCAGTTTATCAAATGTATTTCATTGAAGGGATTTTACTGTTGAAATTCCTGTCTTTAGAATAATTGATACCATTTTGTTTGTGAAATGATTTTTAGGACCTAGAGAAGTGTCATTTTACAGAATTTTAGGTATTTTGGGCTGCAGTTATAGCTATTCCAGCATATATAATTACATAGGAAGATAATGTATAATATATTCTAAGGAAAGTCAGAAAATAAAAAGTAATCCAAACTTAGTGGCACACACCTGTAGTCCTAGTTCTCATGAGACTAAGGCCTGGGGATCTCAAGTTCTGGGCAAGTGCGGGTTACATAATGGACTATGTATATCAAGAGCCTGTCTCAAAAAAACAAATCAAATGAAAACAAACCAATAGCTCCTACTTGACACTCAGCCCAGAGGCACTGCCGAGTTGCGGCTCCCTCAGTTCTTTTCTTGTCATATACTAGGGAAAGGTAATGACTAAGCCAAGCCAGCCTTTTCAGGATATATGAAGGACGTTAGTCTTTACTTTCTGTTTTCACTCTTCACCAAACCTTAAGTGGTAAACTTTCTGTCGCACAAAATTTGCGCAGATCATTTGCTAATTGTCTGTAAGTACTCATGACACAGTGCCACTGCAAAGCGATGCCCATCGTTATGTGTCCATTTCATCATGTGATCCAGATCTCATCTTCGCAAACACCTGAGAAGAACGACTCGGTGGCTGGGCAGGGCGACCGGAACCATCTCATCACTAAGCGAGATCTCGCCCTCAATGAGGGAGACGTTCACACTTTGGTAAGTGCCATTTCAAAGACGTGAAATCTAAACATTTAAAAATATGTGAGTACAAGACTGATGATAGAGAACATTTCGAAAATAACAGCATCTGGGCTTAAAGGAGCCGCATACATTCTCAGCCCTTCAGCCTTCTTCCTCTTCTTTTTCCTGGATACATCAATGCCAGATTTTAATGTGACCCATCTTTGTAGATTGCTAATAAAAACAGTTTATGTTGCAACTGATTTTGTTTTCACTGTGCTCCTTAGTTGACCACTTTCTTGGTCTCACCCCATGTGTGACACTCCGGCACAGTATTATAGAGGAACCCGAGGGCCAAAGAAAATAGTTTGTAGGGGATTCTGAACACTGTGATTCACTTTGCTGAGCCAGATTGTTCAATGGCTGCACTGTTTGAAAGGAATTTAGGATTTAACCTTTTGAGAATGAGGGGATCTGTAAAACAAACACAGCAGAGAGCTGATAAAATATGTGGGTCTGTAACAATCACCATTTTTATATCACTGAAGTCTGGCATCCTTCATAGGCCTCATCTTTCGTTTACACGATCCATCACTTTCAGAACTCCATTCTCTCCTGCTTCTGCAGCTACCACAACTTGCTCCTTCTTGGTCTCTTTCTCAGAATCTGCTTTTTCTGAGAGAACACACGTATCACAGCCCACCTGCAGAGATCAGAGGACAGCCTTTGGGAGTCAGGCCACTTCTTCAGAACTTTCGAGCTGCCCACCAGAACTTTGGTTGAATAGCTAATAGAAAATAGCAAACTAGGGGCTGGAGAGGTAGTTCAGGGGTTAAGACTCTGCCTTGCAAGCGGAAGGTCCTGAGTTCGAATCCTAGAACCCACATATAGACGCCGGGCAGAAGTGGGGGTGGCCTGTGTTTCCGGTCCTGGTAGGGCGGAGCCTGTGAATTTTGGGGCAGAGTAAACAAGGAGGACGTAGAAGCGGTCCATGGTGGTTCCCAAATTCATCCGTGGTTCTACACACACAAACACACACACACACACACACACACACACACACACACACAATTGAATAAATAATAATAAAAAATTAAAAAAAGAAAATAGCAAACTAATTCTAAAAATACACCTTTGAATTTTTTTCCTATAATGATCCACATTTAATAAAACTCAATTCCATCCTCTGTACAAAGTCTGCATCTTCTCTTTCTCTCAAAGTCCATATCTAACATGTTGGCAAACTCTCACTATGTACTTTCTAAAATACCTTGTTCTAATACTCTTATGTCTGGGTGCCAGAGTGAGTACCAGAGATTGACATTAGGTGCCTTCAGAATTCTTTATGCAAATCCTAAGTGTGAAAATTATAATAAGACGAGAAAATCATATCCCCAGTGTTCTTCTATCTCTGTCTTCCAAGCACTGGGATTACAAGCATGTGCCACTGTGCCTGTTGTGTTTATATGGGTGCTGGGGATCTGAACTCAGATCCTCATGCTTACCATGGAGAGTACTTTCCTACCAAGTCATTCCCGCTTCAACCTCAATTCTGTTTTATATCTATATTCTTAATGCCAATACCTAGTTGATTTTTATGTGTGTGTGTGTGTGTGTGTATACATACCAAGGGCAACTTTGGAATCAGCCTGGATTGCTTTACCACATTTTTGTTTGCCTAGGGTTTCCCAGGCTCCATTTTCCAGGGCCAGAAGTGCAAGTCACTGCCATTTATAGCTGGCACTTTTATGTGGGATCTGGGATCTGAACTCAGATCTTTCTGCTTGTGAGGTACAGGCTTAACCCCTGAGCCATCTCTCCAGCCCACCAATACCTACTTGATTTTTATTGTTATAGCTCTGTAGTAAGTTTCGAAATATGAAGTTTTGAATCATTTGGTAATTTCTTCTTTTTCTATTGTTTCTTTAGTTTTTGTTTTCCTTAAAGCTTCCTATTCTGGGGCTGGAGAAGTGGCTCAGGGGTTAAGCCTCCGCCTTGCAGGCGGAATTGTCCTGAGTTCGGATCCCAGATCCCACTGTTTAGACGCCAGGTGGAAGCGGGGGCGGCCTGCACTTCTGGTCCTGGTAGGGCGGAGCCTGTGAATCCCGGGGCAGAAGGAGGTGGAGGCGTCCGTGGTGGTTCTCGAATTTGTCCGTGGTTACACACACACACGCGCGCGCACACACACATACACATGCAGACACGCACAATTGAATAAATAAATTAAAAAAAAAAAAAGCTTCCTATTCTGTCACCCTGGCTGGTTTTGAACTTAAGTTGATCCTGCTATCTCAGACTCCCAAATGCTCATATTACAGGCTTGAACCACTATGATGGACTTAATTTCTCTTTCAAGATTGTTTTTGCTATTTGGCATTCCTTTCAATTCCATATAAATTCTAGCATTATCTTGTCTAGTTCTCCAAAACCTGCAATAGCAATTTTGAGTCCAACCATCAATTTGAGAAATATTACCATTTTAGATTTTGTCAGTAGACAAAAGGTATTTATGTAGAGCTTTAGTCTTTTTGGCAGTATATTATATTTTTAGCATAGTAGGTTTGTGCTTTATTGTATTTTTTCTATGCTTTTTTGTTATTTTTCATATTTAAATAGAACGAAGACTTTGCTCTGTGTATTCCCTTGTCACTGCACTGTGCTGGCTAGGTTTGATCTGATAGAATCTTGCTTGCGCTCTGGTAGAAGAGGAGTAGTGTGGCTGGGCATCATGTCTTGACTGTGGTTTTCATTAGGAATGGCGTTAGCCATGCATGGCTCAAGATGCCTTGCCAGCGCTCTTCTGTACCTGCTCCTACCCAGTACCACTTACCAGACACCACTGCTCTGAGGTGCCTGCATACAACCTAGTTCATGCAGTGTTAGCACACACAGGTGCCTAAATAGTTCATGCAGTGTTAGCACACACAATAGGTGGTGAATATTTATTTGACTGACAACCTTCAAGTTATCCATGAAAACTCTAAAACTCATATCATCAGCATGTCATTTGTTTTCTCCAGGTCTGGGACAGAATAAAATTTAAAAATGCACCTTTTATTTGACATTTCTGTAGGATACTATGATATGATTTTCTCGTCTTACAATTTCTGCATTTGGGGTCTTCATAAAGAATGCTGAGTCATAATCATAAAAATGAACTTTCAATATAAATTGATAGACTTTATATTTGTCTGATAATTTACACGTAAACAACCTTTCCATAACATAAAAAACAACCTTTCCATAGCTGTTTTTGAAGAGCATTATTCCTTCAAAATAGAAGTATCTGGATAACTGTTTAGTCTTCATATAAAAATGTCTGGTGTGAAAGACACAGTAGACTGGCCTTTCCTTGTAAGTGAGTGGCTTGTGCCCGCAGGGCTGCGGAATCGCTCAGTGCTTGCAGATCTTCTGCCAGGTCGGGCGGCTGGAGAGAGGAAGGAGCGCAGTGCTATATGTGAAGTCGCTCCTCTGGACTGAGACCTTCATGAATGTAAGTCAGCAGAGGGAATAATCAGAACATTTATATTTTTTTAAATAAAGGTGTGTTAACTAAGAAGCCATCTCATTGTTATTTCTATGCAGAAGGAAAACCAGAATCATTCATATTCTCTGAAGTCATCTGCTTCCTTTAACGTCATAGAATTCCCTTATAAGAATCTGCCAATAGAGGATGTCTTCAATTCCACATTAGTAAGTCATTGCTTTAGGGAACTAAATGTGCTCAATGCACGTACCTTGGATTTTATTTTTCCAAATGTAAATGTAACTGAAATATCTTAAAGTAATGAAGTTATTTGAAAGGATAATTCTCTTATGTTCTAGTTTTGCTCTTTTCCCCTATCCTGGAATTATTAAAGCTGGTTCCTTTACCTCTAGCATTTTGTATTAGTAAGAGGTTTTTATTAAACTATATTGGGGATTTAAGGAGTGTTTCTCCCAACAAATTTATGAATTTGAAAATACACTCTAACCAGTAAATGCATTTTGAAGATATTTAAGTTTTGAAAATGGAATTGGTCATCATTAGCTGTATTCAGTTATTGAAAAGTTATTAAGATGCAATTAGAAGCTGACCTGTTGTTCGATTTCATATGTGTATGTACATACAACTGACATCAAACATACAATCTCTAAATTATTGCATGTCAAAATGATATGAGGTAAATATCTTAATTAAAATTTAAAAGTCACTCAGATACTTATTAACTTGACCAACGAGGTGGGTTTTTTTTGTTTGTTTGTCTGTCTGTTTTTTGGTTTTTGTTCATTTGTTCATTTTTAATTCTTTTTGGTTCTTTCCTTCTACTTGTTGGTTCCTGATAACTCAAGTTATCAGGCTTGTGTGCAGACACCTTTACTTGCTGAGCCATCTTGCTGGCCCTTGATGAGTTGTATTCAAAACTGAAAATCTTTTTTTCTGACAGGTCACTACTAACGTCACCTGGGGCATTCAGCCAACCCCCATGCCAGTGCCCGTGTGGGTGATCATTTTAGCTGTCCTTGCAGGACTGTTGTTACTGGCCGTTCTGGTATTTGTGATGTACAGAGTAAGTGATGGATTCTGGAAGAGGGAGGAAAGTGGGGGAGCAGAGGAAGAAGGGACAGGAGATAGGCAGGGAAGAATGAAAGACAAACAAGGAGAGAATAAAGAGAGGCACACTGAAGTGGTGTGATAAGTACTGCTCAGTTTGGGGAAATATACAGAGAAATTTAAGAGCAAGTGTGTAGAAGTGACATTTGAATTTTCTTGGTGATAATAAGAGTATTTTTAGTGTTCTTCTGTTTAGTAAAAATGATTTTTTTTTTTCACGGACAGATGGGCTTTTTTAAACGTGTCCGGCCACCTCAAGAAGAACAGGAACGAGAACAACTTCAGCCTCATGAAAACTGTGAAGGCAACTCAGAGACCTAACTAACTTTTACACTCTGCTGCTTCTTGATCTATGAAATTTACCATCTCGATGACAGGTTTAAAGTTCCTTCACGAGGAATTAAGTTCCAAGACTGTACTGCAGATGGTGCCCAGTAGCCTGGCTTTAACAACAAAACTGAGAACAATATATGTCAGTTTTCTCTTTATCAATGAATTGAGACTACATTTAACGCACATACACTGACCTGTGTCTTTAGATATTTAAGGAATGAAATTTCAATCGATGATTCTTTTAGTGTACTTAAGACAATGTCTGAGTTACCACTCTCTATAACACAGTACCTCCCACCATTTCTGTTCCTTGTTTACTGTGTTGGGTTTTTCTCTTCATCATTTTTGTTATGTTAAGGGAATTAGAATTTTAGAGAAATTCAAATTTAGACTAAGCAGTGGTAGTCTTGTACAGGTACTTAGAATTTTAATGCACACTACAGTTGACTTTTTAAGCTACTAAAGATTTTGTAATTGCATGAGGTTAGATTTTCATATCCTTTATGTGGTAGTGCTGAGATCTGAGGCTCAGGAGCTCTGGTGTAGCCTGTGTTGGCCCTGGGTTTAATCCTCAGCACTGGGCTGGGGGGAAGAGGAGATAGATTTTTTGAAGTAATGATGGTACAATATTTTCATATAAAAATTGGGTACATGCTTTTAAATTTTTATTTATATTTATTCCACAATCTATTTTATTATATTTTAACTTGTATAATTTAAATTCTCTGTCAAATACTTTGAGCCATCCCATGCTGAAATTAATTCTATAATCAAAAGTACACTTTTGTGTCATAGTATGATTTCCACTAATTATGATGATGACACATACTATGATATATCATAGTCTGATTTCCACTAATTATGATGATGATTATGATTAAAGCCATGTGAAAAATACTATTAGTGAACATCTATTCCACTGTTTTTGTCTGGGTATTTATAATATATAAGAAAATAAAAGACTCTCTTTCTTATTATTGTGGTATAATATCTCATAATAGTACATGCTTAAATTAAAGCAGAGTTTTAGTTGGTATTAATTTATTTTCCTCCCATCTACATTTTGTTTTATACTTCCAAAAGTGAAAGTCATTTTTAGCCTATAGGAACCTGGATTTATCATTCCCATCAATGAGAATGGTTTGGAATCATGTCTTAAGATTGCTTCTAGCAAGAGCATGACACTACTCACATGGGTAGGTCTTTGGGCTAAGCCACATCATGTATAAACCACAGAAAAATCTATAGAGAGTATTTTTTAATAAATCATTTTCATAACTGAAAAGTTTTATAAACTCTCTTAGGTGTGTTAACATAAATTACTTTTCTAGGTTTTTAATAAAAACAGCAGAGGTGGCAAAGTGTAGCTTCCCATGACTGTGATTTAACCGCAGTCTCTCAAAGCGAAAGGATGATTGTCAATTATATCTATTTTTGTGCAATTCCATCATGTCGTGCACTAGAAATTGAGGCTTTTAATAACATTTTTAACTGCTGGCCTCATTAAACCGAAATAAATATTTCTCTTAATAATTGACTGTCTACACTAAGAATAATTGAAGTTTGTCTCATCACCATATTTGGTTTTGTAATTCCATGGCTGAACTAATCTGGATAATATACACAGGATTTTATATTAACTAAAGTGAATTTTAAAATTAATAAGTTTTGGAGTATAGAATTTTCTAGTGCCTTGAAAGATTTAATCATATATAATAAGTATTTTATTACCAATAAATTTATAATGTTTCAAGAAAATATTTTTATCATAGAGTCAATTAATGTTATCCACTACCAGTCTCTAAGTTCCTTCATAACAACTTTTGCCTTCCATGTTTCCTAATAGGTAGTTGTCAGTTCTTAAAATAAAGCTGGCCAGAAATTTACTCTTTGGCAATAGATTAATATCAGTTACACAGCTATTTGCTTTGTGACCTATATATCAAAGGAGAATAATTTTCTATGAAAGATTGATAGTTGCCATGGAAATTGCCATAAATAGTTTGGGTTTTCTTTTAAAAAATGAAAATTTCTATCTTATGAAGATAATTTTAAAATCTATTCTCTGAGAAAAAGGTTAAGATTCTTTTACTCTAAAGTTGCAGGTGTGTATATTTGACAAAATATCGAAAGATTATTTAGTGAAATCTGTTAATCTCCAAGTATTTTAAGTATATTATGTTTGTGATTTATTGAGAGTTAACATTAATTTCAAAATGTAAAATTCTCATGGTACAAAATTGAGGGAGCTGAAGATTTAAATGCATTTGACATGGGTGAGAATATTGACTCAGATATTGATTTCTTATATAAATATTTACGTTAGTGTTTATATTTTACAAAATAAATTGGCAAGGGCCATTTCTCCCTCCCCTTTCCCATCTTCTTATGATTGGCATCATGATTCTGATTATGTTCTTAATGATTCTGAAAGGAAAAACAACAAAAATACCATGCTGTTTTAGTTCCTCCTGTGTTATAAAATTACTTATTGATAGTTAATTTGCATGAAAACACAATTTATATTTATGTAATAGGGAAATTCAGTAATGACAAGCAAGAGCTTATTGCTTCTTTAGGAGAGATGTGAAAGAGTTTAGCAATGGGTTGTAAACCCTAAGGGAGCAGTCTGTGGCCACATGTAGCCCGTAGAGCAGCTGGTTCATGTAGTGCATATAGACTGCGGGTAACGGTACCTGCTCCTGTGTGGCAGAATGTTGGAGGAGCCTGTTGTTGTTCTTGGAATACCTGTGTATGGTGGTGGTCATCAGAGTGTCACCTTGTTCTCACCCATAGATAGATCATATGTGCTGTAATTTAATGCATAAGAAACAATGAAAACTTGACTATGAGATCCAAAAAGGTAAATAACATTACTTATTATATAGTGATTTGGAAAGTGTCCCTTTGAATTTGCTGGTGGACTAGGTTTAATGATGAGCCTATGATGTGTAGTATGCAGTATACACTGGTATTTCATTAAAATTTCTGATAAAGAATGGACTTTTATGAGAGGTACTGAACTTTTGTTTTTTTGTTGTCATTGTTCTTTAGTGCAATATAACTATGTAACCAATCCTACATCCATGGTCATTAATTTAGTAATCCTAATCTAAATAGATTTATTAGTAGTTTTGTTATTAGGAAAGAATAATTCTGTTGTAGATGCCCAGGTGATGATATTTACTGCTGAATGGTACATTCTGCATTTTTATTTTAGGCTAGCAATTAACTGTTCCATACAGTTCTGAAACACTTAAATATCTTAAGGTAACTTGGAAGCTGTGTATATCACATTAGTTTGCTAAGTAACATAGAAGATAATCATCTTTGTTTAACTTCTCATGATCACCCACATTGGGTGAAACATAAAATGAGTCTGTTTTCAAATCTGTCATTTGCTAACTTGGTTTGAGTTGGTGAAAACAGGTGCCATGTTCTGCTTAGTTTCTGATTTGTAACTGGTGACTGTACAATAAACTTGAACATATGGTGCCAACATTGTTGTGTACTTCATCCTTTCTGTCTGGGATGCTTTGTCTCTTAATCACACATGCTTACAGTAGTGTAGACTTTAGAAAGGTGACATAACTCCAAAATTTCAAAGTATTAAGGGATTTAGTTTTCAAAAGAAAGAAAAAACAAAGAAGTAAACTGAAGCTATCGTGATACTATATCTTGGGGGAATAGTGGGTGGGGTGAAAATACATCCTTAACACTCCAGCCGCTCTGGATATAACAAGAATTGGCAAGTGTGATTGCATGAAATTAAAAGGTTGTTACCCAGCAAAAGCAGTATTTGACAGAGAGCAGATAATCTTTGTAGGTCTAACTGACAGAATCTAAAATACACAAAGATCTCAGAAAACTAAACACTGAAAGACAAATCATACATTCATACAAAAGGGCAAATAAAATTATCACATACTTCTTAGAAGATAAAATTATAAATATCCAGTAAATACATGGAAAATATTTCACATTCTTAGCCATCAGGGAAATCTAAATCAAAACTACATTGAGCTTCCATTTCAACCCGGTCAGGATAGCTGTCATTAAAAATCAGAAACAAAAACCAAGTGCTGAGGCATATGCGTATAAAAAGAAACCATAGTCACAGCCTAGAGAATGTAAACAAGTATGTAAGTTCCTTAGAAATTCTAAAGTAGAACTATCATGAGACTCAACATTACCAGTCCTGGGACCATGCCTAAAGGACATACAGAGACACTTGCTTATCCATGTTTATTTTAGCAATATTCACAGTAGCCAAGCAATGGAATCATCAAGGTGAATGGATAGATGGAATGTGGTATACACACTCAATGGAGTTTCATTCAGTTATAAAGAATTAAGTGACATCTATTCTAGAGGTCAAGTTAAGCAAATATGAGAAAGACAAATATTGTATTTTTCCTCTTATATATAGAATCTAGGATTATGCATACATACATGCACACACATACCTAAGAGGGGCTGGAGAGATGACTCAAGTAATAAGCCTTTGCTTTGAAATCAGAAGGACCTAAGGACCTGAGTTCAGATCCCAGATAACAGGTAAAAATGATGGGTGGAAACGGCATGGCCTGCATTTCTAGTCCTGGAAGGTAGAGTCTGAGAAACCCCAGAACAAAGCAAAAAGAGAGAGAGAGAGAGAGGTAGAGCAATCCAGGATGATTCTTGAAATTAGCCAGATAGGAAAGTAGAAGGGGGAAGAGATATTATAGAAGAGGAAGGGGAGGGTGAATAAGAGAGGGTCATGTGAATGGATTTATAGCACATGATGTACTTGTATGAAATACTTATGAAACTCATTGCTCTATATACCAAACATAACACTAAGTAAAAAGATTTAATTTTTTGTCTGAAATACACAAAAACTGCTTATTTCTAAACAGTTCTAAATTTTGCTTCCCTGAACTTTCTTTGTACCTCATCAGATTGCTTTTAAAACACACATTTAGGGAGCTGGAGAGGTGGCTCAGGGGTTAAGCCTCCGCCTTGCAGGCGGAAGGTTCTGAGTTCGGATCTTAGACACCACTTATAGACTCTGGGGGGAAGTGGGGTGGCCTGCGTTTCTGGTCCTGGTAGGGTGAAGCCTGTGAATCCTGGGACAGAGTAAACAAGGAGGAGGTGGAGGCGGTCCATGGTGATTCCTGAATTCACCCTTGGTTCTAAACACACACACACACACACACACACATGTGCACACACGTACAATTGAATTTAAAAAAACACATTTAGCTCTGGCGTTTTTTTTTTCTTACGTTTTTACACATTTATTACTGTCGTGAAGGATAAACATTTCTATTTTCCAAATTCTGATTTCGTCCATATCAAGAACTTTTTGAGTATGAGATCGGTGTTCATGTCAGATTGTATTTTTAGGGTGTTTTGAAACAGGCAACTACAGAAACCCCAAAGAGCAAGGTGTTGCGTGTGTCTGAGCTCTAAGCACAGTTATCTGCATTGCTCATGGGCTTATGCCTCAGTCATCAACCAATCACAGTAGATAGTGGAGCAGAAGGCAATGTTTGTCCATTAGGAAACAAGTGGCCCTTCTGTCCTCGACTTTGTAAGCCAGTGGCTTATTTTTAATGCCTTTGTTAGCAAATGCTGCTCCGGGAGGCTGTCTTCAAATAGACACCTCTTGGCACAAAGAAGCGATGAGGTCGTTAATGCAGAGCTTGGTATAAACATTACCTGTCAAAATGAGCACTGTGGTCCTGAGTGCTGTGGTGAATCAGCAGAAGATACTGCAGTGAAAACAAATGGCTTAGAGATGAGGCACAAGGGAATGGGATGGGAAAATCTGACTTCCTAAAGACTGGGCACCCCAGAATGGCATGGAGGCCCTTAGAAGAGGAAATGCTTTGTAAAAAGGCACTTTGGATCGTTAACTAACATTGACAAAGATCTGGTTTAACATTGAGAAGGCTGTTTTAATCAACAGCACATTCCTGACCCCTGGGCTTACATAGATTTGTAATTTAAAAATGAAATAATAAATTAAAATCTAAGTTTGTAATTCGGGTATACAGATTAGGCTTTTGGACAAAAATTGAGATGACTAGGAACAACATAATTAAAATATTTTAAAAATGTAAATACGATCCTTTTGTGTTTCCACTGATTGATGTACTTTTAAATGATGTACTTTTTAAGATCAAACAACATCACATATATGTAGTTATTTTGAAATCTGTTCAAACTTCTTGAGCTCAAAGTTCTGTCCTATCATGAGCACAACTTGATAAGTCAAAGAAATGTGAATGGTTATGTTAGGGTTTTGTGGAAAAATAGTAGAGCAGAGCTTATCAGCTTACAGTATGAACGTTATCTGTTTTAGCAGTCTGAGGAAGAGAACTTTCAGTCATAATTTACTCTTTCTAAGTTAATTTGGAAATATTTTCAAGTCTTACAGTAGGTGGATAAATCATTTATTGGAGCAAGCTGCTTGCTAGTAAGGAAGCAGGCTTGAGTTAGGACAACAGTAATCTGTAACCATGTTGGCCTGATGGAAAGACTGCATGCATTGTAGAAGCAGGAACTACATCACTTATATCTAAGTAGCCTGTTGTGTGATAGAAATGCCTGGATTGTTTTCTTTATCAGTAGAAGTGAATCTGTTTTCTTTCTTTATAATAAACGATGAGGAGACCTAGGACCCGATTTTGGTTTTCTTTTAGTTCTTTTTAAATATGTTTCTCCACATATATATAGCTTTCTTATGTGGCCCAGTGGAGCTCTCATGTGATCTAGTCAGAGTGGCCATTAGATCTAACTATAGACAGTCTGGGAGTTTGGAATGCGGCCCCACGTGCCTAGCTGAGCAATGTTTCTGCTGACTGGAGTTGCCCACCCCGTGTTCCTCCCTTTACCTAAAAGTCCATGGGCTCTCCCAGGGCAGCACCGGCCTGGGCACGGGGCAATCGGAGGCCAGCAACCAATTGTTGGCAGCAGCAGAAGAAATCCCAGGTGTTATGGGAACCCCCAGGTGTTGTGGGTAATACAGGTTGCAATTCAAGCTGCTCACAAACAGTCTGGGGTGGGAGGACACCAATCCTTGCGCTCCAAAACTGTTGGCTGTCAGCCAATCATGTAACTACTAAGTTGGAAGCCCCCTCCCCTTGCCAGTAAGCTATAAAAACTTCGCCCAGACAAAGGGCCACGCTTTTTCCGGCTCCATACCACCGTGCTGGTGTCAGTCGGAGGTTCGAATCTGCAAATAAAGCCCTCATGTGGATTGCAGCGCTATTGGCTCCTTGCTGATTTTTGGGACCCCAGAATCTGGCCATAACAACGATTCATATGACAACAACTAATATTATATACATAATTTTGACTTCATTTTATGGATTTGAAAATCATATTAGCTTGTTCTCAGTTACTAAGTGGTAGAATGTGGGTATGTACCTGTGTGTGTGTGTGTGTGTGTGTGTGTTTTCTTTTTCTCAAACTCATAGTAATCCTTCTGCCTTGTCCTACCAACAGTGAGATTTCAGGCTGGAGCCATCACATCTGGTTCCCATGCTGGATTCTCTTCATGAGTGTTCTGTTATATCTTCCACTGACCTCTTTATGTATGATAGACATCATAATGCACTTCAGAATGTGCTGCTGTTTTGAAGGAGTCAGTGGAGTCTATTTACTCACACATATTGACATATGTGTACGACTTAGAAAAATGTCTGAAAATATATGTGTTACTTCCGAACAGATACAGTAGGTGTCTAACACAATGCAGTAATGATGAAAATGGCAAGAAGAAGCTATTTAAAAATGTGTGTATTAACAAAGTTCATAGAGTAACTGGTTATATTGTGAATTGAGCTAGGAAATAGGATCAGAGGAACAGAGATTTTTGGGAGGAACAGAGAGGTTAGGTAGGAAAAATGGGTTCGTTATACCACCTACCCAGAAGGATATTTCCAGGAGTTTATTTTGTTAGTTATTTCATTTTTCGGTTTGATAGAAAAAAATCCATTCCAATGTATTGTCCTTCTATATAGCTTTGATATTAAATGAATGCCATTAACCTCACTAATATTCTTTAATACTACAAATGAATGTGTGTATTGAGCCGTCAATGCAAGTGGTCCACTTATAAAAAAGGCAAAGAAACGTATCACCCAACCTTACTGATAGAGGATTAGAAGGTGAGAGACAAATACAACTACCTAAGTTTGCCAGACAAAACTCACTTTTGTTAGATTATACTTAGAAATATCCTATTGGTTCAATCATTTACTTGTACATAAACCAGACTAAAAAGCAAAGTACCTTGTTCCCTGATACTTTGATATACTTGATTTAAAAAAGATTATAAATAATTCAGTGGCCAGAGGGGCAGGAGAGGTGGCTCAGGGGTTAAGCCTCTGCCTTGCAGGCCAAAGGTTCTGAGTTCAGATCTTAGACACCATGTATAGACTCTGGGGAGAAGCGGGGGGGGCGGCCTGCGTTTCTGGTCCTGGTAGGGCGAAGCCTGTGAATCCCGGGGCAGAGTAAACAAGGAGGAGGTGGAGGTGTCCATGGTGGTTCCTGAATTCGTCTGTGGTTCTACACACACACATACATATACACACATACATACACACACCCACATACACGCACCCGCATACATGCGCAATTGAATAAATAATAAATAATAAAAAAATTTAAAAAAAAATAATTCAGTGGCCAGAGTAAAATCAAAGACATTTGCATCTTAAAAGCCATTTCAAATTTCAATGGTGGTAAAACAACTTTGCAGAATAGCTTATTTGGGATGACAATGGTAGGTTCTGAACAAAATAGAAAGGAAATAGAAACTTTGAAGTCAGCAAGGTGTCTGAGAGCAGCGGCAAGTGGAAGAGTTTGTATCCTGGAGAAGAGAACTACAGTTTTTGCTCCAGGCCGTTCCCTGTGGTGTGGGAATGCAAACAGAAAGCTGTCCTGGTTTCTCCCAACAATGGCTCTGGCCTGTGGCTCAAAACAGAGGAGGGAAGTCCAGGCAAGGAAGCAGCGGGATATCCACACAGGGATGGCAGAAAGTCCCCACAGGACTTCTTGGCTGCCCTTGCCTGTGCTGTGCTCAGCTGTGGAAGGCCGGAGGACAGCAGCAGGTATTCCAGCTATTTCAACTATTGTACACTGTCCCACACATCAAAACTTAGAGATCAGACTTACCTCGTTACAGAAGTTTGGGGAAGACGTCGTGCACCAGAATCCCTGGAGGGTCTGCAGCATGAAAATACAGACTATGTCCCAAGACGAATTGATTTAACCAAGAATAATAGGAAATTGAAATAGGCCCAAATTGACCAAGCATAAAACTAAATTTCTCCAAGTTTAAGGTGGTCCGCTTAGACAATCATCTACCAGTAAAGGCAGTTATTTTCAAGGGAAGATAGTCAAACCTGGAATCTGTAGGGTGTTGGGTCTAATATATGTATTCATTCATGGAGGAAATATTGTGCTAGATGCAACTTACAATATGTTTGCTATTGTCTAGTGAATAGGTTGAACATTCATTGTTCCAATATAGAATTTTTCCAACTATATTTGTTTCCTTAGTTTCAAGAAAAACCAGCCAATAGGAACAAATTAGCAGGCATAACTTTAAATGATGGCCTGTATATTAAAGGTTCTATTGGAAGCATGACTATTATGGATAGAGATGGACATTTGAAGGGAAATTTGGAAACTAACTAAAGAAACTCAAATGAACATTTTAACATTAATAAATGTAATCTCTGAAATCAGAAATCTATTGGCAGAGGATTAAAAAATTGACTAGACAGAATACAGAAAAAGACCATAAACTTACAGATAAAACAATATAATTTGTCCAAACTGGAGCACTGAAAGAAAATTATTACAATAAAAAGAGAAAGTGCTTATGAGATGGCCCAGTAAATAAAGGTGACTGCTTCCAAGCTCTTGACCCAAGTTTGATTATAGTACCTACAAGATGGAAAGGAAGAACTGATTTCTGAAGTTTTCTTCTAATGTCCACATATATGCTGTAGCATGTACATGTCTACTTTCTTTATCTGTCTTTGTGTCTCTATGTCTCTGAAAGAAAGAAGGACACACACACACACACACACACACACACACACACACACACACACACACACAGACACACACGGGGGAGGGGGATATGATCCTCAACGACTTTCAGAGAAAAAATAAATTTCAGAGATAAAACAGGCACATAAAATACGTGATGCTAAAAGAGTTTGCAAATTTGATTTTAAAAATAGCAACATCCAATTCTAGAAGCTCAGGGAATACCAAGCAGCACCATAAGTACAGCTAGTCAGATGCTGTTAAACATAAGTTAGGAATCATTCCACCTCACACCCTACAAATGCTAGTGGTTCCAAAGTAGCTGCAGGTTAAACTTCATCTTTCTCTTTCAGGGTCCAGCTCTAGCAGTCTCCATTGTGCTAGATGCAACTTACAATATGTTTGCTATTGTCTAGTGAATAGGTTGAACATTCATTGTTCCAATATAGAATTTTTCCAACTATATTTGTTTTCATTTTTATATTTCTGAATTCCCCAGAAAGTAATGCAGCTAGGCTCCTGAAGCATAAAAATATAAATTGTTGTAATAAAAATAGTGCTTAAATTTTAAATTTGTCCATAATTTATCTCCATGTTACTTCATTTATTCAAAGTAATAAATGCTGAAGTTCTATTACTCCATTTATCAGAATGTTGAGATTGAATTTTTAGCAGTTACAGATTGCTCATGAAGGTGCTAAGTACTAAAGAGTAATAATCAGTAGTATCTAATTTGGGAAGTTGTGCTCTTCACCTGAGTAATGTTAATAGAAATTACTCTTTTGTAAAGTGTATAATAAATTCCCCATATAAAATTATGGATATATTTATATAGTCTTTGCATATTAAAGTTAAATATGCCTGTGAGAGGTCTGCAGGTAAACACACTTTCTGTGCAAGCTTGATCCGAGTTCAGTCCCTAAAACCTACACAAATCTGGACATAGTGACTTGCATCTTTAATCCCAGCACACCTACAGGAGATGGGAGATAGAAACAGGAAAATTACCCAGAAAATCCTGGGTCACCTAGCTTGGAGTATACAGAGAATCAGAAGCAACAAGAGAGAACCTGCTTCAAGAAGATAGGGAGAGAGAACTGACTCCTGAAAGTTGTCCACTGACCATCCATATGCATTATATGGTACAGTAACTCCTAAACACACACACAGAATAACAACAACAGTAATACATATAGAATGCTAATGAGTTTCTTGACAAACAACTTTTAAATTTGATGAAAATACTACTACCCAATTGACAGATAATTCAATTATTTTGATTTTTTTTGCTATAGTTCAGTGAAGAAGTAGAAGGGCAAAAGAGTTTGTTAAAAAAATAGGTAATTTCTAATTCCTAGTAGTACCATTTCCACAAGGAATGCATATTAGAAACAATGTAAAAGAGGGAAGATTTATTTTGACTCACAGTTTCAGAAATGTTAGTCTGATGTAGCCTGATCTATAGCTGTAGACCTGAGGTGGCCAAAATACTCTGGTGGTGACATCTTGGGGTAGAGGCATGTGGCAGGCGTGGCTGTCCTGGCAGCCAAGAATCAGAGGATGTCAGGAAAGTGCTAGAGAAGAACAAGGCTTTTCCTAACTAATCCTTTCTTACCATCTTCTTCCAATAGCCTAAGGCTTAACTTCATTAATGAAATTTCAAATCCATCAACTCCATTATGAAGTCAGAGTCTTCATGGGCCACTTACCTCTCGGAAGCTCCATCTCTGAACACTGCCTGCTTTGGATATTAAACCTTGAATACTTGAGTCTTTCTGGACATTCATTTACCAGCCAGAGAGAGAGTCAGTTTTGATTTTCTGACTTCCAACTACAGCCCCAAGTTTCACCACCATGAGGTGCTGACTACCTTGCATAAGCTGACCCTCAAGGGTTCTTTGCTCAATCATCCTTCCTAGAGATCCCCCAAGGAATAGGGACAGTGTGGCACTGATTAATTTCAATTTCTTTCTAGTGGACAGTCTTACTGTCTCAAGGGAGCTCTAAATCAGCTACAGTACTATGTCGATTCAGTGACAGCAGAGAATCCAATTGATGGAGTACATTGGAGAAAGTCACTGTCTACCATTATCTCCAAATCCAGCTAGTCACTTATCTGCTACAAATTCTTTCTGGCAGCCATCCAGTGCCTGTGTGGACTGGGTATGTGTTTCTTCTCATGCCTTGGGATGAATATCTAGAAACACTTCAAAATCCTTCGAAGTTTAACAAAATAGACTATGGACATCTTGGTGGAAGTGGGAATTACAGAATTTCTGGCCCCCAATGGTTCATGTCAACCTCCCATGCAAAATTTGCAAATTTCCCTAAATTCTCAAACCACTACCAGGTCGGAAAATGTTTATATAACATCAGTTTGAAATGATCAGATCTTCTTTTCTAAGTCACCCAAATCAGGTATTGGCTCAGGGTGCAATCTATTTGGGAGCACAGTTTTTCTCTGCTTGTGAATGTGGGAAACTAAAGTTTTATCTCTCCCAAGGTGCAAGGACAGACAGATCAGCAAAATGACTCACATACATTCTGGTTCCAAACAAGAGAGAATGAAACAAGAAGCCTCAGGTGATTTCTAAATTTGTCTGGGCACCTCTATTTATTTTAAAATCTTTGAATAATTTTCCATGACCTAGCTCCTGCAGCTGAATCATCCGCAGTGTCCTTGGCCTGCTCGGATCAGCAAAATTTTATGAATCCAGTGCCCTTTCATTTTTACTCTCTTTTCCTCCCTTCAGACAGAGCTGGCAGTGTTTCTGCTGCTTTAACTTTCACCAGAAAAAAGTTGCTAGTCTCCATAAATACATTCAATACACTAAGCTGATCCTAAATTACTCCACCTCCGTTTTTGATTTCTGTTTGTCTGAGGGCATCTATGATTCCCATGCTTTGTGTTTTGAAAGAAAGTTTCTTCAATGTAACAAAGGTGTTGTACAGCTTCTATTAATATTTTTTTTTCTAGAGAAAAACGTTCCTGACAGTGGCCATTTTAGCATCGCATTTTCCACATCTGGATCTATTGAGAATTTCCAAAATCATAGTCTTTTTTTAAAATTATTATTTATTCAATTGTGTGTGTGTGCTTATGTATGTGTGCGCGTGCGTGTGTTTGTAGAACCATGGACGAATTTGGGAACCACCATGGACGCCTCTACCTACTCCTTGTTTACTCTGCCCTGGGATTCACAGGCTCCGCCCTACCAGGACCGGAAACGCAGGCCGCCCCCGCTTCCGCCTGGCGCCTATATGTGGGATCTGGGATCCGAACTTAGGACCTTCTGCCTGCAAGGCAGAGGCTTAACCCCTGAGCCAACTCTCCAGCCCAGTCTTTTTGGTTTTTGAGCAATTTTGTAGAGTGCTACTTCATAGTCCATTTGATTTGCTCTTTCAAATTAATGTATGAGTACAGGATTTTTAGGTAAGATGGAAGATTAGAGGCTGCTTCTGTGTGACATGATAGAGATAAGTTAAGGGAACTAAAAATAGACCCTTCTAGGGAGGGACAGAGAGAGAGAGAGAGGGAGAGGGAGAAGGAGAGGGAGAGGGAGAGGGCTTTGAAACAGAGGGAATGAGAGGTTAGCTGCAAAGTACAGAGAACAGAAAGGTGAAGTAGTGAAGGTTGAGCCTAACTGTGGCCCAGTGGCTCCCCAGTGAGGGGAAGGGAAGCAGGGGTTGATCCAAACGATGAGCCAGGCAGTCCTGGTGAAAACAGAGTATCTGAAGAGCAAGTTCACAGACAACTCTTGCAAACCTTTAATCCTGGGTCTTGCAACAGACAGCGAGTTCTGCAATAGGACAGGTCAGCAATGGGCGGGAGCGCTATTATGCCACTCTTCTTTGCTCTGAGGGCTGTGACATGGTGTCGTCTTCAGAGGGAACCTAGTGTTTAAAATTTAGCTGCCTTGGACCCCTGAGACCAGGGAACAATTAAAAGTCAAGGGGTCTGAATGGACCCTCTGGAGTTCCCGGGTGAGCGCTATGGGGCGTAATTGCAGAGACTTGGACTGGAATGTTGACAAGTCAAACTGCACGTGGTCAGAAGCTCTGCTAGGATCTCAGATCTTCCCTTAGTGGGAGTAATTCTTCAGTTTTGTGGCTCTGGGCCTGAGATAGGCAGGAGGCTCAGCTCCCACAGTTTTCTACCGACCACGAATTTCACAGTGTAGAGTCCAAGAATGCTAGACTCCAGCAGAGTGCTGGGACTACAACCGCATCACTCTTTCTGGACGATGAATGCAGGGGGCTTTGAAAGACTGAAGGCAGGCCGCCTGCTCACATTTCTCTGCTGGAGTTGCTTCTTCCACCCTAGACCCGCTTGGGCAACATCCCTATGGAACAATGGATACTCTAGGGTAAGAAGTGGAAACTGCTTAGAAGACCCTGGCCAGCCCTCAGAGTGGAGAACTAAGTGTGCCCAGCAAAGGCCCCAGGTAAACAAAGAAGAAAGATGAGAGATAAAGACAGCTCTGGGAGTCCAGCGCAGCTCTGCCCAGCCTGGCATACTTCCAAGGCAGGCAGGAGCCGACCCATTCAGTTGACCATTCCCCAAATTTCCCCTTTTTCTTTTTAACATACCTTTACCTCATCGTTTAAAAAGCTTTTTGTTCTTTTTAATTCTTCATTTGTCGAATTTTTTCTATTTGTCTAATTTGTTACCAATATTTTGATTATTGGGCAATGTTTTTTTGTCTTTCTGTCCCCTGCCCTTTGTTATTTCCCTATTTTTCTGTTATACTTTTAGTAGTATTTGATTTTCTCTTAAAATTTTTTTTTACTTCTTTTTTTTATTTATTTCCGCTCATACAAACTTAATAGGTACATTTAAAAATTTTCATCTATTCTCCTATATCTAATTTTGCTATGATTTTATTACTTGGGAATGTTTCTTTTTCTGTTTTCTAAATTTTTTTTTATTATTATGATTATTTATTCAATTGTGCGTGTGTGTGTGTATGTATGTGCGCGCATGTGTGTATGTGTGTGTGTAGAACCACGGACGAATTCGCGAACCACCATGGACGCCTCCACCTCCTTCTGCCCCGGGATTCACAGGCTCCGCCCTACCAGGACCAGAAGCGCAGGCCGCCCCCCGCTTCCGCCTGGCGTCTATACGTGGGATCTGGGATCCGAACTCAGGACCTTCCGCCTGCAAGACGGAGGCTTAACCCCTGAGCCACCTCTCCAGCCCCTCTTTTTCTGTTTTCTAATCCCTTGCTGTGTCCCTACTTATGACATTTGCTTCCACTTTTCTTCACTTTATCTTGTTTAACCTGGATTCTTTGTTCCCTCTTTTCCTGCCCCTTCCTTGAACTCATTCATTTACTACTTCCACAGTCACCCTAGATGATCATTAACCTCATAGCTCACTCTGTGCCAGTTTTGTCATTTTCTAGTTTATGATTATTGGTAATGTCTTAGTGAAGTTTACTTGACTTCATGTGCATTTATTTCTGTGTTTTATGTGGTTTTGTGTTGGTGTTATAGTAGTTTTCTTTTGTGTTTCTGAATGATCCTGGGAATTGAGTCTTTGAGTTAGCTTCTCACTAAGACATTCCCAAATAAAACCGAAAGAGATAATTGAAACAACAGATGGACAAATTGTGACAGAGAAAAGCGAGAAATATTGTTCAGGTATGAATTCTATGGCTACTGATCAATTGTATGTAATAAAGAAGATGTCTTTAAAGAGAAAAACATATAAAACAAGGTTGCATATTTACATTTCAATTGGTTGAAGAAAATGTTACTGGATGCTCAAAGGACCTTCACTGTTATAATTAGAGACAAAAGTCAATGCTTATGGTGACTGTATAGGAAATAACAGGATAATGTATAATGATTGCTTATAGCAAAATCTCATATACATATTATATGTGAGGAACAAACACATTATTCCAACAAAAGAAATAGTAGCTGAGTTATTATGACCACACACCCTGAGTCTTCTACATGTTTTCTCATTTTGGTACCTTTTTTAGGTTCAAT
This sequence comes from Typhlomys cinereus, assembly GCA_023101885.1. NCBI lineage: Eukaryota > Metazoa > Chordata > Mammalia > Rodentia > Platacanthomyidae > Typhlomys > Typhlomys cinereus. Next base: position 6,152,835 of record JALPQD010000020.1, read on the forward strand.
TAATTTTCCACTAGACTTAAGAATCATGTGTAAATCATGTGACTTATGAGTGGCTGGTAATAGAACTGGTCTGATTTCATCCTGAACCAGCATTTCTGTATCTTTTATTTGATTTAACCAATGAAATCAATCAGTGTAGGGCAATGATAGGAGTTGGAGACACAGCTGTAAATGTGATGTATCTGGCCCCTTCAGAACCTATACGAGTGAGAATGCATGCAAGCAATCCTGTTTTACACTGATAATAATAATAATAATAATAATAATAATAATAATAATTAATAGTAATGCAGCAAGCTAAGGGTGTCAGGAAACACATCCTGAAAGAAAAATGTCTGTTCTGAACTCGTCAGGCTTGTAGGAACTTGACCGCTATTAAAGTGAGGAAAATGAAAGGTAAGTCTGGGCATCAGAGGACAGGTGGTGAATGGCTTTGTTAGTCCTGTCTCAGGAGCTATGCAGAGGCACCTACTGGTCTCGGCAGGAAAATGTCACGTAAGCATAGTACTTTGATTTCGGTTGGCTCTGGCAGCATTTTTTGAATAGGAAGAATTTCAAACATTATGAATCATGTTGCATCAAGCATGGACATCATCATTATTATGCTTCAGAAAATAATTTCCCTGATTAACATGTACTTTTCATTCCTTTGTAAATATGTCGACTGACATTGATGGTATATATAGTTAGCCAGAGACGGCATCCCAGGTATCTGTTTATTTTTACCTCTACTAGTACATGAGTCACAAAAGTCAAGTTATTATTTTTTTTTGGTATGTGTATCTGTGTGTTTTGTGTTGTGTCTGTGTGTATCACAGAGCACTCTGTGTGTGCCTGTGGAGGCTCAAGGGTGACTTCGGGAATTACCCTGGATTGCTTCTACCTTCTCTTTGCTTTGCTCTGGAGTTTCCTAGACTCCACCTTCTAGGGCTAGAAATACAGGCCTTTGCCTTTTCTGCCTGGTGTTTTTACTCCTAGTATTTTTACATGGGGTCTGGGAATTGAACTCAGAACTTTCTGCTCACACGGCAGAAGCTTAATGCCTGAGCCATCTCTCCACTACCAGGTCAGAAAATGTTTATATAACATCAGCTTGAAATGATTAGATCTTCTCTTCTAAGTCACCCAAATCAGGTATTGGCTCAGGGTGCAATCTATTTGAGGGTACAGTTTTTCTCTGCTTGTGAATGTGGGAAACTAAAGAAGGTGAAAACTGCATAGTCTAAGTGACTACCTATGAGGTAACTGCAGTACTGTCATAGCCAGATGAGGTACATTCCATGGTGGACATTCCCACAGGCACTCCATCTGGTCATGCTGGAGCCCAGCATTATGGTCCTATTCTGTAGTCAGTTCCACCTGATAATATCAGACCCTCCAGATGTCCACCTGACTTCTTGGCCACCATGCTTAGACATGCTTGTTCTTCCTCCATCACTCCTGATCAACCCTTTCTGCTGACTCCAATCCCAAATAACCAATTTTCCCTGCTCTTTCTCTTCTTCTCAGACTTACAGGCAGCTTCTTGGAGGACTTTTGCAAATGTCTTTGACATGTGTCTTCTCTCTCCAGTCTATCTTATCCTAATTCATCTTCCATACTGATAGCAATGTGATTCTAAAAATGCATAACTGGTGAGGAATCTCTTCTCTGATTAGCTTCTTACAAAATCATCTGCAAGTGTAACTCTTTGTTTATAGAACATCCAAGGTCAATGTTGGATCAACATCTGTGATGTGATTGAACACACAGAAAAAAGAAGTGTTTGCTAGTTACTTCAAATGATCTAGCCTACACTATTAAATAGGGTCAGTCTTCTATTAAGATTATTGAGCGCACGTTTTCCCAAGTACACTGTGCTGTTACACATCCGTGAGACACACACGAAATAGAGAGAGACAGAGAGAGAGAGAGAGAGAGTTTTTAGATGATCAGCTTACTTCTCTCACTCTGTAAAGACCTGTTCTTTGTAGCCTAGCTGCCCGATGTTCACGTGCTAATTTCTTTCAGCTGTTTCAGCTCTGAATGCATTAAATACCACAGTGGACTGTTTTGTTGATCTCTAGATCTCTAATTATTCCTCTAACAGGTGGCGAGCGCTTTCAGCGGAAAGACTGTGTTGTATTTACCTGGAGCACCTACTTAAAATGCTAAGCACCTGGTTAGGTACGTGGGGAGGCTTTTTTCTGAACAACCGAAAAGCATAGCTTGCAATTAGGAAAAATGTAAGTGCTACGAATTCATGATGTAGAAAGAAATCCCCACTCAGGTAGGAAAAGGAAGGTTATTTAAAAAGCGGGAGCGCAGCCATTTAACTTGTAACTAAGCAATGATGCAGTGGAGAATCTCTGGTTAGAGGAGCCTGCTTTAGGATCCATCGGGCCCGATTAAGAGTTATTTGAGGGCAATCAGAGCGTCACTTTTTTTCTACTTCAAGTCAGGTGGGAAGAATCGCATTTTACTTTCTGCGCCATCTCCAGCTGCCTAGGTAAGGACTGGGGGGGGGTCTCAGGATCCCCCAGAAAGGCTCTTGTTCCCTTCAGTCCCAGAGGCCGCGTCCCGCCTTGCAGCTTGTTGGGGAGCAGCTGTCCTCCAGCCGCTGTGCACAGCGCGGGTCCCCTTCTCGCCCCTCCCTGCAGTCACGTGCCCGAGGATGCGAACTCCCCCCGCGCCGCGCTCCTGCGGGGCGCGCGGCTCCTCCTCCCGCCGAGGGTGTGCGCGGCAGACGGCGCGAGGGGGAGCGAGCGAGCGGGCGCGGCCGGGAGCCCGCAGCTCTGGCGCCCGCCGCCGCCCGCAGCCCCGCAATATGCCGCCGCGGCCCTCGGGTTCTCGGCCATGGCGAGGCTCGGCCGGCGCGTCCCCTGCACCCTACTCCTCGGCCTGGCTGCAGTGCTGCTGAAGGCGCGGCTGGTGCCCGCCGCCGCCAGAGCCGAGCTCAGCCGCTCCGACCTCAGCCTGATCCAGCAGCAGCAGCAGCAGCAGCAGCAGAAGCAGCGGGAGGAGGCGGAGGAGCAGAGGCCGGAGCCGCCCGCGCCATCCTCCACCTTGACTGCTCCAGGTGAGTTCCCATCCTCCTCTTGCCAGGCCAGCGATCCCAGCCGGCGCGGTGGGCTTCCTTCTTTGCCACATCGCTTCCCTCAGCCTGTCCTCTCCAGTCCCCATGCCTCCTGGGCTCCCTGGACTGTCTGCCCGCCCGGCCTCAGGTCCCTTGCTCTTGGGCAGGAAATCTGCCCTTTGGGGGGATGCGCTTTTCGGGAAGCGCAGGGCACTGCAGCAGGCTGGAGGGGTTGGGGAGGGAGTCGAGGTGAGCGCCCGCCTTGATGGACCTTTTTCTCTCTCCTTTCTCCTTCTTGAAGCCTTCCCTATACCCTGGGGATAACTGCACACACACACACACACACACACACACACACACACACACACACCTATATCTATCAAATCCCTTTAGCATTACACACACACACACACACACACACACACCCCTATATCTATTAAATCCCTTTAGCATTTTGTTCCCTGTTCTCTCTTAGATACTCAGCAGTCTTGCCTTATACACCCACACACGCTTTCCCACCGTTTCTCCCTGCCTGCTGTATTTAAATTTAGTCCCTGAGAAATACCGACTTCTCTTTTTTTTTCTGTCCCAATCCCAGTTTGCACAAAAGTGCCTTTGATACAATAAAATGAAAAGAAAAAAACAAAACAAAAGGAAACGGGTTTGTAATGTAAGGGAAGGGTAAAAAGGGAAAAGGGGGGAAACAGAATAGGTAAGCTGTGGAATGATGCTACTGCAGCCTGCAGTACGCCCCTCCTCGCAGAGGGGAATCTACTTGTTAGTGGAATTCTAAGGAGGCAGACTCTTGGCCACCTTCAGCAAGTCGACGAAATGGGCATGCACACTATATAATATGTGTGTGTGTATAATATGACCGTAGTAGTCCTCCCCACTGTTAAAGCTCTACTGCTAAGCAGAAAGCTGGGCTATCCATTTTTTAAAAATAATTTTTACCCAGCCCCCAACCCAGTTCCCTTATAGATTGTGGAGGCAGCCTGCACTTTGGGGGAAAAAAGCCTTCCATTTTCTGGCCAGTGGGGTTAGGATTTGCAAAAGCAAAATGAACTATACTATAGCGTTTATTCTCGTTTTAAAAATGTGCCCAGTAATATTTGACAGACACAGAAACAGAATCTAGGGAGGAATCAACATCTTAAGGTAGTCTTGCGTGTTCGAGGGCAGAGAGTCCCACTAAGCCATGTCAGCTGTGACTCTGGACAATTGGCAGGGCTGATTTAATTTATCTTAGTACTTTGAGCTTAGGATGAAATCACCAAAGTGCGCAAGAAAGCGTGTGTTTCTGACACCTTCCTAAATCAATTAATAACACAAGTGAGGCTGAAAAGGAAAAGTAAATGCACTGGGCGTTGATTTTACTACTCGACTTTTAATGCCTGAGTAACAACACTGCGTGAGTGAAGGCACCGTTAAACATGCTAAGTTTGGGGATGTTGGAGATGATGAGGGTCTCTGTTCCACAAGATAATTCCATCAATTAACCATGAAACAGAAGTCTGGGAGCATGTTGATTGATATTATGGCCTTGATATATTGTTATTTCTATTTATTTTTCAGAAATATGAAATAGGCTTTGATTATCATGTGGTACATGTGGTTTTTAAACAAAGATTATGAATAATTGCAATAATTTGATGATAAAGGTTGACTGCTGTCCAGCAGGAAAAGAGTCTGGAAAGTAACATGGCTCCTTTCTTCCTCACATACGCTAACCCTGTCCCCTCCAGTGGCATGAGGGCTACTCAGTAGACTGCTGCTGGAGTTACTTGAATGAATGTCATATAAAAGATGAAACTCAGCCTGTAAACTAATGACATGACAACATTCCCTAGAAACTGCTAGACTGAAAAACCTTGTATAGGCGTGTATCTGCTTCCATTGCTCTCACTTTATACTCAGATCATCAAAGTGGTCTAAAGAGACCTAGGTGCACGGTAGCCACACAGCCCCCTTGTTTCTTTAGTTCATAAGTGGGTTCAGGTGACAAGCCTTTCCATTTGTTACTTTCTCAACTTGACTTTGTGGATCTTTACATTCTTCCAGGTTTCCTCAAGTGTTACTGTAACTGAAATGTTTTCTTGATACTGAATAGTGAGTTACATTGGCTTCTGTGCCTATCTAACTCACTTCTCCCCCATCAATACACCTGTTACCCTTAGTTTTTTTTAATTAGTCTTTTCTCCTTGCCAGAACATAAGTCTAGGGGAGGGGGCATGTACCCTGCTTTGGTTTCTGTTCTATTTCTATTACCTTAAGGAACATTTGATCTTGTTCATTGGGTATCTACTCAATTGTTGGCTGCGTGAGAGAGTGAATGGATGCATGGATAAATATCCATCAAGAACACTTAATTTTTGAGTATTTGCTAATATTTAACATCTTCTGAAATTCTTCATCGGAATTTAGCATTTTCTTGTAGAAAAAATATATGAAAAGATTCAAAACTACAGGTCATAAAGTATGTAATTTTGAGTCTTCAGTTTTAGTTAATTTCAGTGTTTATTTTGGGCTGTGTACAGAGAATTAATTGATACAGATTCTTGTGCAATTACTGAGTTCTGTCAAGGAGATTCTTAAGTGCTTTTCTAATCCTCTTATGGCCTAGGAGGGGATTAATGTGTTGCACCTTTAAATAGCTGTGATAGAACCCTGCTTTGTTCTATACCTCTGCATGGTACCTTCACATGTATCATGTGAAAACTATGGAATTTTTCTCAGGCAAAATTAGGAAACTAAGACACACTGAGTGACTGGCCTATGATCAACATTCATGTTGGTTATAGAGGTACTAATCATGGACCATGGCTATTGTTCTCTGTACTTTTATTATTCTGAGAATGTCTAGCTATATTGTTGGGAAATAAGAAAGAGTAAAATAATCAAGATTTTTTTCTAAAGGTATGGTCCTATTTTCTATTTAACTTGTGGAAATAATGTCTTCAAAGCATAATGAAAGTAAAGAAAGATCAAGTTTGTGAATCTGTCAAATGATTTTGACATGTTCCCTTCGGTGTCAGTATTTGCTAGAAATAAACATTTGAAGGGTTAGTGAAGAGTTAGTTTGGGGACTGGTGCTAGTTGAGACGGCCACCTCATCTTTGTTGGCCTTTAGGTGGGGTGTGCTGGGGCATTAGGCAAGGGGGAGGAAATAACAAGCTACAAGGAAAGTTTCCATGAGAAAAAGGAATCTCCATGGATCTTTAGAAAGGTCTTTGGTACCCTGAGTTTTGAGAAGCAGGTAGATTTTCTACAGTATGAATATTTTTGATTTTGTATTTTGGTGAAAAAAATACATTTTATATTTTGAAAAAAATATATATTTTGAAAGTGTCAAATATATGGAAAGTTAGTAGAATGACATAAGACACTGTACCAGTCATCCAGCTTTAATAGCAGTCAAAATTCTGCCATTATTGTCATTGACACATTTAACCATTTCTAATACATGGAATTGTTTAGCACAGCTTTTTTTTTTGGCAGTAATACACAAGTACATGGAATTTGAATATACACACATCACTGCATTGTTTTGATTGGTACACTCATTTTGTAGATTTAAATTAATATATTTGTATTTATATAAATATTTATATTTAAATGTAAATTTTGTATATGTATAGTACATGGCATGATATTTTGAAACACATAATGAAATAGTTTCTATACTCAAGTGAATGAACATTCCCATCCTCTGTATAGAACTACCATTTTTCTTGTGCTAAGAGCCAAAAAGTAATCTTCGCAAATCTCCAGCATACAAGGCAGTATCAAAATTCTCACCCTCATTTCCTGTGCTGGCACTCTGGATTTACTCATCCCCTGGTACTATGGCTTGCCCTTGCCTTGTGTCCCTATGGTCATCGTTTTACTCCCTGTTTGAATCTCCCATCCATGAAAGTGTGTGCTTATTTACTTTCTCTGTTCAAGTCATTTGAAAATCAGCAGGAAAACAGGGATTAAAAATTGTTCTGTTGAAAAGTACTCATGCTTCAAAGACCATATTCCCAGATGGGGTAGTTATTTCTTTCCAGGATTTTGATAACCAAAGGGAACTTAAATTGGTGTTGATTTCAGGTTGGAAAACACATGTCATTGTGTTGAATTCAAGTTTAGTTTGTTTCAGTGGTGGTTATTTATAGTGTTTTTAATGTGATTAAACAGAACTGCATCAAGCAAGCATTAATATTTCTTTTCTGACATAAAACTCTGCTCCCAAGATGATAAGTATTGGACTCAACTCCCTTCGAGTTCTGCCTGCCAAGGTTACCTGCAGTACTATCATTCATTTACATGGGCATGTGTAGTGTGCCTTAATTTCCTTTGGTTTCCAGATTGCCTGAACTGGGGGGAATGGGTGCAATCTTTCACCACTGGTTGGTAAAACTCATGCTTTGGAACACTTTTCTTAGTTTTACAAGCATATTGAGTAATTTCCCCCACCCCACCTCTATCTTTCACCCCTGCTTTGGAACACTTAACTAGAAAGTTTTTTTTAAAGTCTGTCTGTTTGTCTGTCTGTCTGATTATCTATCTATCTATCTATCTATCTATCTATCTATCTATCTATCTATCTATCTATCTGTCGTGTATATTAGAAGATATTGTGTGTCCTTGTGGAGAACCAAGGGTGGGCGACTTCAGGAATCATCCTGGATTGCTTCTACCTCCTTTTTGCTTCACCCTGAGATTTTCCCAGGCTCCCTGAAAGGTGCCACTCCTTCCATCTGGCATTTTTTACGTGGGACCTGGGGTCCGAACTCATGACCTTCTGCTTGTGAAAGCAGAGTCTTAATGCCTGAGCCATCTCTCTAGCCCATTAATCAGAAACTTCTAAAACTATGAGAACCATGCACTTACAGGTTAAAGTGAAGCCTATGCTAAGAAAGGGCTTCAGTTTGCTTCTAAGATTCTGTTCAGAGACATCTTTGGGATTGGCGTTTGGTGTGTGCACAAGCCACATGCCTGAGACATACCTAATTTCCATGCATTTTTAAATTCTTTTAATGAATGTACATATTACAATAATTAGACTGCATTCTTAAATACTTAATGTTTGAGAATATTGGCATAAAAGAGGGCGGGATTCCAAATGGCAAGTCTTGGAAGACTGTGCATGTCAAGGAAGTGTGTCATTGCCATCATGACCAACATGTTGAATCCTTTTTAGGGACCCCATGAACCAACTGGTCAGAGCCTGTATAGTGTGTGGTGACTTGCACAGAAGCTAAGATTGAAAATGAATTTCATTTGTGAATGAGATTGCAATTTCTGCCTAATACGCTTTCTTTTTTTTTCTAAGCAGGTTTCTGTTTGACAGCTTTTGAGGGAACAGTTTAAAGTTCTGAAAAACATTTGTCAGTGTCTTTATTTAATGTACCTAGTTATAGGCCTCTCTAATAAGTTACTTTTAAGTGGCATATTTTTATTTTATTATGTAGTTATTTGTTTCTGACACTGTCTCTTCATGTAGCTCAGGATGGTTTTGAACTATGGTTCTCCTATGTTAGACTCCTGGTGCTAGGATTATAGATATATACTATCATACTTGTTATAGTCCCTGTCTCATGAATTCTCAGTTCTCCTACATCTACCAGTCAAGTGCTGAGATTACAGGTGTACACCATCACCTCTGGCTTAGATAATAATATTTCTAATCTATTTATTAGGTTTGCCGAAACTTGGAGCACTTACCTGGTTAAGCCAGCTACCATTCCTGCCTGAGTTATTTTCATCACATCATTGTTCTGATACCTGACCGAAACAGGGAAATAAGGCATTTTATTGTTACAATTCCAGGTTATGGTTCATCATGGCAGGAGAGGAGAGGGACCAGCAGGAGCTGAGAAAACTGGTTACACCATATCCAAGGTCAAAAATAGAGGGAGATCAGACCATTGCTGCACGCTTGCCAGCTTGCCACAGTAGTAACCAGCACTCTCCATCTTATCTTCTGTCCCAGGAAATAGATCTGCCCACTATGGTATGGGTTGGATTTCACATATTATGTAAAGAAGACAGTCTCCTGCAGTTTTTCCAGTGGCCTGCCTTAACTAGATAATTCCTCTTGTGTGTAAAGAGAAGTTAAGTGTCAAGTTGATAGCTGAGACTAGCACACTATTGGTGGGCACACATGCTAGCTGGGTGTGTACATGGACACTTACCCAACTGGGAGCTGGTAGGCATGTCCAGCCTTAACTCAGGCTCAGCCTATAAGGTCCCTAATTTATTTGTGAGTTTAGTGCTTTGGGGTATCATAGTGATTTGTAAGTGTTTTGGGATTATAGTCTTTTGGGATTGGAATGAGATGGAAATGATCCTGTCTTAAGTGGTTTTCTGGTGATGTTTGAAAAATGCTTGATGCATGAGCTGTAACGTGAAATCATGGTACCATCTGGCACTTACCAAATCTGATGAAAATGTTTAGGATAATTTGATTTAATTCTTAACAACCATGAGATAGGGAGCTTTTCCATAATCTAGATGCTTATGACCACCTGATTCAAATTCGTGAGTCAGAAGAATCAGCATTGTTTCTGTACTAGCTAGTCAGCAGGGAAGACGGCTGATAACTCAAGAAAGATGGTCTGTCCGGGCTCACGAACCAGCGTAAACCCAGACTTACATACAGGAAACAGAAGTGGGAGTGGTAGGGAATTGATCAAGCATCGGGTCAGAGGGAACCTAGGATGTCCTCCATCATCCAAGCCCACTTTATTGTAAGCATACATGAATATTTATAGGAAAACAATCAAGGAGCAGGGCCAAATTCAGGAAAACATCAAAGAAGAGCAGGACCAAATTCTTTACAGGATTATGTTAAATGTATACATTACAGTTAACAAAGAACAGTCAGAAATGACGTCTACTTGCTGTGTGTGACCAGACATAATGTCTCCAAGTAGAGTTGAAAGAAAAGGAAATGGATAATGAATGTCTTAAAGCATTCATACCTGGTCCATGCATAACATATTTCAAATGCACAGGGAAGGAACTGTTAAGGGGAAGGTGATAGCCCAGCCAGTCCTGAGAACAGACAGGAGGTAAACTCAACTCCCAGAGGAGGAATTCGCCTCCCATTGTCTATGCGGGGCGTGAGGCCAACGGACCACCCATTTAGATGCTAAATTGCCATTCTCCAGAGTGCAGGCTTTGGGTCTGCCACCCCCACACTGGTCAGACAGGAAGAAGTGGGAAGTGAGTCAAAGTCTGGGAGGTCGAAGAGACAAGAGTTTAACAGTCAGGTATGCTAACATGTGACTTTAATGACCCTCAAGGAGGAACACACCCACAGGTGTTTTCCTTTGTTGTATGTGTGGGGGGAATCCCTGCCATTTTGGGGGCTGTTTAGAACTATGTCAAAAGTATAACACACCATTCTCTATCTAGTCCAGTGGCCATGAGATTTTTAAGGAATTTCTAACTGCTCTGTCATGGTTAAATAGTTCTAGGGGGATTCATTAGGAAGAGAACAAAGGCAGCATCCAGACTCAAAGGACACTTAGAGTCAAATAGCATTCTTGTGTTTCCTTTACATGGGACTTTTCCTGTTACCTTGCAGATGTGACATGTCTAATTAGCTTGCTCAATGGCATTATAATGGCTCCCAGAATGCCAAGATGCAATCCTTGTCCAAGATGCAGTACTGTGGTCAAGTCTTCCAGCTTTCCCCCCACCCCCTATTCTAGTCACAGTATGGCTAGCGATGCACACTATGTTTTGATAAACCACGTGGCTTTGAATTGTCTAGGATTTATTATGCTAGCAGGCGGGATGTATTCTGTCTGCAAAGGCCTCTGTTCTGTTGTTGGGCAACCAGACACACTGCCAAGAGGCTTTTGCCCTGAAGGACAGGGTTGGTGAGGTTAAGTCAAGTCCATGATCTCCATGTGGTCTTGAGTGAGTCTGCCCTAATGTGCTTCTGCCATGTTCAGATGGTTGCAGCAGATGAGAGCCTATCCTGCTCATTAGAAATTCCCAAAGAAGCCTTGACGCAACGCTAGTCTCTCTTGAAGCAGGCATTAAACTTTGTTCTTTCGACAATATGCAGGTCAAAATAGTGACTTCAGCCTCCAGTGACTTAAATTGTTGTGTCTAGATTTCTGAATCCCAAGAGTCCATGGAACCAACACTGATGCAATTCGCATGAGGGCTTTAAAGCAGGCTCAAACCTGGGCTTACGACCAACTGGCACCTGTGCAGCGGTATCAGGTGGAAAAGTGTGGCCCTTTGGGCGAAGTTTTTATAGCTTACTGGCAAGGGGAGAGGGCTTCCGACTTAGTAGTTACATGACTGGCTGACTGCCAACAGTTTCGATGCACAGGGATTGGTCCCCCTCTTGTCCGTGAGCAGTTTGAATTGCAATCTGTATTATCCACAACACCTGGGGGTTCCCATAACACTTGGAATTTCTTCTTCTGCTGCCGACAATTGGTTGCTGGCCTCCGAATGCCCCGTGCCCAGGCCGGTGCTGCCCTGGGAGAGCCCATGGACTTCTAGGTAAGGGGAGAAACAGAGGGTAGGCAACTCCAGTCAGCAGAAACGTTGCTCAGCTAGGCACGTGTGGCCGCATTCCAAACTCCCAGACTGTCTATAGTTAGAGCGAATGGCCACTCTGACTAGATCACATGAGAGCTCCACTAGGCCACATAAGAAAGCTATATACATGTGGAGAAACATATTTAAAAAGAACTAAAAGAAAACCAAAATTGGGTTCTAGGTTTCCTCAAAATGTGTGACTTAACTTACTGTTTTCATCAACACAGCTGTAGGCTTTGGGACCAATGTCATCTTTAAGTTCAGCAAAACACTGGTTTTTCTAACTTTTTTGATTCACACCTTTTCTGCTCACAGTAATAACTGATCTCATTGGAAATCTAGTTGCTTAGAAGATTGACTGGCACATCAAAGACTCTGTTTTAAGGACTGACTATACTTGCTTTGCAGAATTTTTCTTGCATTTGAAAATCCAAATGGGGAAATTTTTATTTCTGCACAGAGATAAACAGTAACATGTGTTGAGAGGGAGGAAGACACAATTTTAGAGACTAGCCTGGGATGCAGATGTAAGGGTGAAACAGAGATGCCCTTGACATATCCAGATCTTGGACCGTTGTGTGTCCTGTATGTGAGGGCAGATCAGGACTCCTTGCAGGGCTGGTGTGGTGTCATGGTGGATCCAGTACAAGGTGAAAACAGATGGAAATATCTTGCAGCGGTGGTAATGACTCAGTGGATGAGAGCATTTGCTATGTGAGTATGAGGAGCTGAGGTCAAATCCCAAGCTCCCATATGTAAGTCAGGTATGACTGTATATGTCTGTAACCTCAGTTTTGGGATTGGAGACAGATGGTAAGAATTCCGTGGCCAGTCAGCGTTGTCAATTGGTGAGGTTCAGGTTTAATGAGAGCCCATGTTCCAAGTAAATAAGATGGAGAACAATACAGAAAGATACTGACATCCTTCCTCCTCTGGCTTCCTGTGTGCTGCTTAGGTTCATTCACCCGTATGCTCACATGCATATACACATACCACACACATCACACCTGTGTGCACATGCACACACACACACACACACACACATACACATACCACTTTGTCAGTTGACTGCCTCCTTAACCTATCAACATCTTTAAAATTTAATTCCTTTGATTTTTAATATTTTATTTATTTGAGAGAAATATGGGTAGATTTTGGTAGACACATGGGTAGATTTTGAAAGAACTATGTAAGTTTCCCTTTCCACCTTATAGACTTCTGGGAATTGAACTCAAGTCACCAGGTTTCTGAGCAGGCACCTTATCTGCTGAGTTGTCATACCCTTCCCCATAAGCATTCTTTACCAGGAATATAGAACAGTAAAATCCATAACTCTTGAAAATGATATTTGCTTACTGCTGCTTCCATAAACCATCGATACTCTGATTTATGGATCATCGAACCATTCTTTTATTCATTGTTTATTTAACAACAAAAGAGAAAGATCAGCATTTTCTTTTTTATTTAATATTGTGCCCTTCAGTTTGCTCTCCTGAAGTGACCTCATCCATTTTGGTTTCCTTAAGTAAATACATCTATTGCCCAAGACTCTCCTGTGCTCTCTATGTTTGACAGAACAGTACCTATATTTTATCATGTGTAAAACTGGATTTTTAAGTTACAGGTCACATCCTGCAGAGATATATTCCTTACATTGTTCTTTTTTTTCCCCTACATTGTTCTTAAAAACCAGTGCTAGGATCGGATGTAGTAGAATATGCCTATAATTACAGAACTTAGGAGGAGATCAGGAGTTTGAGGCTAGCCTCAGCTTCATAGCTAGTTCGAGGACATCCTGGGCTACTTGAAACCCAGTCTCAAAGACTAGCCCTCTCCGGCCCCCCCCAACCCCAAATCACCAAAACAAACAAACAAATCAGTGCTAGATTAAGCCTAGAACCTTTATGTCTGTTTAGTAAGAATTCTACAACTAAGTTACAGTCCCACCTTTGAATGTTTTCTTTTGAAGTAAAATTCATCAAGTCCATACTACTTGTCAGGCACCACACATGCTATCTGAGTTATTTACTTTTCTTGTCCCTGTGCCAACAGATCTAACAGAAGCAATGCAGTGCAGGAAGGACTAGTGCTGTCTCACAGTGTGGGACTACAGTCCATCATGGTAGAAAGCATGGTGGCAGGGACTTGGGCTTAGCTACCTCCATCTCCATAGACCAGGAAGTCTAGAAGATGGACTGAAAGCAGCATGGGGCTCCTCCCTTGGCACCCACTGCCTTCAGCTAGTGTCCTAAAGGTTCAACAGCCTTTTAAAACAGCACCACCAGCTGGGGACCAAACATTCAAATATGTGAATCTTGGGAACATTTCACATTTGAACTATCATAGTACCAATTATATACATACACTTTGTGTGTGCAGAAATCTTCAGAGTCAATATGAGGAGAACATCAAGTGTGATAACTATATTAAAAGGATAAATAGGAAACTGTGGAAATGTGCTTGAAGATTGTTAATGGGCTTGGGTTCCCATAAGAAAGTACTCTTAAAGTGATTTTCAAAAATATATGGGGAGCAATTGGTGGTATCACTTAGTGATAGAACATTTGGTTAGCATGGGTGAGACCCTGCCTTTTATCCCCAGCCTTCAAAATACACCAAAAGAAAACAGAGGGAAGGGTGTTATTTATTTTAGTTTTAATTTAGGTCTTTTTTTTTTTTTTTTTTTTTTTTACTGCTTTCTGTTATATAACTTGGTTACCTTTTATCTAGTAGTTTCTAAATTCTATTTCTTTCATACTTTTACTACTGCATTTTGTTAAAAAAAGGCAAGCAATGCAGCTTTTTCTGAAGTGCATACTTGGAGAAACAAGAGGGAAACTGCATGGTTCTTTCTCAAATAAGGAGATAGAATTCAAAATCTAAGCATGAGTTCCATTTTTATCAGTTTTCTGAGCTCTGCTATGAGCTAGTAGATTACTACTTTTCTGTATTATTGAAACAGTGGGGTATCATGACCTTAGCCAAATTTTATTGTTCTTTTAGCACATGCATCTTCTATGTATCTACATAGAGACTGATTGTGTCTTGATCATTTTCTTTTCTTTCCCATCTGGGCACCTGCTGACCGTTTCTCCAGTCTATTATGAAAGAACTTGGTGTGACTTCTTTCCCCGTTACCAGCTCAAATTTCATTTTTACCCCTTTGCAGGAGGCAGTGAGTGGTTTGAAACATATTCTTGTGAATGACTGTAGTTGCCTTAGCAGAGTGGAGACTTCTAAAAAGTTCAGTTGTACATAGAAATTGTCTGCTTTTCTGCTAAATGAAGTTTTTGAGATCTAACGCACATCAAGAATTGTACTCATGAAATTTCAGTGGTTTCAGGTTAGACTAGTGATGTGTTCGCAGTAAGAGGCTACGCAGCTGGAGAGAAGATGTCATGTTGACTTTAACGTGTTAACATGTTTATACATGTTTTTTCCTTTCACTGCTGAATACAGTGCTAGCATTGAAAAAATGTCGCTGAAATCTGTAAATCCTCCAGGCTGGAAGAATTGAGACGCAAAGCAGGTGGTCTCCATGGGGAAGCATATGGGCAACTTGTGGCTGTTCTGCTTTAGGCTCAGGCCCAGGATTCTAGGGGTATATGTACAATATGTCCGTTTAGACTTTTAGAGACTACAGGGAAGTTTACCACACAGCTGCCATCAACAGGGAGAGTTATTATTTGTATGGATAAATCAGTGTGAACCCATTTAATGGAAGGACACTGTCTTAGTCTCTTTAGACCTTCTCCATCTCCACGATTCCTCCAAACCATCCTTCCTGGAAAACCAGGTTCATTATGGAGTTTGCCTTCTCCTCTCTTAATATGAGCACACAGTGGTTTTTCTGTCCATTCCTGTTATTTGCTTTCTTGGCCACTTTCTATGTCCTGACTCTGACTGCATCTGTTAAGACCCTGATAATAATATATTAGGTCTCTCTGCATTCACTTACTTCTCATTCAGATTAGAATCTGATGCACGTATCTTCCTGAAACAGCACTTTCTTTTCCTAAAATATAATGAAGTGTCATTATGTTGCCACTGAGGTGAAAGTCTCCATTTTACTTCTCTCTGTCCTCCCCCCTCATTGTATATATTAAATACTTTGAAATATGCTGGAAAATTGCAATATAGTAATGATATATATTATAGTCTTTCAAGACAAAGCCCATTATATTTATTTTTCTCTATTACTGTGTATCTTTAAATACACATGCATAACTACCCTCATAGAACCACCTAAAAGTTATATGAATCTGAGTTTTCATTTTGAAAAACTTTGGCATTTCATATTGAAAAACTCTTTTAATGTCTGGCTAACTTCCTGTAGGCAAAAGAATTTTGTTTTAATTTTTGCATATGTACATTTCTGTGTGTGTGTATCAGAAAGCACTGTGTTTGTCTGTGGAAGTCCAAGGATGACTTTGGCAAACTCCCTGGATTTCACTGCCTCCTCTTTGCTTTGCTCTGGAGTTTCCGTTCAAGGCCTGGAAGTACAGGCTGCCACCTTTTCCACATGGCGCTTTGGCATAGAATTTGGGATTCGAATTCAGGACCTTCTGTTCGTGAGGCAGAGGCTTTACCCTGAGACATCTCTCCAATCCCAAATATATATATATATTTATTTATTTGTTTGTTTGTTTATTTATTTATTTAGTGTGTGTGTGTATCAGAGGGCACATGTGTCCCTGTGGAGGACCAAGAGTGACTTTGGGAATCATCCTGGATAGCTTCTACCTCCTTTTTACTTTGCTCTGGGATTTCCGGGCTCACCAGGACCGTAAGTGCAGGCCTCCGCTGTTTCTGCCTGGTGTTTGAATCTGAACTCAGGACCTGGAATCTGAACTCAGGACCTTTTGCTTTCCAGACAAGAGTCTTAACTCCTGAGCTATCTCTTCAGCCCCCAAATGTATATTTTTTAAATGATGAAACAGTTGCTAAAAATTTTGAGCAGAGATATATAAAAATCAGTGAGGAAAAGTGCAGAATGTCAAGTAACAAATAAATACATGCATATTACAAATTGCAAGGTTTTAAGTTTGTTATGGTTGTACAAATGACACATCTTGATCACATGCCCTCTTGGTTATGGTAAGACAGTGGCATTATGTCCAAAGGTAGAGCGTTAGCTATATTGTACACCGTGTATGTACATACTGGCCTGTCACTCTTTGTCCCCATCCTTCTGTGTATGCTGTCCTTCTCATGTTCATGATGGAGATGGTAACACATAAGTCCTTGAGTAGCCATTAGTCCTGTGGGGCTAGTCAGCCTGTGAGCAGCAAGAAGGTTGATACACAGAGATGCAGCATCTCTTTCTAGTCAAGATCTGACTGGTAAATATCACCCTGTGGTTTTGCTTGTAGCATGCTTTTTGCTTTTGCCTTAGCAAATTTCAAGTGTTACACCTGGTGGCTCAAAACTTTAACCACCTGCCTGTGATTTCCTACATGTTTATAACTAAAAACACATTTTAAATCTCTTACTTTTCCTCCCCCCCACTTATCTACCTCTTTCTTATTCCTGATTTGAGGAAAAGCCATCATAACTCTGCCTTCCCCAGGAAGCTTTGCTGACCAACAATTGTCTTTCACTAAACTACATAACACTCTGTATTTGATGAGCCAATACTTAATAATACATTATTTAACCAACCTGTATTTCATTTGTCTTCTTTTTGAGTTTCAGAATGTTTTAGAACATCATGTATTTATTCACCCATTTTGTATTCACAGTGTCTAACTTTGAGTAAGTGTAAAATATGCTTAAATGGGATTCATTAGTTGTTTGTCTCTGTGTTAGTGTGAAGCTCTGGGCTCTATCTCCTCAATTATGTGAGAAGCATAGAAAAGGCTCCCAAATGCCTTTTAATTAGCAGGGTTTATTACCAGATTATAAGTTTTGGATGAACCCCGATGGCGTTATGGACTGAGAGAGGCTGGGGCTGTGTGCTGTCAGTCATGACATTGATATCCCAAAGTGCAATTCCTAAGCCTAAAGTCCATTTCAGGGGATGTTCTTTCCCTCCTCTATATTTTTGTATCTTTCCATTTCTGCATTGTTCATGATTCTTATTAGCACCTGGTTTGTCACTTTCCACTGATGACGACTACCTCGTGTATCTCACTTTGTCTCCCTCCTCTTTTCTCCTCTTCCGTGTTTCCTCACCTCTGTGATAATTGAGATGCCATTAGGATTCTCTTCCAAACAAGAATCTTTCCAGTTTTTCTCTTCGTGAAATGCTGCTCAAGGGCCTCTGACCTTTAAAAGCACATTTCTGGGACTGGAGAGGTCGCTCAGGGGTTAAGCCTCCGCCTTGCAGGTGGAAGGTCCTGAGTTCGGATCCTAGACCTCACGTATAGATGCTGGGTGGAAGCGGGGGCGGCCTGCGCTTCTGGTCCTGGTAGGGCGGAGCCTGTGAATCCCGGGGCAGAAGGAGGTGGAGGCGTCCATGGTGGTTCCCGAATTCGTCGGTGGTTCTACACACACACACACACACACACACATACATACACATGCACACACATGTATACACACGCACAATTGAATAAATAATAAATAAAAAGAAAAAAAGAAAAGCACTTTTCTAAATCTACATTGGAAATGAGTACAATAAACTAATTAGCCCTCAATCATTACCAAATTAAAGTCCTCTTATTTTGGTACTACAGAAAACAAATGAGGAGAGTTGATCAGCTATTTTGAGGTATTTTATGAGACCGAATGGCTAGTTATGTATAATGGCTAGTTATGTATCAGTTTAAGGCTGTGAGGTGGGGTGGAAAGGAAATGGGAGGCTGGGCAGAGATTTGTAAAGGAGAGTGAAATGAGAGGACCTTGGGCTGGAGCGTGAAGGGAGTCAGGGCCGTAGGACTCTGTTCACTGGCAGGGTCTTTCCAGGGCTTTGTGGTTTGTGGTCACAGCATGCATTTTGTATTGACATCTGATGTTCAGAATCTGGTCTGTTTCATTTTAGGCGTATTTCTGGACAAACTTTGTTAACTTCTTTGAGATAGTGTTAATGACACTTGTCAGGTAGAACTGTAGAGAATAATGCATGCTCAAAAGCCACTTACCAAAGGATTGTTACTACTATTTTATTTTGTTTATCTCTGTGTGTGTATTCGCGTGCATGTATACAAGAGGGCACTTGAGTATGGAGGCCCGAGGGTAACATCGTGAATCATCCTGGATTACTCTGTCTCCTTATTGCTTTGTTGTGTGGTTTGCAGGCTCAGCCTTCCAGGGTCGGTATTACAGGCCATTGCCACATCTGCCAGGCATTTTTATATGGAATCTTGGGATCCAAACAACTCAGGACCAATTGTCTGTGAAGTAAAGCCTTTAACCCCTGAGCCATCTCCTTAATCCCTACTGTTTATTTATATTTTAAAGACAGAGTCTCACTCTGTATTCAGGCTGGCTATGAATTCATGGCAATTCTTTGTCTGGAAATACAGGCCTGAGACACTATATTTGGCATTAATCGTATTAAGCATGATTTTGAGGAAACTAAATATTTCATAATGTGAACATTTATGAGACTGATTTCTATTCTACGAAACTATATTAGGAAAAGCTGAATAAGTAGAAAAGGTAACATACCTCCCTTCCAATTTTCTAGTCAATGAGGTTAGATTTTATTTGTGGTTTTATTTTAGTCTCTACAAACCCATAATAAAATTACATGTATGTCTCCTTACAAGACTTTTTTTTTTTCTTGAAATAAAATTACTGGTTTTCTTTTAAAACAACCTAGAAACAGAATCATCTTTGAAACATTACCCTAAGAAAACAAGGAAAATATATTGAAAGGCAAATATTCATCAGTAAGCTTTAATTTTTCAGTACTATCTTGATTTTTCTTGTTTTGCTGAGAGGATGCATTACCCACTTTTAAGAAAGGCTGAGTCAAAGAGCAATTTTCAGTCTTCTTTTTTTCCACCCAGAAAAAAAAAAAACCTTTACTTGAGCTGCAATATTCTCAGCATACAAATAAGCCAATTAAAACTGGCTGTGGACCTTTGGAAAGCATATTGAAAAGAGAGTGTTTCTTCTTTGTATATATATAAAAAGAATGCTTTACAGCTCTCCTTTGTCTTTCTGGTCTTTGCATTGTTGGGCAGTATTGTTTGTCCATTAAAGTGATGTATCTTGCTTGGAACACTGTCTTTAGAAAAGAATTCTGCTGAAAAACAGATTAAAACCTTTTTAAAAATTCCTCATTGAATATTTACCCTCCAAGGAGTAGTAAATTATGTTTCTCTCTAGTATTGCAGCAGTTGCTCCTGTTCAGTAGAGAAAGGCATTAGCATCCTAATGGAGGCACATGATTGATTCCTGTATTGATTAGATCTAGAAGGCTGTGTTATCTGAAATTGGAGCCCCAGTCAGTCCTCAAGGAATGGCAGATACATCCAAATAATTTTTAAAAATTTAAGTGTTTGTGGGATTCACAAGTAAAACATGTTAAGATACCTTCCTTAAAATTGGAGGCTACACATGAAAAGAACAGTGATCAAAAATTACTTGTTACACTATGTCCGTAAATAGGAATCAAGAGAAAGGCATGAAGTATAAAAGACTAAATTTGATTTGTCTGGTGTTTCCGAAAAAAATGTTTACGATGAGGGTCGTGTTTATGTCAAAAGAATAAATCCAGTGCGAGTTAAGAAAGTTAGTCAGACAAAAGCCATAGGGAATTAATTGTCTTTAGTCCATTTTAGATGTAAAGAGAAAATGATGGACTCAGTCGTGTCAAGCTGATCTGTTTTGCTGTGTATTTCCATAGCTAGAAGGCAGTAGAAACCCTGAGCTTGTTTTGGGTTCCCAGCGATAGCATTCTGACTGGTTAGGTAATAGGTAAGCGTATGCTTCTTGATCGAGTCAGTGGGGCTGATTGACAGCTGTGTGCAAGTCTCATAATGTGACCCTGTCAAATGTGAGATCCTGATAAATAAAAGATGCAAACTCTGTCACTTAGCTTTGTGTTATTTTCTTAGGCTTGTCCGAAGGCAAAGAACTAGAAAACTCTATTTCAGAAGCACCAATTTCTTGAGGTTTATAAGGCTTGACAGTTAAAAATTAAATATGATATACAGAGGTACTAAGATGGGAATTTAGTCAATCTGAGAAGTGAGCCCAAGACTCAAATTCAGCACAATGAATACAGGTGAACATGTATTATGCACATAATATCCAGTTTTTTTCTTCTTTTTGTCTCAGTGTGTTTAAAAATTTTTAAGTAGAGACAATAGAGCATATAAAAGCTAATACCAGATGCCAAAATGTGCTGTGAGCATTTCAAAGTCAGTAGGAGCAAGGAACAGTGACACAAAGACAGGTCATCAATTATTAAGGGATTGTTTCCAGCTGTTCTCTGCCTGTGTTTTGGTCACCACATTTCCTGAACCAGCATACATGTTGGAAAGGATAAGGAGAATGCTTTTGCTCTTGGTCTCTAAATAGAAGGCTAACTGGTAGAACTTCAGATAGGAAATAAGATATAAGGTTTTTATTTGTATGTTTTATATTTATACACATGTTCACCATAGAAATGAATGCTCTCACTTCGGCTTTTATTTAAAAATGTTAAATCTTAATTACGAAGGATTCCAAATGCAGAATCATATAATGGGCACCCACTGTTGGAACTCTTCAAATACTATTTTTTTAACAATAATTATTTTACATTTCTTTCCATTTTTAAAAAACTTGAGAGACAGAGAAAGAGAGAGAGAGTGTATTCCATGATTCAGGGGTAGAAATAACAGGACAGAAGTCAGTTCTGTACTTCCACTATACAGGCTTTTGGGCATTGAACTCAGGTCATCAAGTTGTGATCAGGACCCTTATCTGCTGAGCTATCCTGCTGGCCTGCTCTAAAAAATAAAAAATAAACCTGGCATCAAGTCCTGTTCTCAATCTGTTTCCTTCCTCAGCCAGACTTACTGTTATAAGGGTGGCATCAACCATTGGCAGTGTCAAAACTGTGATAGATGTTCATGTGCATTATGTGGATCCTTTTTCTTGACATCAGCTTCGCTTGGTCTACTTTCTTTGTTGATGCCATTATGTCATCAATTTATGTAAATTCTTATATAATATTCCTTGCATGAATAAACCATTTTGATGAAAAATAAAGCTTTTTTTACATAGTTTTGTAATTTATTTTATTTGGAAGTATTTCACTGACAAAGATTAGAAGCATTGTTTATGCGATATGATGACTTAATGCACAGTTGTTCCTTGATGTCTGAAGAAGATCAGACCCAGGACCCTCATGGGCACCCGGATACATAGATGCAGATATTATTTCTGTTAAGTGATATTATATTTGTACATACTTCTTAATTACCTCTTAAATTACTTACCATACCAGATACAATCGAACTGTCATGAAATTAGAAGTTGAATTGTTTAGGAAGTAATTAGAAGAAAAAGTCTTCATAGGTTCATTCTGCACACAATTTTATCTTTTTTTTTTTAAGTAGAAAATGTTTCTATTTAAGGTTTTATTGGTTGAATCCCTGAATGTAGCATCTTGGATACAGAGGGCCTGCTCTTTATGCAACAGTAAGGTTTCCCATTTGGTTTGCTACCTTGTGTAGTCCAACGATCACTCTATTAGCTTTCCATTTTTAGTTGTGTATAAGACTTTCCTAAGAGTTCCTACAAAGATAAGGAATTACTGGCTTATGTGATATATACATTTTTGATGTTTCTGTGGTTGTCCAGATTGTTCTTAAAAGCAGTTGTATGGCATGACAATGCCCTTATGTAAACCTTCTATCACAGTGTGAATAATAGTAATAGTAGCAGCAGTAGTAGTAAGTAGTTGTACAGTCTGCAGTTACTGATTGTGGTGACTGCCCAATGTTCTAGTGGATGTATTGTCTTGGTTTTCACTGCAAGACCCTACTCTTCTGGCACTAAAATTGTCTGATTCTTCAGTTGCTGAAATAATATTTGACCATCCATCTTAGGGGATCAAGGGATTTTTGTCTCAGCATGCTATTCCTTAGGTCACAGTTCATTACAGTGGCAGGAGAGTTGTTGGCATCAGGTGCTAAGGGAGCTGGTCACATCCAGGTCTACAGTCTAGAATTGAGAGTGGGGATAACCACTTAATACCTGAAGCACTGCTCCCCTCCCTCTTGGAATTTGCTTCTTTCCTGACCATACAGACTTCACAGTGTTTACGCAGAGAGGAGTGACATTAAGTTCTAGACGGAAAGGTGAACAGAAGTGTTGGAGTGTGATGTGAGCAGGAGTAACTACCTGCCCAGGTTGGCTGGATTGACATGAAAAGGCAGGAGTGAGTCCATTCCTCAGGAATGATACTCAGGAATGCCAGTCCCTGATTGGATGGCTTGGTAGTGTGCTTACTGAGCTATGTGAATTGGTTGACTAAGTTACAAGCTATTTCTGTGGTTCTATACTTACAGAGCTGGCATGTTGATAAATGCTAAAGGCTCATTCTAATGCCTACCTATCTCCTTGGTTACAGAACAGTCTGTCTTAGGAGTGTGAAAATTTCTTTTATTCTATGTAGCATGGTTTATTTTCAGAGTCAAAGTATTTCCTAAATTTGGCTATTAAATAGCTTTTTCAGAGCAACTGGCATTCAGATTTGGGAGTGGAAAAAAGAGTGTTTGGTTTTGTATAAATTTCCCTCTACACAGGATTTTGGTAGGCTTGAGTTAGGGGAAAGAATCATTTGACTCCATCTAATATTCTAGAATCTTCTTAAGTTACTTTCACATTATTTGATGCCTCAAGTTTTTCTAGTAGGAATAAGATTTTAATTGAGCAATGCTCCTGTGATGGTTAGTGCTAGTTATGAACTTAGCAGGATCCAGAATCACTTAGGAGACTAGCCTGTGTGTACACCTGCAAGAGATTATCTAGATTAAATTTCACCTGTGAGAATGTCTGTGAAGAGTTGTCTGCATAAAGTTAACTGATGTGAAGACCAATGTGCTCTGTGCTCTGGGTCTTTCCCTGAGATTCTGGAGCACATGCAGTGCTGAACGGGAGCTGAGCACAGGCATTCATCACTTTCTGTTTCCTGATTGTGGGTGTGGCGTGACCAGCTGCTTCAAGCTTCTGCTACCTTGGCTTCCCCACAGTAGTGGACTGGACCTTTGAATTGCTATTCAGAGTGACCCCTTGTTCTCTTTAACTGCTTTTGTCAATGTATTCTATCACAGCAACAGGAAAAGCAATAAGGCAACTATCCTCACTGATTTGTAGCAATGACATTTTGAACAAGTTATGTTTTGGATCCTCTTTTCAAATTGGGAATAATAATTTCTAAAGTAGTTGTGAGACTTAGAATGATCTCATGTGTAAGTTGCTTAAGATGCTGTCACTCGCAGAGAAAAGTGGTATTATTGCTCATCTCGGTGCCAGCATCACTTGCCCGGAAAACATTTGTTGACTGTATACTATTTCTTGCTTGCATTAGACTTTTTTGGTTGGCTTTATCCCACAGATCAATTCAATGAATGTTTAAATGGATGATTAATATCTTAACAGAAGTAGCAAAAACAAATCAAATGTTTCATGGTTCATTCATCAAATTTTGCGCTAACTTTTTTTTTTTAGAAAGAATCAATATTCCTATTGCAGTTTATAAACTTTATGAAAAAGTGTTTGATCAAGGCTATTCAGTTTCATAGAAATTACTAGTGTTTAGTATGAGTCCCCTTAGCAGGAGTCTCCTCCCTTCCGTGGCATTCAGTTTTGTGTTCCTGCCTTCAGCTCTGGCCCTCTGCTGTGTGAAACCTCAGAGTCCTTGCCCATTTGGGTAGCTTCTGCCTCTATATCCAGGAGACGCTTTCTGGCGTCAGCTCTCCCCTCTATCAGGAATCACTGCCGATCCGGACTGGTTTGTATCCTGGCCATGTGCTCTCAATGTACTCTACACTCAGTCGAACTGGCCTATTGATTTGTCTGCGGCCTCCCACTAACCAGACTTTCAGGTTCATAGAGTAGGTACTTAATGCTTTTTTGTTCTGTTTGGCTGACCATCAGTGACAAGCCTGCCACCTTGACGGACACTTACTGCTCAGTCAGAAATGTTTAAATATTATTCTTGTTCTATTCGTTACTAAACCTCAGGAATCTTGGTGTGTTTTAAATCACTCTACTGCTTTTTAAAATAAAATTTTAATTTATTTTTAATTATGTTAGCAATGAATATGTTTTTATCACCCATTACCTACCCCATCCCCTATTCAATCCCACCCTTCATATTCTACCCCCAGGCTTCCCCCCCACCCCCCTGCACATTCCCCTGTCTGTTTCATCCACTGATCCGCTGGATCCCATCTAGGATGCCTGCAATAGTTAGTGCCTAGGCACGTGCAAGGATGCGAAGTGCCCATCAGGAGATTGATTGTAAAGAGGCTCTACCTCTCTCCTGCCCAGCACCAACTCCATATGGTCTCTCAGGGTAGCATTGTATCTGTGGAATCTTCCCTCCTCCATGGCAAACTATTCATAGACCAGATATTGCAGAGGTCGGATGGAAGTAGACACCACTGAGTTCTTGGGAACAGCAGCCATGATAAGAACTGAAGTTAACTGTCTGTTATTACCTGAGACTTTTGCGTTATGTTTACCCTTTATTGCAGGGTTCCCTGAGTCTTGATATGGGAGTGGTTCAGACGTCCTGGTCAGGGCTGAGCTGTCACAGCTGGTTTTACTTTGCACTCTGGCCACTTGTGGTTCCCTGCCCTATGTGCATCTTATATTGCACAGGGCTACTTCTTAACTGATTGCTGAGTGCTTCTGTGATCTATTGGGGAGTGGGGATGGGGTAGGCATGGGAGAGCAATGTCTTTTTGCTTCTACCCTTGTCACTGCCTTTGATATTCTTAACATGATCCTAAACTCTTTCAGTAACTCTCTCCAGTTTCTCACTTTGCAGCTTGTTTTACACATTACCCTCAAAGAGGACTCTATATACCTAAAAGGTCTTGCCATGAGCTGTTCAACTGTCCCTACACGGGCAGTACAGTGACACACACTTAACCCCAGTGTTCGTAGATCTGACCCTCCTCACTCTGATGTGCTCTCATCAACTCTGGAATCTAGAACCCATGGAGTCTGTCAGCTTCAGTCCCAACCACTTCCTTCTTTAGAATATGCTGTTTCCTTTGCTGGACTTCACTTTCTTTTCCAATATTTCAGTAACACTTCATCCATATCACTTTTTAAAATAGTTATTTAAATTTATTTACTCTGTATGTGTGTTATGTTGGTGTGTGTGTGTGTGTGTATCAGAGATCACTATGTGTCCCCGTGGAGGACCAAAGGTAACTTCAGGAATCATCCTGGGCTGCTTCTACCTCCTTTTTGCTTTGCTCTGGAATTTCCCAGTCTCTACCCATGGCTGGATGTTCAGGCTGCTGCCGTTTCCACCTGGCATTTTTCTGAGAGCTGGGATCCAAACTCAGGACCTTCTGCTTGTGAGGCAGAGTCTTAACCGCTGAGCCATCTCTCTCCAGCTTTGTCCATATCACTTTTTATATGTCCTTCCCACAAAACTCCAAACACTGTGGCCTGAAATTGAGGAATACTACATGAAAATTCAACATAAGTACTGATGAAGAATGCGTTTAATAAATAGAAGCTGTTGTGGTCATGCTCACACTGGACATGGGACCTTCACCAGCAAGGTTACTGACGTGAATTTCATTGTTATTCTATGTTTTGAAAGTACTGAAATGCTCCCTGGACTTGGCTTTCTTGTGAAACATCTGCTGCATATGCATCATGTCATGGCTGCTTTATCTTTTAAGGTATTTCAATTAGATAATTTTCATTAAAAGACTAACATAGGGTTATTTTACTTTAAATTTGTATGTCCGGCAGTATGTACAGATGCCATATCATTCATCTCATTCATACTGGAGTTCTTGCTGGTGAAGGTTTTAGTCAGTTCTGGTGCCTTGATTTTCTTTGCTGGCCAGTATTCCTTTTAGATGTGAAATTGTGGGGGAATTCTCCATTCTCCCAAGTTGCTTAAGAAACAATAGGGAAAATGCTGGGGACTCATTCTGCTGAAGCTTGAGTGCTTTCCTGGCTCAGGGGCCTTGTCTGTCTGCTTAAGAAAATGCCAACAGGAGGTTTCAAACCATTTCTAAGAGCTATGGTGCAGTGTGTGATTGAAAGCTTCTAAGCGAGCTTGATTTGCTCTTCATTGATTTAAACATATTTTATGTGGAGATGGAACACGAGAGAACGCTTCTATACAAGGGAAAATGGGTTCTTTATTAAGTTCCTTCTGCTTTATTTTACTGTGAATGAAAGATGTGAATTCACCAATGAATGGAATTTCAATACAAGAAAAGAATATCTGTGAGGGTCTTGATACTATTTTCCTATTGTTGACATATTTAATTTTCTTGGTAAGGACTCTCTCAATCCATTAAGAAGAAGGTGTTTTTGGAAAAAAATCAACAATATTGGGAGTGAAAGGTAAGTTACAGAAAAATAGAATGATTTGAAAGCTTTACTGAATATACTTTTTAATGTTATCTCCCTGTGAAGACAGGAGCAATTACATTGATACATTGACTGTAGTAAAATAAAACAGGAGTGCTCTTCCATTTGCAGTATAATTTGGTTTCTCACTTTGGAAAGCATTTTAGCAATACTGTTAATCAACTTTGAAGAATTTATACCTTCAACCCATTATTTCTCCTCCCCAGGAAGTAACTGAAGGTACAGACAAAGGTATAAGTACTCAGATTTTTATTAGTGTTATTTGCAAATATGAAAAGTTAGAGGAGACTGAATATACTGTAATGTTTGAGTAATAGTTCACAGAAATTTTTAATGTTAATTTTGAAAAATATTAAATATAGAGAATCATGTTTATAATATAGTCTTGGAAACATAGCACAATAATGTTGAGGCATTGATTAATTTTTCTTTTCCCACCTGTAATAGCATTCCCCATAGTGAGTCAGATTGTAAGTCTCACATCATTCCCTTATCATGAGATGGTTAACACATTCGGTGTGAGCAATTTAATGAGTTAAATGAGTTTCTTTTATATCTATTCAGGGTGTGTACAAGCAGACACTTGTATATACAAAGTCATTATACTTTTGTACATCTATTACTTCAATATGTCTTTGAAAGTACTACATACAAAACTAAGTTAATTTTGGGAAATAAAGAGATTTTTAAAAATTTTTCTAGTTTTCTAAGTTTGTGATAGAGATTATATATTTTTAAAAAGTAATTTAAAGAATCAAGTGTAGAGTTTTTTTTAAAAATCAGGTAGTTTTCATGTACGAAGGACATAGAAATGCCAAGAAAATGATAGGTATCACCAAAAAGAAAAAAATCCTCCATCCTTCCCCCAGACAACTACTTATTTGTCTGTCCTCATCAGAAGATTTAGCAGCCTCCGAGGTCAGCTTCCTCTTCATCAGCATTCTTGCTGACGCTCTGTGATGCACAATCCTCTGGAGGCCTCTGCAGAGTAGGAATCATGGCCACTGATAGAATATCAGCAAAATCAGAAGCAAGAATTTGATTTCTATTGTTCTACTCCAAGAACATTGGAACGTGAACTGTAAGGAGATGACTGTAATCATTAAATCAACACCCTTGATATACATACTTGTCCTTACCTAGTGAGTCTAAACTTGACTGGGCCCTAAAATCATCATCTTGACAATATGCTTCCTTGGCCCCCATCTGTAATGATTCTGATAGATTTCTGCTGGAGGACAGCCAAGGAATACAAGCAAAATTTCCTAGGGGAGTCTGATGATTCGCCAGGATTGAGAAATGCTGTGTCCTAGGCCAAGAGAATTAAGTATCCTGGAAAAAGTAGCAGTGGTAACACATTATATGATAGCATGTGTGCATGCAGGTGCTGTATTTACATGTTCATGTGAGTGCACATTCATAGATGTGTACATATGGAGGGCAGAGTTTGACTTTTAGAGCTCACTGAGTGCGTGGCCAGCAAGTCTGAGGGCTCCTCCACCGGTCTTTCCCTCTCCAGTTCTGGGATTACAGGTCCCTGTGCCCAGCTTTTTTATGTGTGTGTCGGGGATTGAACTAGTGTCCTGCTTGCTTGGCAAGTGCTTTACCAACTAAGCCATCTCCTCAGCTCTAGAAATGGATACTTTTGAAGTTTCTAGATTCTTATTTGGTATTTCATGTACTCAGGCAATTGATCTTGTATTCAGAAAATAGTCATGTGTATTCATTGTGTTAAATTTTTTTAATGTGAAGAGCACATTTCTAAGCAGCTTTTGATAAGAGAAAGTGAATAGGCATCTATTAGAAAAATTACACTGAAAGTTTGTAGATGACTGATTTCTTGCTTTAACATTGTTAGCCAGGAAAATTTAGTTGTCTAGTTCTCTGAACTCTGAAACAGCTATACTTTGCTCTGTTATTCTCTATAGCCAACCATTATGCACATTTGAAGACAACTATTTCTCTCTTTTCAGCAACTAGAACTCTATCTTACTCTTTTGTATCTCTGCTTCCTGAAGACTAGTATAATGCAAATCCATCTCCTGTTTATACCACCATGTGTTCCCTGTCATGATAGACTCATATTCCCTATAAAACCCTAAACCAAACTATAAACACTTTGATATGTTACTTGAATGGGAGTATTTTCTCACAGCAGTGGAAGAGTAACTGTAACAGTGTGTTCATGCTTAGATGGACAAAAATAATTTTCTGGCATCCCTGTCATTTGTTTTATCATTTTGGTGATACAGAAGCTAGTGACCTTAAATCATAGAGTTTGTTTTGTTGCCAATGTATTTACTAAGGTATTGTCTATGAGATTCATCCTCAGTGTTCCATTGCTAAACTTTTGCATGTGTTCTAAGAGAGAAGGCTGGTCATACTTTCTTAATAGCATGAGATCTAGAGCCTTTAAAAATAAGCAGTCTAACAGTAGTGTTCCTATGCTTAAGGGGAGCACAGGAAAGGGTTCAGGGAAATACAACTGGGTCCTTGTACGTCATCGGAGAGGAGGGCCCAGAGGAGAGTCTGGCATGCACATTAAAGGACTCTCTGGGGATTGGGGGGGGAGGCACTAGGGGAAGGGGAGGGAGGGGTGAGGGGAGGGGGAGCAAGGGGTTCGGGGGGAGAAGAAGGGAGGGAGGGAAGTGGTGTACCTATTAAGTTTGTATGCGCAGAAATAATAATAATAAGTGTTAAAAAAATAAGCAGTCTAAGAAAGTAGTGCTTAACTAGATTCAAGGCCCTGTGCTACTAGTATTCTGTAAATATCATATTCTCTGAATCCTGAGATCAACAATTTGCACTTTTATCCTTTGGAAAGATTACATGTGCTTGAAATTTGAATTGTCAGGAGAACCTCTACGAGAGGAGGAATGGGGACTAGAAGTGACAGCTTTGGGTAGTGCTGGACAGTTCTCGTTGGCAGGAGCTGGAGGCTCCAGGCTTTCCTAGAGAGAGCAGACGGCCCTCCTTACAGCTCCTGCTGAAGTGGATAAACCTGAACTGTAGCAGTCATTCTCCTCTCCCTCCACGTGCCCTGCTTTAGTCTTGTTCAGTTCAAAACACAAACCACGATTTGCAATCATTGGCTGTTTGAATATTGCTTTATTTTTGAAAACTTTAAGGAATTTTTTTAGTGGACTTTTCAGTTTTAGATGCAAAGTCCTTTTCGAAATATTGATTATATAGATCACAATTCTCCCTTTGGCCTAGAAATGGCATAATTACCGTCTGGTCTTTGTTCACCAATTATAGCAAATTGGGAATACTTGAGGACAATGTATCATTAAATTGCAAAGGAAGCTAGAGTATACTGTATCCCATTGAAGTAATTAGCGCTTAATTAGCCCCCAAGGGGACATTGTACCCTGGCTAATGAATCTAACCTGATTTCCATTGTTACATTTGTAAGCAGGAACATTCAGGAATTGTTGATTCCCTGAAGGCATTTTTATCTTACCCTCATATGCATCCACCCATCAATATCTTTGAAACACTTAGGGGGCAAATTACTGGCATTTATAGCTTCCTAGTAGAGAGATACTTCTACAGAACAATTTAGTAAGATACCCAAGTTTGTGTAAATAGATTTTGTAGCAACCATATATTTCAAAGTTCTTAAATTATTTTCCCAAATTGAACTCCTTTTTTTTTCATATTGCTGCTTTCCTCCATTTTTATTGTTAGCTTCAATTTTGGTTTCATTATTTTTCTAATGATATATATATGTATGAACTATAATCATTCTGTGCTTATTTTTTTAAAGAAACAACATGTTGTGTTTTCAAACTTGTCAGAATCAGCAGCTCTATTGGAAATGTTGATGAAGGAAGAAGTGTTAAAAAATTAAATGATTTGTACTTTGCTTAAAATACAAAAGCTAAATATATTTGTTCCTTGCTCCAACCATCTCTTTTCCCATATTTTTATTTTTCTTAGCAGTTATTAAAGACCCAAGTTGCAGTATCAGATATAGCAATAAATGAAATTTAAAGTAACTTCACAAGCCTAATGTTCTATTTGGGGAGTCAGCAAATGAACATAATGAGTAATTTCATGTGTAAGAAAGAGTGCATTTAAAGATTAGGAGCTGGGACATAGCTCTGTTTAGAGTGCTTGTTGTGCCGTGCCTGAATTTCATCTTCAATATCCATGGAAAAAGTTGAGAATGATGGTTGTTGCAGTCCACAACAGAATTTGGTACCCAGGAAGTGGGGTGTTGCTGATAAATCTGACTATGTGGATTTTGTGTCTTTTGAACGGTTTCGCTGGACAAAGTTGAAAATGCTTGAGAATTTTCACTTTGTGGATTTACAAATACCGTTCTTCAGCGTTTAGTGGGCCAGTTGCTGAGAGACATTGTTTGGGCCCAGTTTGTGATGAGGGAAACAAGGACTTTGGTAAAAGAAAGTAAACTCCTTGTTCCCTTAAGCTGTGTTCTGGTCATTTATCAGCAACTATGCAAGCGGACTGCAACAGAATTTGGTACCCAGGAAGTGGGGTGTTGCTGATAAATCTGACTATGTGGATTTTGTGGCTTTTGAACGGTTCTGCTGGACAAAGTTGGAAATTCTTGAAAATTTTCACTTTGTGGATTTACAAATACCGTTCTCCAGCGTTTAGTGGGCCAGTTGCTGAGAGACATTGTTTGGGCCCAATTTGTGATGAGGGAAACAAGGACTTTGGTGAAACTGAATATAAGGACGATGGACTGGTTTGCTTGACAGAGGAGAGCTGTGTTGGCAGCCTTGGAGGTTTGGATGTGCAAAGGGCAGGCAGCAGAATATCTGCTGCTGTTGGACAAATGAATATCAGTGAAGGAAAACCTAGTGACTTGCACTGAGACGGTGGAGGACATGGAAACCACCATATGGCAAGTTTGTGGTTTGGAAGCTCAGATTCCTTCAGGGGCCGAAAGCCCAAGTTAAAGCTGTTTCTTGCCCTTTGCAAGTTTGGTTGCCTAGAAGAGAGGCTTTTCCAGCGTCAGCGAGTTGAAGTTGGTGCAGCTGTGGCTCCAATGGACCAAGCTACATTTCAAACTTGCTTCGGGGTCTGGCAGCGTCCCTCAGGTGATACTGGTTTTCGTGTACTACTGAAGGGTTCATGGAGATGAAGGGTTCATGGAGAAGCAGCAGAAGCTTGGCACCAGGTGGCAGGCGTAGAGTTCCTGCAAGAGATGGAGAAGCTTAGAGCTGCAGAGGAGAACCCAGAGTTGTGTTTGAGATGTCAGAACTGTGGGACTGCTGCTGAGAACAACTGCGAGTAGAGATTCAGCCTGGTTCAGAGGAACTCTGCTCTTACAACTTCAAGCTGCAAACAGGGACTGGGAATGCCTCGAATCTTTGAGCCGCCTTGACTATGTGATAGACACTGCAGTACAGGATGCGGTGATTTGCTGGACTTAGTTCTTTTTAATGTTTTCTTATTAAGATCTTTCTGTTTTAATGTTTTATCTGTTTTAAAGTGAACTTTTAAAACATTGGAACTGAAGTTTTAATGAGAGAACATTTTAAATTTGTCCATGGAATATATTTATATTTTAACATCTGTGGGGACAAGGAAAGGTTACAGTTTAAAAATGCTATTGTTTTTGTGTCAAGTTGACAAGGGGTGGAATGTCATAGTTAAGCACAGGTGTCAACTTGATTCTTGAGGGTTTGAGCTCTGGGCACAGGTGTAGAGAGTTGATGGTTGAGTTAAGCCCAGAGCAAACCTGAAGGAGATTGTCTGCCTGCTGGGGAAGACCCAGCCCATGGTGGGTGGGATTAGGCCCTGGATAAATCACAGAGACCTGGTTGAGAGAGTTGGCATCCTTCTGTATACTTGGCCAGACATGCTGGTCTGGCAAGTAAGGATTGTCCATCTCTCAGCTGTTATGGTGGCCAGTTCCCTCAGCCCTGGTGTTGGTGCATGCTCTCCCGTCAAGCTGGACTAAGAACTGTAACTGGACTGTCGTAAGAAAGTAAACTCCTTGTTCCCTTAAGCTGTGTTCTGGTCATTTATCAGCAACCATGCAGGTGGACTGCAACAATGGTGTATACCTGTAATCCCAGCCTTGGGAAGGTAGATAAGAGGGTCCTTGGAGCCATGTGATCAGATAGTCTGACCAAATTGGCAAGTTGTTGTTTCAGTGAGAAACCTGACTCAAAAAATAAAGAACTCTAAAGACTTCTGACATTGACCTCAGACCTCCATGTATATATGTGCATGCACACATGTGTACATACAAACACATGCATGCACACCTGCACATGTATATACATACATATTTATACATGTGTACAAAATACATAAAACTTTACAGAAAAATGAACAAAGATATGAAAAGAATGTTAATAGGTCTTGCTACTTAATTTTTCCATGTCATGTAGCCTAGGGTCATGATTACCCTTGGTCAGCTTTTTGAAGCATTTCTGCATTACTTATTGATGATGGTGTTTTGTGGCAAGTCGCTCCAGTATTGTGTAGCAAATCCTGGATGTGTAGTTGCTGCTGCTGCTGGGGTCTTGGTTCTTGTTACTCTTGCTGTAACAGGATTGAATCCATGTGACCAATGCTCCTGTGTCAGTCTTAGACTCTAGGACTTTATTGGTCTTGACTGCACAGAGACACTTTGCACATTTCATTGTAGCTCATTATTAGAGAAAAACAGGTGGCCTGAAACTCTAGAAGACAAGGACTCAGAACTTTGTGTTGGTCTGTTTGGGTCTGTTTTTCCTTTTGTTTTATTCATCATTACTTTTTCTTCGGTATAATAAACCTTTGTCGTGCATGAAAGCTGTGATTGAGTCCTGAATCACTGAACTTGGCGGTGGTTTTAGAACTTCTGTGACACAGAGTGAGGGGCAAGGGGAAGACAAGACAGGAGAAATGAGAGTGGCATTTTGACAAAGACTTCAAGGGGCAGATGG
Source organism: Typhlomys cinereus (assembly GCA_023101885.1). Classification (NCBI taxonomy): domain Eukaryota; kingdom Metazoa; phylum Chordata; class Mammalia; order Rodentia; family Platacanthomyidae; genus Typhlomys; species Typhlomys cinereus. Next base: position 6,186,879 of record JALPQD010000020.1, read on the forward strand.
CATAATTCATTTGCATATCTGAAAGAAGAGAAGTCTAGGAAGGAGGAAAAGTCCAAAGAGATAGGAGCAGGTAGGAGCAGGCTTGGCCCTCAAGGATGTGTAAGGAGCCAAAGTGGTCACAAGTGAGGAGACAAGACAGAGGACTGTGCCCAGAGCCACAGTCAGGCATGGACCCTGACAAGGACGCTCTTGGGGGTGGAGGATGACATCAGCACATGCTTGCTGGAGGAATCAACGATTTCCCGACTTTTCTCCAGCGAGCGGAGCACTGTCTGCTTCTCCCGATGGCTCAACTCACTTACTTCAGATTGTTGGAGACTCTTCATATGTTCACTTTTGCTGTTCTTTTCTCAGTCTTTTTTCTGCGTTACTTTGGAAAAAAAACATTTTCCTTTCTTCATTTCGAATGCCAAGTACCACGCTGGTTTGGTGACCATTCAGTTTTGGTCAAGCTGTATCAGTGTGAAGGAAGAGGAAAACCCATGTTCCCTGACCTCCATTCCACCATGGAGGATGCCTCAGGGTGTAAATGGTATCTGAACTGAGTTTGAGGGGTGTGTATATGATAGGCTCCCCAGGTTTCAGGGTTGCACAATACACTTCTGACATGAGTTTAAAACCTAGTTGTGCTTTGGCCTCTGCAAAGAGCCCTCTCCTAACTTTGTTCTGAGCTTGGAGTAGAGTCCTTCCCTGGCAGCCATGTGCAGTGCTTTTCAAACACTGAAATCATGAGTGCTGGGTGGTAGCTTCTGCTGTTCTCTTCCTATGCCCTTAGATACTGTGCGTAATAAATCTGTATTGGCTGCATTTGTGAGGGAAGGAGAGATTCTGCAAGTGATTCTAAGACAGAGTGAAACAGAATGTATTAATTAGTCAGTGTTCTCTAGAGTCACAGAATCAACAGAATGCATATATAAAAAAGGGACTCTATTGAGTTGGCTTACAAGACATGGCTGTGGTAGTCCAACAATGGCTGCTGGTAGCTGCTCAGTCCTGTAGTCCAGTGAGTGGTAACTGAAGGCTGGAGGATTCCTAGAGAGTCTTTAGTCACATTGAAGACTTGGAGGGTTGGAGAACTGGAGGGCTGAAGAAACCTGGTGGCAGGAGGAAAGAGCACAGCTTCAAAGAGTCTCTCCTCTTCCCATTTTTCTGTTCTGTGGTTCCTTTTATCTAGTCTGCTACTGTAAGGTTCCAGTCAGATCTAGGACTGATCTTTGTATTGTAAATATATTGATCCAGATAATCTCTTCAGGTGATCTCAGCTGATCTTAGTTAATGCCAGGTGGTTAAGTTGATATCCATGATGAAGTATCCCAAATTGAGAATAAAAGTCATCATGATAAATGTTCCTTGAGTCAGTTGGACAACGTGTGTAGAACCTGAGTCCAACTGATTAATATTCACTGAGCAAAAGGGCCCTGTGGGCAGCAGGGAGGAGTGAGTCTAGATGCTAATGGCTCCGTACTGACTCTGTTCCCTGTTGAGATGTCCATTACTGAGTTCATTCTTTCTGTTAAAAACATTTCGGTCATTCAAGGGGAAGAGAATGAGGTGCTTACAGACTTGCCTATGCCATTGCTCATGCATGGAGGTCAAACGACAACATTTGGAAGTGAAGTTGTTTTCACTGTGTGGGCCCTGGGGATCAAACTCCGGTGTCTTTCCCCACTGAGTCCTTTTGCCGACTCTCTCTGCTCATTTTTTTTTTTTAATTTCATTTTATTATTTTTGCGTATCTGTGTGTATCAGAGGGCACTGCATGTGCCTGTGGAGGCTCAAGGGTGACTGAGGGAATCACCCTGAATTAAGCCTCCTGTTTGTTTTGCTTTGGACTTTCCCAGGCTTGGCCTTCTGCAGCTGTTTCCTCCTGTTTTATCTGGGATCTGGGTTCCAAACTCAGGACCTTCTGTTTGCAAGGCAGAGGCTTAACCCCTGATCCATCTCTCTGACTCTGCTCTCATTCTTAAATTATAAAGACTCTTTTAATGTGATTTCATTTTCAAAAGCTTAACAGGGACACTTTGGAACTTAATCAAACCCTTAAAGAAATGGACCTCACAGATCTCTATCGAACTTTTCATCCACGTACCAAAGAATACGCATTTTTCTCAGCAGTACACGGAACTTTCTCCAAAATAGATTACATATTGGGCCACAAAATGAATCTCCACATATACAGGAAAGTTGAAATTCTAGCCTGTGCCCTATCAGACCACTATGGCCTAAAGCTGGACATCCACAACACAACAAAAGACAGAAAATACACTAACTCCTGGAAACTTAACACTATGATGCTGAATGAGAACTGGATTCAGGAAGAAATGAAAAAGGAAATTCAAGATTTCCTGAAAGTGAACGATAATGAAAATACAACTTACCAAAATCTCTGGGATATAATGAATGCTGTCCTAAGAGGTAAGTTCATAGCTCTTAATGCCTACGTCAAAAAAATGGAAACATCAAAAATAAACAACTTAACAATGCAGCTTAAAGCTTTAGAAAAACTGGAGCAATCTGATCCCAAAAGTAGTAGAAGAGAGGAGATTAGCAAAATAAGGGGAGAAATATCTGAAATCGAGATAAAGAAAACAATAGAACAAATCAACCAGTCAAAAAGCTGGTTCTTTGAAAAAATAAATAAGATTGATGCACCCCTAGCTAAATTAACCAAAAGCAAGAGAGAGAAAACCCAAATTAACAAAATTAGAAATGAACATGGAGTTATCACTACTGATACCCAAGAAATCCAGAGAATTATAACATCATATTTCAAAAACTTGTACTCTGTGAAGTTTGACAACACAAAAGAGATGGATGAATTTCTAAGTAAACATAACTTAATTGGGTCAGGAAGTTGTGAATTATTTAAATAGTCCTATAATATATAAGGAAATTGAAGAAGTAATCTCGAATCTTCCCACCAAAAAATGTCCTGGACCCGTACTTGTCATCATGTACAAGACTTAATTCCAAATGGATCCAATGGTCCTGGACCAGATGGATTCAGCATAGTGTTCTACCAGACATTTAAGGAGTTAATAACACCAATACTCCTTAAACTGTTCCATCAAATAGCAAAGGAAGGAACACTACCAAATTCCTTCTATGAAGCTAATATCGTTTTAATCCCAAAACTTAATAAAGATTCACTTAAAAAAGAAAACTATAGGCCAATCTCTCTGATGAATACAGATGCAAAGATTCTCAACAAAGTCTTAGCAAATCGGATTCAAAAACATATCAAAAAGATCATTCACGGGGACCAAGTAGGCTTCATCCCCGGCACACAAGGTTGGTTCAACATACGCAAATCAATAAATGTAATTCATCATATAAACTAGCCCAAGGTCCAAGACCACATGATACTCTCGATAGATGCAGAAAAAGCTTTTGACAAGATCCAACAGCCTTTTATGATCAAAACGCTAGAGACAGTAGGAATGGAAGGAACCTTTATCAATATAATAAAATCTGTATACAACAAGCCCACAGCAAGGATTATGCTCAATGGGGAAGAATTGGAAGCATTCCCACTTCGATCAGGAACTAGACAAGGCTGTCCACTCTCACCACTTCTATTCAATATTGTACTTGAAGTCTTAGCTGAAGCCATAAGACAAGAAAGGGACATAAGAGGGATTCAAATCGGCAGGGAAGAAGTCAAGCTATTTGCAGATTACATGATATTATACCTGAGTGATCCCCAAAACTCCACCAGGAAGCTCCTGGAACTAATACAGAAGTTCAGCAGGGTGGCAGGATACAAAATAAATGTGCAAAAATCAGTGGCCTTCCTATATGCCCAGAATGAAAGAAGTGAAAAAGCCCTGAGAGAACCAATCCCATTTACTATAGCCCCTAAAAATTGAAATACCTTGGTATAAACCTAACCAAAGAAGTAAGAGCCCTTTACGATGAAAACTTAAACTCTAAAGAAAGAAATAGCAGAAGACACCAGAAGGTGGAACGACCTCCCATGTTCTTGGATTGACAGAATCAACATTGTAAAAATGACCATCCTTCCAAAGGCAATATACAAATTCAGTGCTATACCAATTAAAATCCCAAAGCAGTTCTTTAAAGAGGTTGACCAAACAATCTCAAAATTCATATGGAGGCACAAAAGACCCAGGATAGCAAAGACAATCCTGAGTAACAAAAACACTGCTGGAGGTATTACCATACCAAACCTAAGTCTATACTACAAATCCATAGTTATAAAAACAGCCTGGTACTGGCTCCAAAAATAGACACACAGATCAATGGATAAGGGTTGAAGACCCAGATATAAGCCCCCAAAATTACAGCCATTTGATCTTTGACAAAGGGGCCCAAAGAATCTGATGGAAAAAGAACAGCATCTTCAACAAATGGTGCTGGCAAAACTGGATCTCCACATGCAGAAGATTAAACCTGGACCCGTACTTGTCACCATGTACAAGACTTAATTCCAAATGGCTCAAGGACCTTGATATAAGGCCAGAGACTATAAAAACCATAGTTGAAAGGATAGGGAACTCCCTCGAGCTGATTGGGCTAGGCCATCATTTCTTAAACAGACATCCAATGGCACAGTCACTGCTACCAACTCTCAACAGTTGGGATCTTGTGAAATTAAAGAGCTTCTGTTCAGATAAAGAGATTGTAACACCAGCTCAAAGGCAACCCACAGAATGGGAGAAAATCTTCACTAACCACATATCTGATAGAGCTCTACTGTGCAGAGTGCACAAAGAACTTTGAAAACTAAACATCAAGGAAACCAATGGCCCAATTAAAAAATGGGCCCTGGAACTTAAAAGAAACTTTACCAGGGATGAAATTAAAATGTCTAACAAATATCTTCAAAAATGCTCCACTTCCTTAGCTATCAGGGAAATGCAAATCAAAATTTCCCTGAGATATCATCTCACCCCGGTCAGAATGGCAAAAATCCACAGTACAAACAACGACAAATGTGGAGAGGATGTGGAGAGAGGGGAATCTCCTACATTGCTGGTGGGAATGCAGGCTCATACAGCCACTCTGGCGAGCCGTCTGGAGATTCTTAAAGAAATTAAAGATTGAAATGCCACATTACCCTGCAATTCCACTTTTGGGAATAAACCCCCATGCAGCAGAGGTTCACGTCGATAGCACAAGCACGACCATATTCATAGCAGCACTGTTTGCAATAGCTAAGTCATGGAATCAACCCAAATGTCCAACAGTTGATGAGTGGATAAGGAAACTGTGGTACATCTATACAAGGGAGTACTACTCAGCCATCAAAAATGATGAATTACTGGAATTGGCTGAGAAATGGATGTCATTAGAAACAATTATATTAAGTGAAGTATTCCACACCCAGAAAATTAAGCGCCATATGTACCCCCTAATAGGTGGCTCCTAGTACCAAACCCACCCAGCCCACCTTGAGACACTCAAAGACAAATCTATGTAAGGATTGTGAACAGGAGGGATGGGGTTGGAGGGCCACACCAGAAACAAGGAGAGAGGGGACCATGTTACAGCAGAGAAAATAGGCCTCTGTCAAGGACTGCAAGTAAGTAATGAGACACCTGGTTAAGTTCACAGACGTTCGTTCCTGATCATGTACAACTGAGGGGGTATGATCTCACCAGAAGGGGAGGGCATATAGTCTGGCAGCAAAAAAGTAACCATTTTGCAAATGGGTGATTGACCCCTCCCTCACTGAGGTTTCCTACTTTTATTACATCTACCTTTGTATGTGCTCTTATAACAAGACTCCAGTTTAACAGCTTTTTGTCTCTGGCCAGGGGTGACATACAATGCCCATCAGGATGGAGTGAAGGGCATTACAGGAGCAGCAAAACTGCAAAAGAAAATCAACAAACCAAAATCCAGAACTTCAGAGACTCTATATCAACCACCTAGAACTAGGCCAGACTAATCTCTCCCCATCCTGAAGCTCAGGGAAATTTGCGGAAGAGGGAGAGGTAAGATTGTAAGAGCAAAAGGATGGGAGGAGCAATGATTTGCAAGATACTCCACACAAGTTAGGGCTGAAGCAATCATAATTGGACTTTGCATGCCCTGCGCAATGTCCAACACGCCATTGACTTAACAAAGTCTAGCATCTGCTAAAGGCACCAAGATCCTTGGAGGCAAGGGATTGACAGCCACAGTAGTGTTCCTATGCTTAAGGGGACCACGGGAAAGGGTTCAGGGAAATGCCACTGGGTCCTTGTACGTCATCTTGAGAGGAGGGCCCAGAGGAGAGTCTGGCATGCACATTAAAGGACTCTCTGGGAATTGGGGGCGCCCTGGAGGATGGGGAGGGAGGGGTGAAGGTAGGGGGAGCAGGGGGTTCGGGGCGGGGGAGGTAGGGAGGGAACTGATGTGCCTATTAAGTTTGTATGAGCGGAAATAATAATAAAAAGTGTTATAAAAATGTGATTTCATTAGTTCTGATTAATTGCACTTCTAACTTTTTTTTAGTGTTAAAGATTGTATTTTATTTGTTCCATGACTCTCTTCACTATTGGAGATCATGTCTGGGTTTTCTTTCTTTAATTTATTAGATTACAATTCTTTGTAATGAATATTAGTGGCCAATTTATTTAAATTAATTGTTTTTTAAAATACATAAAGCCTTTTCATTTCTCTTCTTCTTTCCCTCTCTTCTCTCTCTCTCTCTCTCCCCACACACACACACAAGCAATATGATTATTGGATCCAGTTCTAGGGTTTTAGCAATGGAAAGATGACTTTTCTAGTTTCCTGAAGTTTTCTTTCTTTTTCTTCAGTTTGTTTTGTTCCTTTGAAAGAGTTTGTTTTGTGTGTGTGTCTGTATTTGAAATGCTATAAAGTTTAAACTGTTAAGCCCTCTCTATGTGCCTTGCTGAGTGTATAACTATGTGGTCCTTTTTCTTTCTAAGCTCTTTTGTTGTCCTTAGCTCCTTTAGAAACTTTAGCTCTTGTTCCAGTTAAACATGGAATTGTCCTCAGCCTGGAAGGAAAATTTGTAAATCTACTTTGTTAGTGCTTGTTTGTAACAGTAACAAGAGGATTAGTTTTTACTAAACTAATTTTCTCCTACTTACCAAGCTCAGCTACATATGCTGTGTGTGTGTGTGTGTGTGTGTGTGTGTGTGTGTGTATTCTGCAGTTAGATTAATTTCCCAAACAAAAGAAATCCTGATATTCATTATCCTTGCTATTGTTGCAATGTATTTTTAACTAGCAACTGTGGGGCTGGCTCAAGAAGTGACAGGTAATGCTGAGGCTGCTGTAATCTCTGGTGGCCCCTATTGAAATGTTAAGTTACTATTCTTTTCCTGGAGGCTTGACCAATGCTGGTCTTCACCATTCTTTTCCTTTCTCTCCTTCTACTTATTCATTCTTTCTTTCCTAGCCATCTTCCATTCTTCCCTTTCTTCTGGTATACCTGTGCTAGTTAGAAAGGGGTGTCAACTTGACAAGTGAGGGCTAAGCCATTAGGAATATTTTGAAGGCAAGCTCTGAGCAAGCCTGCAGGAGATTATCTAATTGATGTAGGAAGGACCTGTCTGGTGGATGGAACCATTGTCTGTACAGATGGAAATGATGTAGAGAACTGGTTCAATACTTCAGCATGCAGGCATTCTGACAAGCGAAGCTGCCCCACTCTCTGCAATCCATGTGGATAAGGTACGGCCAGTTCTCTTTGCTTCTGGTGTTGATATGAACTCATTTTGCTAAGCTGGAATGTGAACTGTAACCAGGATCGTTAGCAATATATATTTTTTGCCACATGAAGAGAAACTACAGCACATCCCATTTCCAATCAATGAGTGTCCATATGCCAACCCTTGCCATAAAACACGAGGCTACGTGTAAAACAACGTTGGTTATTGAGATGCCTAGCTGGAGGTGGGCACTGGGTCCAGGCCTAGGTAACTGCGTGGCCAGGCTGCAGAGTGAGCTAAAGCCACTCTCTTCACAAGCCAGTTAAGTATGCTTACTGGTGGCCTGGCCCACTCCCATCCAGACTTCCAGTGCCCCTATGCAATCTCCCTGCCTCTAGGTGCTTTAGAATGGTAGTCAGAGCTTGTGGTTCTGACTCTTGAAAAGGGCCCCCGAAAAGGGCCTCCTGTGTACAAATCAGCGGCCGTATTGGCCAGCTCCCCCTATATAAGTCTTTGTTCCTGCACAATAAAGTGGACACCATCTTTCCCCTGCATGGTGTCTCTGTTGTCTCTGTCTCTTAGGGACACCATCTTCTTCGCCCCTGTTGTGTCCCTCAAATCGCCCTGACTGGGCCACTTCAATGACCAGCAGAGGTCGATGCTGCTGTGACCACCACTGCAACACCTAACCTTGTAAAAGAGAGAGGACAAGTGTACAAAAATGTACTCTAGCAAATGTCGTGTGCCACAGGTCCAGTCAGAACAGAAGAGCAAAGCCCACCTAGATGGGATGGGGCATGTGTATTGGAAAAGGGGACATTTGATCTACACTGAAGTGTGAATTAGAGTGCTGATAGGAATGAGCATTTAAGATGGAAGAAACAGATGAATAAATGCATCCTAGAAGGAGTGGGCTGGTCTTGGAGAGTGACTGCTGACTGCTTACATCACAGCATAGAATAGAGTTCTGTAGGCTTTTTCTGTGAAGTGCCAGATAGTAAACATGCTAGAGTGTGCAGGCCAGATGGCCTCTAATGCAGCTGTCAATTTTGCCATTTAGCAAAGCTGCCAAAGACAATGCAAAAATGAATGAGGCTGGCTGTGCTTAAGAAAAGCTTTGCTCTAAAATCAGGCAGTGGGTCAGAGAGATCGTCTGCAAGCAAGAGGGCTATGGCTGGGTTTCAGAGGGTTTTGAGTGCTGCACTTGGAAATCAATTGTTGGAAATCAATACTCTCTGTAATGAAATGGTGAACTGCTATAGCTCTCTTACAAGTTATACTGAGACATTTAAATTTATAACCAGATGTTTTCTATTTATACCTTAAGATATTTTTATAGCTATACTAAAGTAAAATGTCTTTGTGACTAAATATTTAGTAGAAAAAGGCTGTAGCAAGAGGAAGCAAGGTCTCTGAATGCCCCCAGTAAAGAATGATATATCAAAAGCAGAGTTTGGCATATCTGGGGTTCTTACTATAAAGTCTCTGTAGAAATGGACCAAAATGTCACATCGTGGAGAAAAAAAGGGACAGAGCAACTTGCAGACAGGTACTTAGGGGCTCTAAATTTAAAATGTCAACATTTTCCCTGTTCATTATATCAGTATTTGTTGATTCCAAAACAGATATTTGATCCATATTTTAACTACATCTTGGAATTGATAGGATACGAACTCTAACTTCTGCATAATTTCATAGGACAATATGTTGAATACCATGGGCAATTCTTTTGTTTCTTTCTATCTTTTTCTTTTACTATTTTATTTAAGAGAGAAGGAGAGAAATAAACAGAGGGAGAGAAAGAGAGAGGGAGAGTGAGAAAGAGGAATAAGGAGGAAGAAGAGTCTACACAGGTGTGTGTGTGCACGTGTGCATGTTACAGTGCATTTGTAGAGGTCCTGGGACAACTTCTCTTCCACTATGAGAGTTCTGGGGATTGAAGTCAGATTGTCATGTTCCTTAAGGTCTTCCTTACCGATTGAACTGTCTTTTGGGCCCATGTTTCAGTATTCTTTTCACTTCCTTTATCATCAGAATTTCTAGTTTTTTTATGGGTGTGTTGTTTTCTCTAAGAATAAACTTTCTCAAGGTAAGACTGTTCCATATCCATCTCATAATATACAAATTTGCTTTAATCTTCAGTACGTGGTAAATTTGTATGTATATAAAAGAACTGATTTCTGTTAGTGTGGACTCCCCAGTAGCTATCCAATGCAGAAATGACCCACAGTAGGCAGGCACTAGACTGCTGTTAAATCAGCTCACAGAGGTAATTTTGTATTTTTGTCTTCTCATTGCTCCCTAGTTTTCATCAAAATATCAAATTCTCAACAAAGCATTTTGAGTTTCTTTCATCATTTACTTAAATACCAATCTCCCATCTGTTTATGAAAGCTTCCAAATTAGCATTTTATTCCTGTCATTCTGTAGAATATTAAATGTAATTACTGTAGGTGCTTGCAATGTATTGAGAAAATAGTAAGCCTGTCTTTACATCAGAGAAATCTGGAGCTTAAATAGTTTCACTACAAGCACAGCTGTAGCCTACACACAATATACAAATGTGATGTTCTAACATCACAATGAGCAGGTGTCAAGAGTCTCTTGTAAAGAAGGAGGGCTGGAATTTTATTATTCTTCTCACGCCTAGATCAAGGATCTCCATAGCACACCAACACAACACTATAATAATATGTTGATTCAGATGAGCACCTTAAAGTCTATTTCTATATGTTTATTTAATAATCACTGAATTTGAATGCTTTGCGCTACTTAATAATAATGTTTCTGTGGTCCTGTGATAAGTAGCAAACAGGACCTAGCTCATTGAGATGTATTTTCTTTGTGCTTGTTTCTCTCAACATTTAAATTACATGTTTTCTAAGGCTGAGTTGAAATCATTTGATATCAAGCCATTTTTAAACCAGTGGTGACACACTGAAAAGAAGATTATGTGGGCAAGACATAATGATTATAATTAAGGGACAGTGAGGATAATATGCTCATACAAAGCTGGAAAAACAATGGGGAAGAGTGGGTAGAATCTGAAGACAATTGCACTCCCAGCTGAAAAGCACATATTTAATCACGGATCTGCCATGTTTAATGTGAAATAATGTTTCTGGAGGGGAGAAGGGGGAAGGAGTAAAGCTGCAGATAGGTGTTGCTTCGGCTGCCGGCTGCTTTGTCCATTGACCTAACAGGAGTCAGAGCATCCTGCAAATCATAAGCAGTCATTCTTGAAAATTTCTTTATTTAATAGAAAAAGAATTACTTGTGCTTTCTAAATTCTTTCCTTCCCCCTTCCTCCTCCCCCCTTTCCTCCTTCCCCTCTTCCCCCCCTTCCCCCTTCCTTCCTTCTCTTCTTCTCTCTTCCTCTCTTCCCCCTTTTCCCCTTTCCCCCTTTTCCCCCTTCCCCCTTTTCCCCTTCCCCCTTTTCTTCCTCCCTCCCTCCCTTCCTTCCCTCTCTCCCTCCCTTTCTTCCTTCCCTCTCTCCCTTCCATCAGTCTGTCTTTCAATGCTTTTGTTGTAGCTTAAGTGAGAGACAAACCATGTTCGAAGATGTGGAGAGAGGGAGTGTTGTCAATGGCTGAAAGTAGTGGAAGAAGATGCACTAGTGAATAGGATGTGAGTCATAGAGCATTTCTACAAACGACAATGTGGAAGATTAGTGGGATGTGGTGTCAGAGGGCCTTACTGGGTATGCAATTTTAGCTTCAGTTTCTTGGCGTTAACATTGGGAGATGTCCTCCAGCTTTGCTGGGTGACATCAGAGAGCCAGTTAGTTCCAGCACTGGAGAAATGTGGGCACATCAGAAAAGGGAGTGTGCATATGTCATGCTTTTATGAGCAGCTTTCATCACGTGGAAAAACATTGGGAGAAGACAGCGGTGATACCCAAACTGGCCTGTCTTTTCCCAGGTTGAATTATATGGAGCTGGCTGATCAGGTCTTCATAACACTCCATGTGTGGTAAGTGGTGGATGTGTGGGTGCAGATCCAGAGAGGAGGACTGATATTGATGATCAAGATTTGATCTTTTAAAAATCTTTTTGCTTCTAAGTATATTTTCAAATCAAATTTGTAGTGGTATTACATGTAGAAAGTACAATCCTACATGCTGGATTGGGAAATATTTTTTAAAAATCGCTTTTTGAATCAAACCCAGTTTTGCATTGCGAGGGAATCACAGTGCTCTTTATTTTGGCAGCTGCTACTTCACAGGCATGAAGCAGATGGGTTTTCAGAGTTATTTTGTGAATTTCATGTAAGATCTTAACCACATGTTAGAGTTAGGCACAGGTGTCAACTTGGCAGTTGAGGGTTTGAGCTTTGGGCACATTTGTAGAGAATTAGTTGTTGAGTTAAGCCCAGAACAAACCTGCAGGAGATTGTCTAGCTGATGGGCAAGGCCCAGCCCATTGTGGATGGGATTAGGCCCTGGAATAAAATAGAGAGTTGGTTGAAGAACTTGACATCCTTTTCATCCAGACATGTTGGTTTGGCAAGTAAGGATTGTCTGTCTCTCAGCCATTATGTGGTGATGGTGTGGCCAGTTCCCTTGGCCCTGGTGTGTGTGCGTGCTCTCCCACCAAGCTGGACTACGAACTGTATTGAGACTAAGATAAACAACCCCTTGTTCCCTTAAGCCGTTTATCAGCAACCATGCAGGTGAACTGCAGCAACACATACTAGGAATTTTCTGTGAACTCTGAGGTCCTAAGAACATCTGAAATTTGGATGCTTGGAAGCACACGAATTAATGAAATCTCCCTATCATGTCTCATTTCTTGACATACTATGAAGGGAACCATTTTTTTTTTTTTAGAAACTCAGATTTTTTTATTATTATTATTTATTCAATTGTGCATGTATGGTGTGTGTGCATGTGTGTGTGTGTGTGTGTGTGTGTGTAGAACCACGGACGAATTCGGGAACCACCATGGACACCTCCACCTCCTCGTTTACTCTGCACAGGGATTCACAGGCTCCGCCACCTCCTCGTTTACTCTGCACAGGGATTCACAGGCTCCGCCCTACCATGACCAGAAACGCAGGCCGCCCCCTCCCCGCTTCCGCCTGGTGTCTATACATGGGGTCTAGGATCCGAACTCAGGACCTTCCGCCTGCAGGGCAGAGGCAGAGGCTTAACCCCTGAGCCACCTCTCCAGCCCCTGAAGGGAACCATTTTGGGTACTTTGATTTGTATAAATCCATTATCTAATTTAAACAAATAATTTCTTTTAACTCCTACTAAAACTCAGACTCTCTCATGTGGTTCACTTTTTGTAGCTGATATTATTCTTCCTCTACTTTCTCCTTTTTTCCCCCGGTGGAAATAATATTTAAAGCATTAGGGCTGGAGAGGTGGCTCAGGGGTTAAGCCTCTGCCTTGCAGGCAGAAGGTCCTGAGTTCGGATCCCAGATCCCATGTATAGACGCCAGGCGGAAGTGGGGGCGGCCTGCGCTTCTGGTCCTGGTAGGGCGGAGCCTGTGAATCCCGGGGCAGAAGGAGGTGGAGGCGTCCATGGTGATTCCCGATTCGTCCGTGGTTCTACACACACACATACACACATGCGTGCTCACATACATACACACACGCACAATTGAATAAATAATAAAAAAAATTAAAGCATTGGTTCAAAGACTAGGTTATACTATGGTGATGAATAGTTAAAAAGTACATGTTTTTTAAATATATTTTTATTATCATTCTTTCAGCATCCTGTTCACGAATATAGGGAACTTAAGATATTTTCACATCTTAATCCCCAACCCATCACCCCCTCTTCTTTCCATTATAACCCTTCTACATCCCTGTCAGATTCCCTCCTATTTTCAAGTCTTTTCACATGTGTGGCCCACTGGGTTTCATCTGGTTTGCCTTTGATGTCATGTGCCTGAGTACCTGCTAGAGCATAAATTCTGTACCAGTGGATGTACCTTTGAAGAAAGCTTCATGCATTTCCTCACTCTCAACATTGACCCTCCTATCGGGGAGGTCTGCACTTTCTCTTATACATAGTAGAGCGGCCTGTTAATTAAAAATCCCATACTTTTTGCTATATCCTTTATTGTTTATAGCTCATGCTTTAAGAGCAACAGAAATATATTCTGGCTTATACACAGGGACATCACAATGGGTATTCTTACTTAGCTCATTGCTCAGCCCAGGTCTGGGAGGAGTTGAAATTAATATGGAGGGAGGAAGGAGGGAGAGAGGTAGAGAGAGAATTATACACTTTAGAAGGGTTCAGTTCTGACAACTGTTAGCCTCTGTGTGTCTTTATTGACAGCTTGTGGTCCTGGTTGGTGGCTTGATGACAGTGATTCAATGCATTTTTTTAAAGTAATTTTTAATACTATTTATTTATTTATTTGTTTGTTTGTTTGTGGGTAGGTGGTGTGTATCAGAGGGCATTGTGTGTCCTTGGGGAGGACCAATGGTGACTTTGGGAATCATCCTGGATTGCTTTTGCCTCCTCCTTGCTTCACTCTCGGATTTCCCAGGCTCTGCCCACCAGAGCCAGAAATGCAGGCCGCTGCAGTTTCTGCCTGGTGTTTTTACATGGGACCTGGAATCTGAACTCAGGACCTTCTGCTCTTGAGGCAGAGTCTTAACCCCTGAGCCATCTCTCCAGCCTGATTCAATGCATTTTGACAGTGGGTTAGGGGCTGGGTGGTTGGAGAAGTATTTTGAATTGAGCAGCAGCTATTTGTCTTTTATGCTTAGAATTTTTTTTTGTACTAAATGAACCTATTCATCTACATTTAGTTTATAAGCTTATTGTGTTATGTATACTACATATTATTCATTATGAAGGAGTCATATTTCCCATCTACATTGGAACATATACCATGGCTTGATATATGTGTACCTATATTTACATAGGTGACACTTTTCTTTTTCTTTTTAATTGATACCAAGAAGTAAAGTTCTTAATCATGATTGAAATAATACATTTTTTTGGATTAATATTACTATAATAATTAAGCTCCAGTTTAGACTCAAGAGCATCAGAGCTATTTTGCTCTTCAGTTTGCTGGATTGTACCTCCCCTAAGACCCAGTGATTATTACTTGGTCCTATTTGCATTTGAAATGATCAAAAAGCAATTTAAAGTTCAATTTAAAAAAGCTGGAGTAGACAGGCATAAGCTGTGAGTGTAAGCAGTATTGTAGCTCGATCAACATTGGATAGGAATTTTTTATCTGACTTGTTCTTGAAAAAAATTATGTTAAGTAAAAGTACTTATTTTTAATACAAATTCAGAGCAATGAAGTCAATCCTTAATAAGTTATTTCTTATCAATGTACAATAGCGTTTGTGATGGGGTTTCTAATTATAGAAAAATAACTTTCATTGCTAATATTCATAACAACCAAGAATAGGATCTGCATTATTTTGCTTTATTGCTTTAAATTACCCACTATTCTCTCATTGTTTCAGATGGGCATTTGGGTTTTGAGAAATGAATAATTTCTCCATGGTCATACATTTAAGAACTATCAGAGATTTTTTTTAAAAAAAAAACAATTAAATGTATTCACCATATATTTAACCAAGAGGTAGAGAAGAAGATACATAGACAGGGCACTTGTGCATGGCATGGTACATATGTTGAAGTCAGACAAGTTTCAAAAGTCAGTTTTCTAGCATCTGGACTTACAGGGCTTGAACTCAGATTGCTAGGTTTGTGAATAGGCACCTAACCCATTGAGTTATCTCACCAACACAGAGGTGGGTCTTGATTATCTCCAGAGCCACTTAGAGACACAAGAGAATGTCTTTTTGACAAGGATGCTGTGACACATACCTTCAAAAGCACTTTCACGGAGTCAAAGTCTTTGTTTTGATTTTAGACAGACATTATCATTTGTAAATCTCAACCAAAAGTCTGTACTTAAGAAGTAAAACCACACGTTTAAGTAAAACTAGATTTAATCTTGTTAGTTATGTTATGTGTTATTATGTGTTATGTTAGTATATTATGTATGTGCCATTACTTTTATTTTATTGCTGTGAGAGAATATGCATACTCAAGGGAGAAAGGTAAATTCATTTGACTTCCAGTCCCAGAGGGGATATAATCCATTTATGACAGAAATCACACAGTAGAAGGTGTGGTGAGGGGCAGAAGTAGGAGGCTAGTTCAGATCATCAAAGTGATCATAAAAATATATAGAGAAAGAACAAACAGAAGAAGCAGGGCTGGACCACCAAACCCCAAGGTCTATCTCCTGTAACCTGCCTCCCCTCCAGCAAAACTCCACCTTGCAAAGATGCCACAACCTTCTTTTTTTTTCTTTTTCTTTTTTTCCACTTATACAAACTTGATAGGTTCCCATTCCCCTCCCTCCCTGCACCCCTCCCTGGATCTCCTTGCTCCTTCCCCCCTTTTCCCTGCCTTTCCCCCCTCCCGCCCTTTCTCCTAGTGCCCCCCCCCATTCCTGGAGCATCCTTCAGTGTGCCTGTCAAACTTCCCTCTGCGTCCTCCTTTCTGATGAGGTAGATGTAAGGACTCAGTAGCATTGCCTAGAGCTCTTTTTTTGTGTTCCCCTTTAGTATAGGAACACTATTGTGGCTGTTAATCCCTTGCTTCTAAGGATCTTAGAGACTGTGATCCATGCTAGACTTTTGGGGGTCAATGACATGTTGGTCATTGCGCAGGTTATGCAAAGACCTATTATGATTACTTCAGCCCTAATGTGTGTGGAGTATCTTGCATATCGTTGCTCCTCCCCATCTTTTGGCTCTTACAATCTTACTGCCTCCTCTTCTGCAAATTTCCCTGAGCTTTAGGATGGGGAGAGATTAGGCTGGCCTGGTTCCTGTTGATTAATGTAGGGTCTCTGATGTTCTGAATTATGGTTATTCTTTTTTTCTTCTTCTTCCACTTTTGCTGTTCCTGCACCACCCTTGGCTCCATCCTGATGGGATTGGATGTCACCTCCTAGCCAGAGAGCCTGTGAATCCTGGGGCAGAGTAAACAAGGAGGTGGAGGCGTCCATGGTGGTTCTCGAATTCGTCCGTGGTTCTACATACACACACATGCACACACACACGCATACACGCACAATTGAATAAATAATGAAAAAATATAAAAAAGAGTAGATTCAAAGGTAAATGGAATAAAAGTAGGAGATCACGGTTGGGGGGGGGGTCAGTCTCCTATTTGCAGGATGGTTACCTTCTATCTACTATACTCTATACCCTCCCTTTCTGTTGAGATCAAACCCCGTCAGTTGCAAGTGACCAGGAAGGAAAGTCTGTGAGCTTAACCAAATGTCTCATTACTTACTTGCAGTTCTTGATAGTGGCCTGTATTCTCTGCTGTAGCATGATCCCCTCTCTCCTTGTTTCTGGCGGGGCCCTCCTTCCCCTATCCTGTTTATAATCTTTGCAATTACTGTAGGTATTACAATGATTTATCTTTGAGTGTGTCACTAAGTGGGTTTGATACTAGGATCCACCTATTAGGGAGTACATATGGTGCTTAATTTTCTGTGTCTGGGATACTTCACTCAATATAATTTTTTCTAGTTCCATCCATTTCCCGGCAAATTTCATTAATTCATCATTCTTGATGGCTGAGTAGTATTCCATTGTATAAATGTACCACATTTTCCTTATCCACTTACCAACTGGCCACAACCTTCTTGATCTTTAACATAACTTAGGATGCATACACATGAGCCTGTGTGTGGGACAACTCATATCCAAATTATGACAGCATGATATCTTACATAGTGAAATCATAATAGCTTTTACATTTTAGAAAAAGATATATACTACTTTTTAATTTATAGAAAGAGTAGCAACACTGTTTTATGAACATTAAATGTGCAACTATATTTGGTTTTAGAAGAATAAAGAATTTGTTGGGATGTTTATACTTTTTTGTCCATCCATCAATATGTATTTCCTAAATTTAAAAATACTGAAGCAGGCTGGAGAGATGGCTCAGGGGTTAAGACTTGTAAGCAGAATGTCCTGAGTTCGGATCCCAGGTCCCATGTAAAAATTCCAGGCATGAATGGTGGCGCCCTGCACTTCTAGTCTTGGTGGGTGGAGCCTGGGAAATCCCAGTACAGAGTAAGAAGGAGGTAGAAGCAATCTGGGATGATTCTCAAAGTCATCCTTGGTCCTCCACAGGGATACATATGCCCTCTGACACACACACACACACACACACACACACACACACACACACACACACTAAATGAATGAATGAATAAATAAAATTTTTAAAAAATTGAAGCAGATGTTGGATTATATTTTATTATTCATTTTTTACTTTTTATTTTCTTAGAGTTTCATACATGAATGCAGTGAATTTATGATATTTTATACCATAATCTCTAATCTCACTCCTTCTCTTTTTCCCATTAATACCATTGAGGAAAGCATCTTCCCTTACTCTCCCATCAGCATTAACCTCAACAGTCTCTCAGGGAGGCATAGGCTTCTTGAGATATTTCCCCTTTCTTGCTGAAATGATAAGATAAATGTGGTACAGGTCTTGTGGAAGTACACAAGTGGAAGCCGTAGTGAATTCATGGATGCAACATTTCTGTCATGTTTAGAAGATACTGTTTGGCCACACCTTTGTCCCTTTTCATACTTTTACATTCTTCCCTGCTCTTCCATGTGGATGGAATTTTAATTAATACTTTATTGTGGTGTTTGCGTGTGTGTGTGTGTGTGTGTGTGTGTGTGTGTGTGCATGTGTGTGCATGTGTGTATCAGAGGCCACTGTGTGATTCTGGGAATCTTCCTGGATTGCTTCTACCTCCTCCTTGCTTCCCGCTGGAATTTCCCAGGTGGGCTGGAAGTGCAGGCCGCCACAATTTCCGCCTGGCATTTTCATGTGTGACCTGGGACCCAAGCTTAGGACTTTCTGCTTGCGAGACAGAGTCTTAACCCTTAAATCATCTCTCCAGCCCCGTGAATGACATTTTAAAGCATGGCATATATTCTAGGATTGGACATAATACAGATTTCTGGCTTCTTCTCTTTTAGTGTCTGTATTTATGCTGAAAGTCCAGGTGAATGACATTATCAGCCGCCAATACCTGAGTCAAGCCGTGGTGGAGGTATTTGTAAATTACACAAAGACAAATTCCACAGTGACTAGAAACAATGGAGCAGTATTGATAAGAGTACCCTACAAGTCAGGACTCAGCTTAACCATTGTTGCTTACAAAGATGGCTACGTGCTGACACCTCTGCCTTGGAAAACCGGAAGAATGCCAAGTAAGCTCCTCCATAGGGTTTTGTGTTCTCAAATGTCATAATTGTTTCCCTCTGTTCCGCAAATGTCTTTCTCAGTTAAGTCGAAGGTGAGAATGCCTATGAGAAGTACATGAGAGGGGTTTAGAAGAAAAGGCAAGTTGACAGAAAATGTTCTTTATCTGTTGTGGTTGGTATAACAGAAATCCAGACACTGATTGGTTTACAAACAACAGAAATTGGTTTCTCAGTTCTGGAGGCTAGGAAGACCCGGGGCTTGTCCAGCCAGTATAGCTGATCAGTGAGCTCAGGTTCAGTGAGAGAGCCTGCCTCAAAATAAGATGGACAAGTGAATGAGGAAGCCAATCAGCATCCACCTCTGACCTCTACATGTGTGAGCACTCATGTATGTGCCCACTCTCTCTGTGTCTCTTTCTGTCCATTTCTCTCTCTCTTCCTCTCTCTCTCACACACACATACACAAGCATACAAAAATGTACAAAGTATTTAAAAATATATATCTGTGGAGGATCCTCATTTTCTGTGTTCCTGAACTTCTATAGAGTGGATAAATATGTCACTTTCATAGTAAAAGAAAGTTTACATAAGAAGAAATCTTAAGTGTAGAATTTGTTGAGATTAAAAAAGATTCTCATGTTCTGTAGCCTAAAAACGGTTGTCGATGTGACTTTTTTGAGTTACCCGTGACTGAGAAATATCTCTAATGGAATAATGGGTTGCATTGTCATCTTTAGGCCTTTCTGTGATCCACCACCATCTCTCACATTAATAAATATTAATCAGTCTAAGTATTAATGAATTATGAAATTTAAGTCATATTTTATGACTATATATAATTTAATATTTCTCTTCTATGGAAGGAAAAAAGTATATTTCATTTTATCTCCACTCCACATTGTAACTTCTTTATATTTCCCCTTTCCACATTTTGCTTATAGTTCTTTTGAATATCCTAAGGATGGGAAAGTTCACCATTGGACAGCACATTCCACTCAAGGCAGAACTGCTGCATCTAGGAATTCACTACAATGAGACTTGGTTTGCCAGACCTGCATAATGACTGACATACTAACATGCTTCCATAGACTCTAGGAACTCAAGAAAGATAAGAACATACAGTAGAACCCTTGAGGACTAAAGCTGGATGAGTGAAGGGAATGCCCCTATCAGTGAAGTGGCCCTAGGGAGGCAACTTGTATGCCTCCACAAGTTGTAGACAAGACAGAGGGAACTCTGGGGTCCATAGAAGCATATAGGCAGGAGGATGAGAGGGAGTGGGAGGTATTGATGAAAGGAAAGGGAGGGAGGGGGGATGGAGGGAAACAGAGATGAGTACTCAATATGCTTGTAAAAATAGAAAAAATTACTTTCTTGAAAACGTTTTATTTTTAAAAGGTTTGAGGATATGCCACTGTTTCTGTTCATTTTAAACATTATGCAACACAGAGGAGACATACCAAATGGGAATCTGTGCTTTTAGTCATGCCTTTTCTTTCTTAGCTTCTTGACCTCAACCTTGAAGTAAGTTAATCATTGTTTAGGTGATCTTCCCTTTTTCATAGTGATGTCAGGTGTCTATTCTTGTAGGGGCAGGACCATCCCCAATCTGTATTACTCTGAGAGGTCAGTGTGAGTCATTCCTTTCTGGTAAACTGTTCCCTCTTCTGCCAACTCCAAAATGCATTTGGTAATTTGCTCATGGGGAGCAAAGCATAAGTGACCTTATGTGGAAACTGAGAGTGAAAGGTAAGATAATCTCTATCTAGACAAGAGCCAAGATACAATTTAAAAAGTCCTGCAACTACATGTCAACGACTCCCCCAAAGTCTAGCATGGACCACAGAGGAGAAGGCTCCAGGCACAAAGATCCTTAGAGGCAAGGGATTAAACAGTCATAATAGAGTTCCCATACTAATGGGGAGCCCAAGAAGGAGCTCTTGGCTATGTCACTGAGTCCTGAACCCTCACTAAAGTGGAGGACTCAGAGGGAGGTTTGGATGCTCCAGGGGATAGGAAGGAAGGAACAAGTGGGAAGCACTGGAGGAGGGGAAGGGAGGGAGGGGGAGTGAAAGGAAGGGGGAAGGAGGAAGAGTGCAATGGGGGACTACTGGGAATGGGAGGCGAGAGGGAGAGGATGGGGGTACCTATTGAGCTTGCATGATTAGGAAACAAATTAAATGTGGGAGAAAAAAATTTAAAAAAATCTTACAACTATTAAAACAGAATCATGGGCTAGGAAGACAGCTCAGGGTTAAAGCCTTTGCCTTGCAAGCAAAAGGACCTGAGTTCTGATCTCAGATCGCATATAGAAATGCTGGACACAAATGGCTGTGACCTAAAAATGTGGATTTTGAAAAGTAGAGTCTGGGAAACACTAGATAAAGGCAGTGAGGAGGTAGAGCAATCCAGGGTGATTCCCAGTGTCATCCTTGGACATTCACAGGCACACACAAGAGACTTCTGATACATGCACACACGCACACACATACACACATACACACACACACATTGCAAAAGCAAAACAACACAAAACAACCCAAAATCAGAGAGTCATTTAAGCACCTAATTGGTTCATTCTTGTCTGGTACCACTTAAAAAGAAAACATCATTAACCACCTCAGCACAAGCTCTTATCTGAAGCAGAAAAGATTATCAAATCTTTCTTCTCAACTTATATGCTTTTCAATCATATGGTCCTGTTTCCTTTGCTCTTCCTATCAAGAAGTTAGGTTTTCCCACTTTGGGGGTATCCTGTAACAGAATTCTCGTTCCGTTTCCCCTCCCATTAAGTATGTAACCCTGCTGTTTGTTTTTCACAGTATATTCATCAGTTACGCTTTCATTGTTCCCGCAAAGCCAAGCAAACATATGGCTATTTGAAGACACTGTTTTGATTACTGGAAAATTAGCTGGTAAGTACAGTACATCTCTGTGAATGATTTGAAACAAATATAATATTTGAAACAAATATAATATTAAGTGAACCAATGCTGATTATAACTTGAGCAGTCTAAATTGGTCAGTGAAATTAGTATGGCTAGAAAGTTCACCTATGTGATTCTTATACTAAAAATGTGTTTTTGTACAGCACAAATAATTTTATTTTAGCCCCCATTTACCATCTCAAATGGCAACATCTAACTGGATGATGTAGTACAAGGACCAGCTGAACTCTCTATAGCAAATCTCTCTCTCTCTGGGATTTTAGTGGTTAAGATCTTGCACATTACCAAGACCCCTTTGGCTTCCTGACTTCAGGCCTTTTTTCCTCTAGTCTTCTGGGCTATTCTCACTGCTAATGTGGGAGAGGCTTGTAACTGGGGGAGTTAGGAATCTTTTGGGTAGTTTTGATGTATGCCACGCGCCTCTCCTAAGACAAGGAACACAAAAAGTCTCATTTTGAGGTGCTGGATCCATGCTGTGTCCTTCTCACTTTATCAGCCACAGAAGTGCTTCTGACAGTGTGACATCTTTAACATTGTCATGTCTTAATAAAATGCATATCAGGAAGGTGTATGGTTTCTTTAATGGATATGTTTTCAGGAAAGTATCTGCAAAAAAGAAAAGGAAAACATTGGGTACATATTAAACCATAGGGAAATCAGCTAGATATTTCATATACAATGTGTTAGGTCATATATTTTTTAATTAATTTTTTAGTTAGAAGATAATAGGTTTCAACATTTTATCTTTATATATAAAGATCACACATTTTAAAAAAGACAGTTATATTGATCTCTATATTGTAGAAAATAAACGACTTGGCCTGCTTGACCCTAAAAGGACATCTAAATCATCTCCTGTTTGTAGGCCTCAGGAAACCTCTCAAAGAGGGGACATATGTCTATGTATGTAAGATGTTAAGGTGGGGAGCATCGTATAAAGCTAGATAGTGTCTTCTGAACATGATAGGTCTGCCGTATCCGTAAACTCACTGCATCTGACTTTAAGACTTTGCCTACCAACTTTTAACTATGGAAGGGAGGAGATCTCAAGAGGCTCTACACCTCTGGGAGAGACTACTTAAGGGTAATGATGACTGTGGGAGGGTAACTACTTTTCTCAATGGCTTAAGAAATGCTCCAAGAAATGGCTCAGACACATGTGAATACAAGCAATCCACATGCAGCTCAGTGAACCACACATGCAAAAAGCATGAAAACAGATGGGAGACCCCTTAAGAGGAAGATTTGTAGTGGGGGAAAAAGAGGGGAATGGGATTGAGTAACAAGTGATGAATGACATAAATTCAATGCATTTGCGCATGAAGCTGTCAAAGAATAAAATAAATTTAAAAGAGAAAGTGGTAGACAATATTTTAAATGATTCAAAGGCATTAGTTTATTTCCTTAAATATCTCAAATATACATCAAATGATGTATATTGTGTCTTGTGCTACTTTTGCTCAACTCTTTTTGCAGGGATTTTTTTTTTTTTGCCCTTACACAAAAAATTAGAAAATGCTTTTTAAGAATTGTTATATAATTTTTATTGTCCTGAAGATTTTTAAAATTGATTCTGTTCGTCATCCTAATAATTTAATTTCTGATAATTTACAGTTTTAGAAGTTCTTTATGGTATCTACTGTGCTATGAAACCACTAGATGATTTATACTTTTAATGATCTTGAAATTGATCCTTGACCTGTGAAATTGTGAATTGATGTTTCTGGTTGCAGAAATATCAGTTTTGTCACTGAGTTCTTATTTGATACCTATTACAAAATAGCCAATTGAAATGAGATTTATAAATTGAGTATCTGGCATTTTATTTCATGACTAGCTATCTAATAGAGATCCCTCCCCTTGAATATATGTGACTGAATGTCATCAAAGCCAGTTTTTGTAGTAAGCTGTTGAAACCCACTCTAAATTAGCATAAGGTATAAGGCTGCATTTTTGTTTTTTAAATTGTATTTATTTGAGAGAGAACATGCATGCATGACATTATGCATAGTTTTATATATGACTTAATCTTAAAGACTTGCAATTGTTAAAAGAAGTTTTTCCTCTCATTTCTTAGCTTTCTTTGACTATTAGCTATATTTCAAACAAACTCTCATTTTTAAATGTTAAATTTCATTTGAGACAAGAAGGTTGTTGAAATTCTGTACTGTATGATTGTTCACATAAAATCCAGCGGAAGCAA
This sequence comes from Typhlomys cinereus, assembly GCA_023101885.1. NCBI lineage: Eukaryota > Metazoa > Chordata > Mammalia > Rodentia > Platacanthomyidae > Typhlomys > Typhlomys cinereus. The sequence goes on from JALPQD010000020.1 coordinate 6,210,912, forward strand.
ACATAAGCCTTCAGTTTGCATCTAGATAAAACTCACATTATGTCACATTGATTGTGCTTGGGATGAAGTCTGTTATTGAGCACATCACTTTGGAGAGAGAATAGCAAGATGCTGTAGTAGACCAGACCATTCTGATACCTACCATCAACATCACTTATGGAACAGACACGAAGACCCCCTCCCAACAAAGCACAAGGACCAAAGGTGGTCCAGGTGTGGGTCCTTAGTATAAACTGGCAGCTAAATCAAGACTGTTAATACAGAGGTGCTTTTCATGGTCTGAGTAAGGAAAGTTTCTTAGTTCTAAAATTAAAATGGTAATTGTGTGAGATGCTAATGGTATTTCCAGATCCTTTTGTCTGTAAATACAATTTCTCTTTTTTGTAGATGCCAAATCACAACCAAGTGTTCAGTTTTCAAAAGCCTTCATTAACCTTCCTGACAGCCATCATATTAGCAATGTGACCAGCTATCTTACGGTTCTGCATCAGTTTTTGAAAGTGGACAACACTCTTTATGCAACTGGAATCTCTCTCAACAAACCAGGTATTTTCTGGCCCATAAGTAGATTTCTAAGAAACATTAGCACATAAATTTCTGGCAAATTATTATTTAGATATTTAGAGATTTATTACAGATTTATTTTCATTTAAGCTTTGTAAAGTACCTGATGCGTTTAAAATGTCTAGTTACTAAAAATATTTTTGTATTTAAATGTATTGAAATATAAAATGACAAGGATTTTTTATCTAAAAGTTGATTATGCCATATTTTTAGTATGCATTATCTCAATTTAATGGAAATTTCATTTCATTTGAATTTATTAAATTTCATTTGCATCAAAGCAAATAAGGAAAATAGAGAAAATAGTTGCAATTTATCTAAAGCTTTGCAAATTAACAAATATTTATTTGTATCTCTTCCTAATTTGACCTATACAATTTTAACAAATTGATGAGGAGTTTTAGTTGCATAGTCAGAGAAAATATGCTATTTAACTAGTTGCTGAGATATAAGTTTATGAAATTTTTCAATTTGAGTAAACTATTATAATTTTTACTCTTAAAAACACTAGCTATAAGTAAATATTAAAAATGTTTTCAGTTCAAGAATTAACACATTCAATGCTAGGTTTTCATGATTTAAGCCTCAGGGAATACATGGAATTTTGCATGTATTTCCACTTCCTTAGCAATTGTTTCTCAGGATTGCATACCAATCAGCTGATACTCTGGTTATCCCATGGCCTATTTCTTAAATATGCCAGTTGAAGAAAGATAACTGACAAGGATTTTTGACATGCAGCTTATGGGATGGTTCCAAGTACAGACCATCACAGTTGAAGCTCACGTTGTAATTAAGGATGCTCATGGATAAGATTCATGGATTTGGTGGGAGAGTCACAGGGAGCTCTGGCTCCTAACATTCCTCAGATGCCTACTTCAAGTGTCATAAGAATGTTATGGTCGTTTAAAAGTTCTAGAGCAGTGATGTTTCCTGGGAATGGGAACGTTCTATCCCATTTAGTCTAGAAGCTGCTAGTCACATATTCTTACTGAACCTTGAAATGTAACTTGTATACAACAGGGGGAACTGATTTTATTTAAATGACTATGTGCTAAGCCCTATGTCATGGTAAGTGGTAAGCCCTGTGAATCTAGAAGTACTCTTTCATGAAACAGTTTAAAGTTAATGTTAGAGTTTTTTTTTTCAAGTTTAGTTGGAATCTAGGGTTCTTAAATCAGATGACTGAGAGAATTATATAAATTAGGCTTTTACTGGTTTGACAGTGTTACATTGTGTAGCTGTGTTAATTCAATCTTCCTATTGTTGAATGAATACAGGATCCAAATAACAGTATGAGAGGTTTATTCATGGTCTTGGCTGTAGGTTATATAGTTAATCAACATGGCAGGAAAGTTCATATCAACATCAGGAACTTGGGACTTGGAACAACATATTCACAGGAAGAGTTAAAAGAGGGGCATTCCTTACAACTTGCTAATCTACTGAAGTACTGGATCTTATTCACCTTACAGGGAATGGTTACAACTACCATGGCCTGAGTTCTCCCACATCAGTTAGATAATTTCTCACGTGGTCTAGGCCCTTAACTAAACAATTCTTAATAGATATGCCTAAAAATTCAGCTCTTAGTTGGCAGCTTGACACCCATATTTAACTGGTACATTTAACCTATATTTATTTTTGAAATATCTTGAAATTATACTGTTAAAATTTATATATTTATATATCCAATAAGTTTTAGATGTCTAACAGTGGTCAAGAAGAGCAAATAGGTATCATAAATGCATAATGATTTATTGTCTAAATACAGCCTCTGTTTCTGTATTATTTAGTAAGTTATCTGTTTTTAGGTTTGGAAAACCATGAACTGACTCCTCTTGCTGCAGTATGTGTGAAAATATATTCTGGAGGAAAAGAATTAAAGGTGGATGGCCCCATTCAAGTTTCTCTCCCTCTTCTGCATACAAAGGATGTAAACATGGGAGATCGCATTCCTGCTTGGACATTTGATATGAGCACAGGTATGATGGATAATAGAAAAGAAATTATTTTTCTTTGGAGCATTTGGATATTTCATCTTAGAATTTGATGTACATCCCCTTGTTACATACATAATTTTTTTATAGTTTGTTAGTTACCACCATTGGCTTCACTGATTAATGTCACTGTGAGAGAAAATGGTGATAGTACATTATGTTCCAAAACCCAACATCACTTACTATTTTGTCTTCAATGTTTTGAGGCAGAAATCACTTGTTTTTTTAAAAATTGTCTACTCAGATTCTTTTTCTTAAATTATGATCTTACCTAAAAGCTTGGTGAAGGCAGTTGAAACTTTTATGGTCATATTATGAAAATAAATAAACTATATTGCTAAGAGATGGCAAGAGTGATTTTTTTTCCCCAAACAACTTTAAGTGCCTGTTTTATTCATGCATTTTGCTTCCTTAATGGCCCCTGAGAAGCACCTTCCCCTTTACAGCTTCTTAATTTGTTCTTGTTTCTCTTAATAAGGTTGTTGTAGAAGTCATAAAAGAAATAAACAAACAAACCCTAATAATAAAGCACAAGGAGTGAGGAGTCCAGCAGTATAGCATTGGCAAAGCATGTTGGAGCGCACTGAGAAATTCTGGAGGATAGCTGTTGCTCCTTTTTTCTCCAAGATGGGATTTCCCTTTACAGTGCACCGTTGTTGGTGCTCTGACTTCTAACTTTATCCTTAGTCTATCTTGAAGGCCAGTGGAAATGACAGACATTCTTTGTGCAGCAACCACAGCAGAAACCACTGGATATGCTATATTTACAGAGTTTGTGCTTCTATCTCACAGCTGTTCCTTGTGACTATGAGTAGAAAACACACATTTTGTAGGGCTAACTTACTTGCCAAATATGGGATAGAAGCTCCAAACTGCAAGGGACAAGAACAGGGAATGGTAGTGATTTGGAGTGGGGTGGACTCCCAATGGAGGAGTGAATATTAGGGTCCCACATGTATGTTTTAGATGGTAAATTTCATTCTAGAATGCCACCCATGATGTATCTATGCTTTTGAAAGTGGAAATCATACAAATAAGTGATAATCTGCTGTTATTTTAAGATTAAGAGTGGTGAGATTTGGAGATCAATCCTCTTACCAACTGTGCCATTTAGAGCAAGATCTTTTAGGGTTTTGGCCTATTTCTTAATTGCTGAAGAAAGACTTACTGCAAACTATTTTAAAGAATTGAATTTTGAGTTCTGGTTTCTGATTGTTCTTGGCAAATGCTTTTATCTCATCTTTCAGTGATAAAATTTTTGAATTACTTATTGTGTATGCAAAATGGCTCATTCTGGTGAAACTATTTAAAAACAGTAGATGAGTTTTTCCAAGAAGGCAGGAGGAATTAGTTTTACTGTCCCTCAGCATAATAGGGCAGTTTTTCTACAACAATTTCTGACTTATTCCAAAATAATTAAATGAGGTCAAAGGTTCCCATCATGTAAAAATGACAACTGTTTGAGAAGATGGAAATATTTTCTTACTACACATTGTATGAATCTGTCAAACTATAATGTATCCATGAATGTGTGCAATTGCATATTACAGATTATAAAATAAAATATTCCTTATTTACGTGTTGTGGGTAATTTACATCAATAAACCCAATGCAGATATATACCAAACCTACATATAGCTATGTTAGCTATGTACATAAAGCTTTATAGAAGGTTAGGGTTTTAATAAATTCTTTCCTCTATGGATGGCAAGATTTTATTAGATTAGATAGCATTTTTTTGTTTTGTTTTATTTATAAAATGGTGCGCTTGTGTGTGTGTGTGTGTGTGTGTGTGTGTGTAGAACCACAGGCGAATTTGGGAACCACCATGGACCACCTCCACCTCCTTGTTTACTCTGCCCCGGGATTCACAGGCTCTGCCCTACCAGGACCAGAAACGCAGCCCTGCCCCTGCTTCCGCCCAGTGTGTCTATACGTGGGGTCTAGGATCCGAACTCAGGACTTTCTGCCTGCAAGGCAGAGGGTTAACCCCTGAGCCACCTCTCCAGCCCCTAGATAGCATTTTTTAAAGTTAAGAAATAGTTTTGAAAGATCTATATCAATACTAATGGGATCAGAACAATGTTTAATTAATAATAAGGCCTTAAAACACTTCACATTTAGTCACAATGCCAAGCCAGGTTACAAATAGTCACCTGCTGCTGATAAATTGGGACCTTTTCCCTCTTGTTATGTACTAGGGATTGATTTCTGGGCCACATGTATGATAGGTAAGCACTCTACCACCGAGCTATGAATCCCTGGCCCATAAATGAGGATTCACTGCCCATTTAGTTAAAATATATCTCAGTGTACATAAGTTATACAGAACCCTTATTTTATTCATGATGATTTTATTTCCTTTGGTAATGATTCACATTATGTTACTATATGTATACTATTATAAATATTCAATATTTAATACCTGTCAACTTAGATATTTATAGTATCATATGGTTTTCTTGATTTTTGGAAAGGTCTATAAAGGTCATATGCTACCAGCTCAATAGGTATAAAACCATTTCTAACTGGTATTTTTCATCTACCTTTCTCTTTTTAGGAGCCTGGGTACATCATGGCTGGGGAATAGTCAAGGAGCATAACAATCATCTAATTTGGACTTATGATGCACCACATTTGGGCTACTGGATAGCAGCTCCGCTCCCAGGCACTAGAGGTACGTAAGAATGAGCCCAAGTAATTCTTAAGAGTAATCCAGGTATCATGGTGGAATGGGTAACAGCTGATCTCTACTTTAGTATGCGCCTTGCCACTCACCAGGTACATGACACTATTCTTCATGTCTTAGCATCCCCTAGACTCTAAGTTCCCTTATCCCTCCCTCATGAGTCTGTGAAGAATAAAGTTTGCTCACATCAAACATTCCCTTAGTTTATATTTTTTATGAATAAATCCTGTCCAGTTCAAGTTAGATTCTCTGGTTTTATAAAATAGGACATTTTGAGTAATTGTTTAGAGGATGAAACTGTACTTGGTGTTTACAGAGCATTGGGACGGCCAAAGATCCTTCTGGCCACAGCTTTCTCTGCAGCTCTCAAGGCTGGTCAGAGGCCAGCTCAGCGGTTTGCACTGGGTCCCTGCTGTGGACTCCAACCCTTTCCAGTCTTTCTAGGAAGGGACCATCTGGTTGCCTTGTTCTTGAGTTACAAGGATATGTCTTGAGGGAGTGGGGAGTAGGGACAATGTGGGAGAAAGAGCTTTTGGGTGGTCATTCTCCAGACTTTTGAAGAGAAGATAGGTGATACACCAAATGAAAATTGACCTGACATTTTGAAAAGAAGGTAGATGGGAGCTGATGGCCATATACCATGAATTCTTCTAGTAATGATCTATGTATATGTTACCAGAAAATAGTTCATTGCCATAGATTTAGTATTAAACTTCTCAGAAACCAGTACTCAGGGAAACCCTAAATGCATTTCATGTAGTAGGTTTCTCAGAAATTTCAAACATCTTTGCATGCTTTTTCTGTTAAATCTTTATGAACAGAGAAAGAGCTGCCCATATGCTGCAGGCTAGGCTGGTAGCTGTCAACCTGCTGCCATTCTCCAGGTCTTCATGTTTTCTTCTACTATGATGTTATTTTCTTTTGCAATTCATAACACATGATAGATGTGCACTATGAATCGAGTTGCCTCTTGGCTTTCTTGACCAACAGTTTTACCAAGTCTTTGGAGCTTTTAACATTTTGTCGTTATCATCGATCTCACTCTCCTTTGTCTTTATAGGTTTCTGTGCTTACAGAATGAAAACAAGTCCAAATTCCTAGGGAAGACATAAGAGTGAGGGTCTGCATCTTCAATGTTGCACCTGGATTGAGTGTTTCGATGTCTGTGTTCAGGCTCCCCACTGAGGCAGCTGCTACCTGCTTGTTTCACACTGGCCAACTATAGTACCACGTACTGGTTACTCTTTTCTCTTCCTGTGAGAAAAGACTCCAACTCAAGCAACTCAAAGGGACATTTATTCTGCTTATAGTTCCAGAGGGGAGATACAGTCCTTTATGTCAGCAAATACATGGTTGGCTGGGAGAAGCTGGAGGCAGTCTATGTCACATCCTTCATGGAGACTGGGAGCTTTGCTGCATGTAAGCTCAAGAGCAAACTCACTAACTCACTCAAACAGGGTGGGATTAACCAACCTCAAAGCCCATCCCCTGTGACTGCATTCCTCCAGCAAGGCTTTACATCCTAAAGGTGCCATGATTTTCCTAAAATAAAGATTCAAACAAATGAGCCTGTGGGATACAATTCATATTCAAACCATGACATAAAATACATCCCCTGGCCTGGTTGTGGATGGCATTTCATACAGGCCTCTCTGTAGAATCCTATTATATAACCTTATTGTAAGTTTTAGTGTAAAGATGGAAACTTTTTTGGGGTTTAAAAATGATTAATTTTTTTTCATTTAACATTTGCGACATTTGAATTTTTAACTATGCTGATTTTTTGATGAAGGTAAAAGTCAGTATTCTAGTAGGAGAAATTTGAATCATATATGATCAAGAGGGGGTATTATTTTTGTCTCTATTTGAATTCATTGCTTATGAAATTATTTATTCAGAAACTAGAGGATGCCTACCTTTGTTGTCCACAATGCAAAATGTCATGCAGTTTTCCCAGCTGTCTGGCTTATCCTGGTAAAATATTGATGAAAAAGAGCAACTAATGTTTAATTTAACACTTTGACTACATCTAAGCTATTTCATGCTTTAAAAAATAAAGTAACCTAAGGGGCATTTGAATTTTATATGAAGGTGTACTTCCACTAAGAAAACAACTGAAAATCAATTTGCATAAGATTTTTTTTATGAATTATAAATACTAAATCTTTTTCTAAAACCGATAGCAATTCTGTTTTGGCATAGTTGCTGAAAAAGGTTGTATGTGGCTCATAATACCAAAATAAACCTGTAGGATTTTCATTTAATTTGAATGAGACAACTTTTAGGGATGCTTTAATAAAATCTATTCTGTAAGTATATCACTGAATAAGGTAGCTCTGACTTTTGTCATAAGTGGATGAGCTTTAAATAAGTAGTATCTGAGTATTAAGTTTCTTGATTTTAGACCAGGAGAGTTGAGTACTGCATTGGCTGGCTCAGGTTGACATAATAGCATACCATAGACTGGTGGCTTCAGTAACAAAAATTTATCCTATCAGTCTGTGGGCTAGAAGCTCATGGTCAGGGGGTCCTCAGGTTGAGGAAACTTCTCTTTGCGACTTGTTGATGGTCTTATAGTGGCCTCCTGTATCCTTTCCTCTGCATGCATGAAGACATCTAAACTAGCTGCTGCTGCTGCTTCTCTTCCTCCTTTTCCTCCTTCTACAAGTGACACTAATCCTATTCATTTGGGGTTCTGTCCTTAGCACTTCACCTTACCTGAATTTCCCCCTTATAGGTTTGTTCTCCGAATAAGCGATTGAGGCTTCACGTATGAGTTTTTTGAACAACAGATATAATCATTGGAAAAGGAAAAAGTCTGCTTCTGACACTATGTAGGCTCTTCTCACACCAACCATTTCTCCAGTTTTTAGTGCAAATGAACATCCACTAGATGTCCTTTAATTCCATTCACTCTTGATACTACCTGGAATTTGCTTCAAGTCCCAAGGGTAATGCCATGGGCCTATCTCCAGGTCAGATGTCAGTGCAAGTAGTAACGTTTAATCCTTCAAATTACATACTTCTTATACTTTCTCTAATTTTTACATTTCTCCTTATTTTGGAAAAAAAATCCTCTCATTTAAAATAAATCTCATTCTAAATAAAATGTAACCAAACAATATCCACCATCAGTAAGTATTCTGTCTTCAAAACTTGTGTGTAGAAAGCTCAAATGGAGATACTTGTTTTAGTTTATTTCATCAAGTATTTTGCTCTCATATATAGCTTAGGTCTCACTTAACTACCTCTTAAAATAACTTCCTTACTGTCTACTACCTGCCCTGGTAATCAGGGTAGCATATTTCATTTTTTATTATAGTAGCATCTCAGCATTCAGATACCAAGTCTGTAAGACCCAGTTGTAACAATTTGTAGTCTCACTGGCTAATAGATATAAATAACACTTATACTCCATGGATGATTCGTGTTGGCCATTCTACTGTTGGGCATGGCTTGTCAATGTATTTTTGCATTCTGCATATTACTGTGTCACAGTTGCAGAAGGGAGGTAAAGTCCATTATGGCAGGATTGGCGTAGCAGGTGGCAGAAACTAGAGGCAACTTAGGTCACATCCGTAATGGAGGCTGAAAGAACAAGTTTCAGACTATAGGAGCAGATTCCTATCAACCTCAAAGCCCACCCCCTGTGATTGTCTTCTTCCACCAAAGCTCCACCTCCTGAAGTTGCCACAACCTTTCCAAACATCAACTAAGGATTCAAACACATGAGCCTGTGAGGGACAATTCACATTCAAACCACAACATGAGTACCTTAAAGAGTGTACAAAGCCATGTCATAAAAACTCAAAATTTAAGGTTCACAATTCACTGTTCAAAGTATGTCAGTAGATTAATTCCCAAGGAATGGCAAAGTTCACCCACAGAGAAGTCCACAATGGGAAGGAAGCCAACTGATAGAAGTGAGCATGTACATTTATGATCTACAACTTTCTGCATATGACAGAACTGAAAAACTAACCTAAATAATATCATGTATTTTCCTGTTTATATTGAACCATGTAGGTTCAGGTTTGAATGAAGATTCCAGAGACATAACTGCCTACCATACAGTGTTTCTTACAGCCATATTAGGAGGAACAATAGTCATTGTCATTGGATTTTTCACAGTACTACTTTGCTACTGCAGGTAAGAACAAGAATAAGCTCTGTATAAACCTGTAGATGACTCCTTGACCATCACCCAACACCTGATGTGCGACCAGACTCTAGGCAAAAAGCAAAGTAAAACAATAGCAACAGCTGTAAAACATGCTGCAAATGGTACGTTTAATACAGTCAGAATTACCAGCTGACATCAGAGAGATTTGGGAAGATTAGATTAACATTAACGTGGTGTTTACACAAACTGTCCTTCATGTGAAAGTTAGCTTGATGTTCCTCATCCCCATGTGTGTATATATGTGTGTGTGTTAGGGGGTCACAATCTTTTGAAAGCTTAGATCCTCAGGTCTCTTGTTCAAGGATATTCCAGTGACTCAGAAATCATGCATGGAAACAAAAGACAGAAACCCACTATAATATCACTTGGGTGACATTCTGTGTATTTTAAAGTTTATTTTTAGAAATAAGTAGTTGTGTTTAAAATATATAGATCAGAAATCAAAACAGGTATATTCTAACAATAGCCTTAGATATTACATGTCTATGTTGTCAGATTTTTTTTAAATGAATCTTATACTTTTAAGTAACTTTTTTTTCTATTCTAGGGATAAGTGTGGGACTCCTCCCAAAAGAGAACGAAATATCACCAAACTCGAGATCCTTAAGAGAGACCAGACAACATCAACAACGCACATCAATCATATCAGTTCAGTCAAAGCTGCATTAAAAGCTGAAGACAAGGCACAGTTATTTGGTACCAAAAATTCCTCCTATAGTCCTCAGAAAAAGGAAACGTCAAAGGTAGAGGCAGAGGAAAGAGTTTCCATGGTGAAAACACGGGACAATTTTAAAATCTACAACGAAGATGTTTCTTTTCTATCGGTGAATCAAAGCAATTATTCGAGAAATCCGACACAGTCTTTGGAGCCGAGTGTAGGGACCAAACAAGTGAAACATATGAATAGCAATCTCTGTGCATCGCTAGGTGATGCTCAAGAGGAAAAACGGTACCTCACAGGAAGCGAGGAGGTATGTGGGCGTTCCCACATTCCTGAGCAGCTCATGCATATCTACAGCCAGCCTATTGCCATCCTTCAGACGTCAGACCTTTTCTCCACGCCAGAGCAGTTACATGCCGCTAAGTCAGCCACTTTGCCAAGAAAGGGGCAGTTAGTCTATGGTCAATTGATGGAACCAGTGAACAGAGAGAACTTCACACAGACACTGCCCAAAATGCCAATGCATTCTCATGCCCAGCCTCCCGATGCCCGAGAAGAGGATATCATCCTGGAAGGTCAACAGAGTTTGCCGTCCCAGACTTCAGACTGGAGTCGATATTCCAGCAGCTTGCTGGAGTCTGTCTCTGTTCCTGGAACGCTGAACGAGGCTGTCGTGATGACCCCCTTTTCATCAGAACTGCAAGGAATTTCCGAACAGACCCTCTTGGAGCTGTCTAAAGGAAAACCCTCCCCTCATCCCAGGGCATGGTTTGTGTCCCTGGATGGCAAGCCAGTAGCACAGGTGCGGCACTCCTTTATAGACCTGAAAAAGGGCAAGAGAACCCAGAGCAATGATGCAAGTCTAGACTCTGGGGTGGACATGAATGAGCTTCAGTCGAGTCGAAAGCTGGAGAGGGAGAAAACGTTCATCAAAAGCATGCATCAGCCCAAGATCCTTTACTTGGAAGACTTAGACCTGAGCAGCAGCGAGAGCGGAACCACGGTCTGCTCCCCAGAGGACCCCACCCTCAGGCACATCTTAGATGGAGGAGTTATTATGGAGCATCCCAGGGAAGAGTCCCCTGGAAGAAAAAGCACTGTGGAAGATTTTGAAGCCAATACATCTCCTACTAAGAAACGGGTCCGGCCACCACCACCACTAGCCAAGAGAGACAGTAAGACAAACATCTGGAAGAAACGAGAGGAACGCCCACTGATTCCCATCAACTAACTCCGGGGGTGGCTTCTCTCTGGAGTCTCAATGCTGTGTGTTCGTGCTTCTTGTTGTACATTGCGGTATGAACTTCTTAGGCAACTGAGACTGAGCAATCTTCATGGGCCCCAGACAGAGCGAACAGTAAAAGTAATAATTCAGAAATCAGAAATCTGCTGAGTTTCCTGGAGTGTGTTTTCCTTTATTTTTGAGCGATGAAGGTTTTACAAGTTCTCAGAATGTAAACTAGCATGATGATTCTTTCAGAAAATATTGCTCAGTTCACCAGTTTGGTACTGACTCTCCTAAGCTAGTGAAATGTGTACTAAAGTTGCTCCCCCAAATCTTGCCTCTGTCATCACCACCCCATGGAACATTTAGAAGTGCAGCTGCCTCCTTCAGGTCTCCTCCTCGTGAAATGCTACAATGCTGGTGTCTTCTGCTATGTTTAAAAACAACGTGGCACATGTTTGGACTGATGTTATCTTAAAGACCAAACAACATTTTCTTTTTTGAGATTAAACAGCTCGTATATTTGGTCCTCCCAAAAGTAAATCCTATACTGTATAAAATAGACAAAAAGCTAATGGGTAGTTAGAGAGGAAGGCGGTGGTTTTGTTGTTCTGGGATATAGTTTCACAGAGTAAAGGAAGGATTGATTTGTTATATAGAAATTTGAGAAAAGAATGCTCTGATAACTATTTTATTTCCAAATGATTTTAGTAGTCCATTACAAGGGATTATAATTTTAGGATTTTCTGATCCATGTCATCTGATTTTTATATATGTTTTTTATTTCCCTAAACCAAACTCCGTCACTTACAAACTAAGCAAACTTGATTTAAATATGATAAGATTTCTTCTGAACACCCATAAATTAACAGACTATGTGTAGAAATAAAGAAAATAAACATTTCATGAAAGATGAATATGAAAGGGACAACCATGTTTCTGAGGGCAAAAATATCTTCAGGATATTAGCTGTATTTCTAGATGCTGACACTTTTTAAAAGGAAAGCAGTGTCAATTTCAAGGGAATTTTCCTTTGCATCACTTGTTCCTTTTGCAACTTCACTTTTCGTTTTCAGAAGAGAAACACTACCCCTTCACCACAGCAAGGAACTCAGTGTCAACTACTCAGTAGCTGGATTTAATTCTATTTTCAATGGCGAAGTACCATTCATATGTCCTGAAAACTCAAAGCTCTTTATTACTGTCAGCCTGTCCCACTTTACTTAAAATTTCCATGAAGACTCATATCTGCATCAGTTTTCCCTTTCATCTCCTAATATTCAACATCTAGGCAACAGACTCTTCGCCACCTACAAGTTTAAAGAAACCAAAATAGACACCTTAGATTGATAAAGCATAGAAAAATGTACAATGAAAGACATGTATTTTTCTCTTTAGACAGTAGACTTCAGTCAATATTTTCCTGTAATCACTTCTGAACCATCTGAGCTTGTCATAACTCTCCTGACTTTCTATACTTAACCAAAAGATCAGAGATCTACACATGTTATTGCTATGTATTTATCCAGGTCTGTTGGAGAGGCACATATTTTGGATAATATGCAAGCTTAATTTTTTTGGTGGGGTAGTGACAAGGCTTATAATTAGAGAAGGTTTTAAATTGACCTTATATAGAAAGAGAGACTACTTTCAGCATAAATGAAAATGATTTGGAGAAATTTAAGGAGTTAGTGCTCTGTGAAAGTGCCTTTGATTCAGACTTGTATTAGAAGGATATAACATCTTTTTAAGTGTACATTTTAGTTAGCAAATCAGAAGTGCAGTCTTATTTACAAAAAAGACCTAGTGTTTCATGTTGGGATATTGCATGTAAGTAACTTTCTTTTGTGTGCTTACTTTTTAAAAAAGAAATCCAGTATATTTTGATAAATTGCTTATGTCGGAATGAGGTTAGGAACTATATGTAAGATGCTGCAGTTTGTTTCAGGACATATCCCCCACGTTTAAAAATGTTTAATTTCTCAGCTGGGCATTGAATGTGGGTATATTTCCAAGTAGACCAGCTATTTACTCAGTCTTCTCTAAGGGAAATGACTTGATGTATCCCAAGAACTTTTATAGCACTTCTTTAATTTCACACCAAAATCTGAAAAACAAAGCATTGTTTGTGCTGTTTGCAGTTGGGCATTTTATGTAATTTATCTTTTCTAATGATCAAAAGATTATGAGCAGTTCACAAATTTTCTGTTAAAAAACTGAAGCCATCTACTTTTTCTTAATCCAAGTGATAACAAACCAACAATTCTCACTTCTTTCTTAAATTTTTAAAGTGAAAGCCAATGCAGATTTTTGCAAATAAAAACCTATAAGGTTTTGGTTACAAATTGTTAACATTTGTGGATCCCTTGTACATAGTTTGGATGTATCTTGAAGGCAAAACTATTGATTAACTGATGGATTGATTTACTAAAGCACACCAGTGTGCATTTTGAATACATATGATCTTGAAACTTTATAAAACCCATTTTTATGACTTTGCAATTACATAGGGATAATGCCCTTTTATAATACGTGGTATACCATGAAGATTACAAATGTCGAAGAATAAAAGTACTTTGCTTTGGCAGTCACTTTCAGATCACTTTTTTGCACGTTTTAATCCTCTGGAATCAATATATATTGCAGAGTTTTGGAGATCTTTGGATCAAGTAACATCCCTTAAAACTTTCAAGAAAGATGAGGCTCAAAGTGACCCCATCATTGATGTGGCCTCAGTTGCTCATTTCTGTGTTCTGATGTCATCAAGGAATTGACTCCAAGGAAAAGATCCACATCTTTCCATTTCAAATCTAGAGTTTACATTTTGCCCTCTTGTTCCAGGTGTTTCTATCTTTTGTATTCTTTCATCAGAGAGTTCTCATGTTTCTGTGTATTTATTGCTATTACTATACTTACTGCTAAAATTGTAACAGTCTGAGATTTGTAAAATGTTGAACACAATTCATTAAAGATAGTAAATCAAAAAATTTATTTGACATTGCTTAATTTTGAGTAAAAGGCAAAAAGCTTCCCCCTAAATTGTCATTTAATCCAGTAAATAATTACTTTTCATTATTTGCTCCACAATAAAGTTTTATATATGTATACATATGTGTACATATATATAAAATGAATAATACCTATTTGTACATCGTGTCTCTAGAATTCATATTTTTACTATTGAAACTAAGCATATACAAATTTTTTTCATCTAATGAGATTTATTGAAGTGATATATATTTAGAAATGTAATTATTTTACATTTTAAGTGAGAAAAGGATAATAAGTCTTTTTCTCCCTGTAAAAATATTCCTTGGGCTTTTGACGGTAGACTTAGTGATAATGCACAGGCAGTTCATACTCAGTGTTAGATATTTAAGAGCCTTGCTTAGCTAATTGAGTAATAGCTATGTTTTGCAACTGCTCTTTGTTCCTTTAGAACATGCTAGACATGTTTGCTTAGATCTCAGGACTCTGAAACCAGTTGCAACAATTCCTGTAGATATGCTGACCCGACGCCTGCAAATGTCCACTGAGCTATGGCTGTCTTTGTAGCAAGGCCTAGGTGCTAAGGAAATCTTAGAAATGACATAACCCTGGGAGTAGTAATGTGTCCGAACTCGCATGGAAATGGAGTGTAATGGAAAATATTTTATGACTCATTTGTAGGCATAGCTTCCACAGATGATGTTTATGAACTGGTCATCATACTCTGATGTCAGAAAAACAGGAAAGGAAGAAGTGTAGGAAATGTAGAGAAATTCAGGAAGAGAATCTAGGGGGGAGATAGGGGTATGCGTTAATATGTCAGAAGTGATTCCCTTAGAAAATTCTAATTGTGACAGATGACATGTTGGAAAATACTTAACCGTGTTGCTTTATATATATTGATAAGTACATTCTGACTGGATTTCTATGGTACATTCCTTTTGTGAGCTTGCTTCTACAAGAGAGCCTTTACATCAATGGAAGGACAGTTTCAGCTGAAGAAGCTACTTACCGAATAATTTGTATAGATGTACTGATCAAAATTCCTTGATTTTTCTCTTCTAGTCTCAGTCTATTTTTGTAGATTCCTTTTGAATTCAGATTTTGAAAACATTTTCAGAGTTTAATGCCAGAAAGTAGTTAAACTCAGCATCAGTTTATAATGTTAAATAGAAAATATTAAAATCACATTTAGTGATGGAAAATATATTCATCAAATACACATGGCAAATGTTCTGAAATACCTAAGCTTATAAAGATCACAGTTCTTACTACCTGTGATTGTCAAAATACTGCAATAATACATGTCTTCACTTTGTTAGCTATCATAAATGAATACATTTATAATTCCTGCTGAGAAGAATGTACTAGCAAAAACTGCTTAGCTGAACCCTGCATTTCTTGTCTTCAAAGTTATGATTAGTTACACTACTGAATAATATTCCATAATTTTTTTGTTAAGAGAGTGCTTTTTTTCTTTTGTACAGATTGACAGTGGGTTTCATAATTCACATGATGATTGGTTCTAATCCTTGTAGACCTTATTAAAATACTAGCCCAATTTAAGACAGTCTGGTCCAAAACAAAACATATAATTACATTCCCAGGAGTCCCTGGATTTATTATATTTGATGACTTCATTTAAACCTTTTCCTAAATACTTTATTGGAAATCATAATCGTGGCTATTAGACAATGCAAAATAAGTATCTTGGAATAATTTTTATTTCAATTTTTTAGTTTGGGATATATATTATTTTATATAAAGTCTTTATTAAAACTATTCTCAAATTCACCTCAATTATCCAGCATTGTGTGCTATATGCAGATATCTAATTTAGATACCCTATAAAATATTTAATTCCTTGAATTGTTTAATGAAAATAGTGTTAATTTGAATATCAACTATTGAAGTGAGTATCAACAGCTAGCAGATGAGGTTTATAACTTTTCTCTAGGAAGTGCTTGGGTTCATAATATAAAAGAAAAAGGTAGAAATTACTTTTTTGGCCAGGTACTTTATTTTTTTCATGTATTGATAAATGAGCAAAATTGAGAAAAAGGATTTCAAAGTTGATTTTAATGCTAATAATCATTTAAACTTTCATTTTTCAGAAAGTAATCCACTGATTCACTTTTTTGATGAGTCATATAAACAATTTGTATATTATTTACAGTAGAATTTTACTTGTTCTTCCTGTTATTGAGATTTGACCTTTCTTCCTGCTTTGCCTTAGAGGTCAAGGTGAAATTAAACAATGTAAAATTTAGCTTTAATAAAACTCTAGTGTGAATCACAGTTTCTTAAAGGACATCTATACTGGATATACTCCTTAATTAACTTCTAAAGCAAATGAGGTCTTCATATTAATGCTGCTTTATGGATATGCTAGGTTTTGAAAATACACCAATATTTATATCTTGTATATGTTTGTCTCCTAGATGATAGGAACCCTATGGACAGGAGCTATGGTTTATAATACTTTTAACTACCAAATAATACCTTTGTTAAATCAATGTGCTCAATAAATAGTGATTAATAGAGTTACAGGCTGAATAAGTGATAATGGGTTTTGTTGAATGGAAGCATATAAAGTGTTCTGAGTAGTAGAGAGAATGAGGTTAGGAAGGTGATAGCCAAAGAGTCCCTTGCTTGCATTCCCTGACAACAGTAGCTTAGGAAGTATCCACAACACAAGTGTTTGCAAGGGAGCTTTGGGATCAAGATAGGCGTCTGTAAGACACAGAGAGGTTCAAAGACCCATAAAGGGCTATTTTGAGAAAAAGGAGCCATTTCTAAGTGCAGACTGAAAGACTCCGTTGGTAAGTTCTGAGAACCACAAGGGCCATTTTGAAAGAAAGGAACCACTTACAGGTAGAATTTGGCTGACTGATCCAGACCAGGAATGGTTTTTCCCCCTGTGATGTTGATGCTACCGATCTCTTTGACTTTACTCTTGTCTCTAAAACCATCAAACAAGGAAGCCAGGAAGAGTCACATCCATTTGTGTCTCAGATATCTGCTCTGTCAACTTGGTCCCCATTTTGTGGACCCTGAAATGGATTTGAGAGCATTCCTGTTCCTAGTGCGACAACTACTGGGGAAAGACCCTCTTGTCTGAGTCCCCAATTATGTATCTACAGACATTGGTCTTGGCTTTGGAACCTGAAGAGTCTGCCCCATGTTGCCAAGCATGCCAGTTGAGCAGCGTTTTTGACTTTCTAATATAGACACTTAGTGAAGGATACACAGGTAGTGAATGATCAGATAAACATGGAACCAACAAAGAAATTCAAGCTCCAGCGATCAGTTCCAAGGAAAGGGACGCGTGCAAATTGTTTGAAAAATCATTGAAAATAATTACTACTCAGCAGCAAGAAAATATCCACAGACAGCTAAACAAAGTAGAAAGAAAATGCAAGATGAAATTAGAAGTTCAGTAAGAAAATA
Organism: Typhlomys cinereus; assembly: GCA_023101885.1. Classification (NCBI taxonomy): domain Eukaryota; kingdom Metazoa; phylum Chordata; class Mammalia; order Rodentia; family Platacanthomyidae; genus Typhlomys; species Typhlomys cinereus. The sequence goes on from JALPQD010000020.1 coordinate 6,228,672, forward strand.
GCATACAACAAGCCCAAATAGAAATTCTCTGTCTGAAGAATGGAATGATAGAGCTCAAAAATTCACAAAATGCTTTCAAAATTAGACTCAATCCGTCAGAGAAATGAGATCAGATGCGTGATTTAAATTCAGCTTATTAAAGGTTAGAAATGAAATAATTGAGAAGCAATGAAGAAATAAATGTGACTATTGAGTATATAAATATGAATTATGGGAGTTTCAGGGGAAGGGGAAGAGAGATGGTGAATAGGAATGGATACTCCCTGCTCAGGGACCTACCCAAAGGCCAGTGGGAACCACACTAGGGACTCCGGCAGTTACACTAGTCTGTCTGTACACATGGTAATTATAAAATCCTAGGGCACACCCTTATCTCGGCAGAACCCCATTCTCATTAGAGTAATAATACTCTGGAACACTGTGGACCTAGTAGCAGCCTTTTGACTTGGATTCAAGTCCTGCTTGTCAGAATGGTACATATCCCTGTTACTTTAAAATAGAACAAGAACCTAAAAAAGGGAAGGAAATAGATCAATAAGGAAGATAGCCCATATTAACCTATAAGTAGGAAGACAGTACATCAAACTGCTCTGTAGGTAGCTGTTATTATACCCATAGAATGGGAACTGGATGAAGAGAAATGCATGTATCAGTGGGGTGACCTAAAGAGTGGTAACTTGATATACTACAGAAGCCTGAGCCCCCATAGAAGTAGACAAACCAGAGTGAACCCTGGGGGTTCATAGAAACATACAGGCAGAAGGGAAGGGAGCAGATGGAAGGGAAGGAAGCTGCGATGAATAATTAATATTTTTGTAAAGATAGAAAAATAAAAAAAAACTTTTGTTAAAAAAAAAGTCTCACTGCCTGTCTTGACTACTTTTCTCTTCAAAACGAAAACCCTTTTCTGAGGGGTTTGAGAAATTTCCAGATCTGTATGTATTTCCTAAGTGATTAGTAAAAACATCTAACTTTTCAAATCTCAAAGGGGACAGAAAGATTGGGAAGAAAGGAAAATGATCGTGAAACAATTACCACAAATGTCAACAACAGTGTTGCATATCATTACTTTAAATGTAAGTGAAGAAATTCCTCAATCAAATGACACACAGTGGCTAAGATTGAAACCTACCAACTAAATATCCCCATCTGCCGTTATTCAAAAATATTTTGCTTATAAGAGACTTGGCTTTTCAAGGATGGCTATGCTCATATAAGCCAAAAAAAAAAAGATGAAGTCAAAAGCTCTGGAATGACAGGAATGTCATTATGTGATGACAAATGTATCAATCAAGAGAAGTAATTGTCAGTGCATATGTTCCCAATATCGGAGTAGTGAATTTACAGATATTCAGAACTGAAGGGAAAATACACAGCAATACAATAATAGTTGGCGAGTTCAACACCAAACTTTCACGAAAGAACAAATAATCCTGAGCTCCCTATCCCAAGGAAAAAAAAATCTCAGTATGGAAATGGTGGTCTTAAAGACACTGTAAACCAATGGCTACAGGTAGAACATTCCATCCAATAGCAGCAGAATATATGTCCTTCTCAAAAACGGATGGAACATTCTCCAGGAAAAACCCCATTGGATCACTAAACAAACCTTAGATCACATCAGAAGCTGAGCAACATGGTGGGTGAGTAAGATCTGTACATGATCATCTCCTATAGACACATCAAAAGGAAGAGTTATTCATGTGCTCAGTTGTCTTTGCAAGAGCAAAGGATATTAGGTGAGAAAATTGTAATGCTTTAAGTTGCAATAAGTACAATGAAATAAACAGGACATGGAAGGTGGGGTTAAGGTGTGAAGGTGTGGAGAGACGCTTGGTCACCCATTTGGATATTAAAAAAACAAGGCAAGCTTTCATTCAATTTTAAAGCAACACCAAACAGAGGGAGGTGCCTCCCATTTGGGGGAGTAAAAGGAAAGTAAGTCCAGGTCTTGGACTTGAAATTCAGTACCAGGATTGCTGAGGTGAAATACAATGCTGAACAAAGCCCCAAAAACTGAACTTCCAGGCCCATATCTATGAATGAAGCTGCTGGAACTTTTAAGACAGGCACCTAGCTGTCTCACCTCACAACCTGGGCATCAGAAGAGGGAGCAAGATCTGAGCCATTGGAGAACAGGGTACGAAAGTTACCAAAAAGCTTAACTTGGAGTCCCCGACAGGTGTGCTATTCGAGTACATAGCACCCAGAGAAACTGAGGGCCCCATACAGTCTGGAGTTCACACTTGGAGTCTGGCATCAGGTTGAGCCTGTGTGCTGCCATACAGACTCAAGTTTTAGTTTATGCCATTTGCAGCATAAGAGTATGCCTTCCTCTTGAGACTGCAAGCCTCTGTGTTGTAATTACCATATGACTTAGCTCAATATCAACCTTGGTGCTCAAAAGGGACTGTCTCTAACATTTATTCCCCAAACCCATGTAGCACAATATCACAAGATCATCGCTTGCAGATAGCATTCTCAGCTGCTCTGGCACCAGGCAGAGATCTGTACCTCAATGTGCCTTTGTTGGTCTCCATCACTGTGAGCTGTGGAATGGGACACATGTTGACTCCACATCCCCCAACCCTGTGTGGGTGCTTTCTGTGACACTCAGACATGACACCTTAGTATCCGTTTTCCACAATACTATCCCAACTTTGGAAGCATTCACATGTGCTCAACTCGCATCTGGACAATTGCATTTGGAAATAGCTATGTGGGCAGTCCAACACAAAACTGTAAACTTACTTAAATCCTGAGGTGTTTTGGAGATTTTTTTTTATTTGTAATTTTGATACTTGGTTCTTGAGTGTATGTTTTGTAACACAAGAGAAAAGGTTAGACATGCCTGGCTGACCACATATGAAGAGGCAGGAAAGGATACTTAACCACCTTGGACTGGGTTAGTGGAACCTAGTATAGGATAGATACTAAGGGACCTCATTCCAACCTTAACTGTGGATGGGGCCTTTTATAGCTCCAATTCCAGGGGAAGACACAGATGCTCTTTTTGTTAGACTTGTGTTCCAGTTAACAACACAGGTGGCTAGTTATAATGGTCTTGAACCACTCCTGCAGTAGGCAACCCAGTTCCCTCTTTCCCAGTGTGTTGCTGGTCTTGGCAGTCTGTGGGTTTAAAATGGGACAAAGATTGGTGGCATGGGTAGTAAAAGTGACCCTTTCTAGAGTTGCACTGAATTCTGCAGTACTTCACAAATTCTAATAGCCATGGAGAAGATATTTGGATCTATGAGCCCCAGGGTCCTATGGGACCAACACTTCTAGAATTGGAACTCACAACTCAGTTGGAACTCATAGGAAAGGAATTTTTGTTACAATGACTTGATATTCTTGTTCAGATATGACAGAAATATCAGTAGCTTACCTCTATACTATTATTTCATTTTCAAATAAAAATCAAATGATTTCTCTAAATGTTTTTGTTCTACTCCCTTTAAAAATATTGTGGCATAAAACTATTGCATTAGAAGTCATGTTTGACCTTCGGGTCCTTATTCTTAAGGGTCCAATTAAACATTGAACAATTAAACCCTGTAAAAGTATGTTTAAATTATAAAACAGATGGCTCATGAAATGAAATCAAACTTTCAAATACTGGACTTCTCAATGATCTGTGATATGCCAACTTTTCTCTTATGTAAATCATGTTTCCACCATGGGTGGAAAGACTTCCTTACTGCCAAAAGATCAGTTATCCGCCTGCTAAAAATTGCATACTAACTTTGAAAAAAAATGGTCATATTCTGCAAAAAACACAGTGAAAATGAACTTCAGCTTGCTTCACATTGGTTGCTGCTCAGACAAGAGCCATGTCTTTTGTATTTAATTTTTATTGTGTTGGTAACATTCTTGCAAATATTTACTTCTGATATTTCACTATAACTGTGTGTGCACGTATGCACATGTGTGCATGTGATGAGAGGTCAGAGATTGATGTTAGGTGTTTCCATTTATCATTGTACTTGAATTTTGAGACACTGTCTTTCACTGAACCTCGAACTCAATTGTTTGGCAAAACTAGCAGCTCCAGGGATTCTCCTGTCTCCAATCTTCCAGTTCCAGGATTATAGCTACACACTCAATGTTTATGTGGGTGCTGAGTCTTTGGGCATGCCTGTGAAGAATTAGTAGCTGGGATAAGTCCTAAGAAATAATTTGGGAAATTGTCAAATTAATGTGGGAAGACCCAGCCCACAGTGGGTGGAATTCTCTAAGCAAGTGATAGGATGAAGAGGACTCATCTACTACATTGGCATACCTTGGCATACAGGCATGGTGGCAACTGAGAAAGTATGCTTCCTTATCAAGTCTTTCTCTGGATATGGTGACGCTAGTTCCCTCACCTATTGTTGGTGTGAATTATCCTACCATGCTGAGGGACTATAACCAAGTATCATAAACAAGAATAAAATCCCTTCTTCACCTCAGTTGTTTTGGTTCCTGTACTCATATCAACAACATGAAGAAAAAATTAAGGATACTCCGTATTACCTGTGATGGTTCGTCTGTGAGGGCAACTTATTGGAAGAAGACATGTCATATGGTATGGGCCATGAGGTTCGGTTGTCTGGCCCTGCTTTCTCTCAGTTTTTTCTTGTTCTCTCTGTCTCCATGATGGCTCTGGTGACCTGAATCATTCTCCTGTTCCTGTCTCCAGCCATGCCTTTGCTATGGGATGCCCACCATAATGGCCTATATCCCGCCTGGAACCACAAACCAAATAAATTTCTTTCTTCCTTAAGTTGTAGCACAAAGAAAAATAACCATGAGAGAAACTGGAACTGAGAACTGGAGTCTTGAGAAGGTAAGAGATTATTCTCTTCTTCACTGATGTGTCCCAAAACTCAGCTCTTCTCTTGTTGAAAACCTTTTTCTTCCCAAGCAACTCCCTTCTAGAGTGTGTGTGTGTATGTGTGTGTGTGTGTGTGTGTGTGTGAGAGAGAGAGAGAGAGAGAGAGAGAGAGAGAGAGAGAGAGAGAGAGAGAGAGAGAGAGAGAGAGAGAATATTTTATAAAGGTTGCCTGCATTAACGTATTCATGGGCAGGAACAACTTAACAGGAGCAACTTAACAGTGGCTATACCACTGAAGAAAGAGGTCTGTCTTCCCCTGGCCATCATTAACTTTCACCAGTCCCTCAAGGAGTGCTGAGACCTCATGAATTCTTCTCCTTTCCACAATGAAACATTGATGACTTAGTCTTTTTTGGTCTTTTTCAGGTCATTACAGCTGTGGTAAGTTTATTAGTGCAATAGGTCTGTCATGCTCAGAACACACAGTCCCTAACCCCCATAAATGAAGAGGAAAAATAACAAACAAGAGGTTTGACCTATGACGGTGGACATAATCTTCAGAAGAAGGCCAAGTAAATGGAAATTCAAAAGGGTTACTTTGGAGAGAAGCCACATGGCTGCCATCATCCTGAAAGCTGGAGATAGCGTTAGTGTCATTTGAGACGAGCTGTGGACTTCACCTGGAAGGAGTGGTAGTTCTTGGATGCTGCTCAGAGAACCCTCTACAAGGAGGTGATGCTGGAAGTAGAGCTGCCTGGTATTCCTGGAGCACAGCAGGCCAAACCCAAATTGATCTTGAAGTTGTAGAATGGATATGCATCATGCAGTGTGTCATGTCAGGCTCCTCATTCTGGAACCTCCCAGGAGAGAAGACCTATCAATCTACTGAATGGAAGAAAGTTTTCTCTGTCAAATCACAGCTAACTACACATCAGAGAGCTCATACAGGAGACAAATCCCACGGATGTACAGAATGTAAGAAAGTCTTTTCCCTCAAGTCTTATCTAAGTATACATCAAAGAACTCATACAGGGGATAAGCCCTATGATTATACAAATTGCAAGAAAACTTTCAAGCACAAGTCATATCTAAGTAGACATTTGAGACATCACTTAGGGGAGAATGCAAGAAAGTTTTTACCTTCAAGTCTTGTCTAAGTATATATTGGAGAGTTCATTTTGGGGAGAAACCCTTTGAATGTACAGAATGCAAGAAAGCTTTCAAGCTCAAGTCACATCTAAGCACACACTGGAAAAGTCACTTAGGAGAGAAGCCCTGTCTGTGTACATACTGCAAGAAATATTTCACCTGCAAGTTACTTCTCAGTTACCATCGCAAAGTTCATACAAGAGAGAAACCTTATTAATGTACAAAATGCAAGAAAACCTTCTCCATCACATCATAACTAATTTCACATCAGAGAGTTCACACATGGGAGAAGTCCTATCAATGTACCGAATGCAAGAAAGCTTTTTCCTCTAAGTCAATCATGCATGTACATCAGAGAATTCACACAGGGGGAAAAACTCTATAAATGCACAGAATGCAAGAAAGCTGTCACACCAAGTCCTATCTAAGTATACATGATAATGTACAGATTGCAAGAAAGCTTTCCTCACCAAATCACATCTAAGTAGACATTCATGAAGTCACTTAGGAGTGACTATCAGTGTACAGACTGCAAGGAAGCTTTATCCTCCAAATCAAATCTGCATAGACATCAGGAAGCACATACAAGAGAGGAATCCAATGCATGTACAACATTCACAAAACTTTTTTCTTCCAAGTCCAATCTAAGTAGACATGAGCAAGGTCATGCTGGGTTAAGGCTTGTAAATATATAGACGGTATGCTAGCTAGATATGTAAGTGTGAACTTGAGAAATGAAGAGTGAACTCTGGGGTCCTCTGGGAGGAGATGGGAGTTAAGGAAAGCCCTAAGCAAGCAAACTTACAAGAGAGTAACCAATTGATGTGGAAAGACCACAGTGGGTGGGACCAACAGGAGTTTGTTCAGTAGTTTGGTATACTTCATCAATCTGGATTGGACTTGCAGTTTGTAAGTTAGGTTTGCCTCTCCCAGAAATCCCTGTGGAAGTTTTGTGGCCATTTCTGTTAGTTCCTGATATTGATATCAATTCTATTTCCAAGCTGTATTATGAAGTTTAACAAAACTGCAAAAAATAATGAAGCCAGTTTTTTCCTCATCTTGTTTTGTCATGAAGTTGTCAGGAATAGGCAGAGTCAGTGCTACAGAGTTTAATAAAGTTTGTTCCTGCAAGATTATATATATAAGGGTTCAAATGGGGAAGGATCCCTACAAATGTAAAAGATGTCTTTCAAGTGCAAGTCACACGTAAGCGAACATCAGAGCACTTACACAGGGGAGATGCTCTGTGAATGTACAGAATGAGAAAGCCTTTTCTTGCCAGCCAGGTCTAAGTAGACAAAGAGATGTCTAGTAAAAAGAGAGCCCATGGAAAATCTGTTATTGAGATGGCCTTTGTATATGTAGGCCAAGACATTGATCATAGAATAAAAAATCAAATGACTGCATCTGAAGTAAAAGTTGGTAATAGTCACTGGGAAAATGATAAAAGTCATTGGAAACATCATTGTGAGAAATATTTCACAAAGTACTTATAGATAATCAATGTGAGAACACACAGTATAGAAAAGAGACCTGTAGGTATGAGAATTAGAGTGAATTGTTCTCTTTCCATTCTAGACTGAATTACCATAGGAAATCAATCAAATGATGAAATGTTATGAAAATAAAAGACGAGTGAAAACATTTTAACAGAACTCACTACACACCTTGAGTCAGATGTCACACATGTGAGAAAAGTTTCCTTTATGAGTCAAGAGTAACTTATGGTTACTTGGTTCATAGAAATACATACCGAAAGTGATAAATGAAAGAATACTTGTTCCTTGAAGTCACAACTCACAGCACATCAGACCACTAGTACTGGGACAGATGTGCTCTGAAGTCCAAGGGGTTCTTCCCAATGTCTTGACTTTGTAGTCCTTCATGGAACCAATGGATTTGAGACGCCCTATGAATGTACAGAATGTATAGCATCCTTTTCTCATAAGTCACAGCTTGCTAGACATCAGAGAATTGAAACAGATGATGATTCCAATGAAAGTATGGGATATGGTTAATTAGTTGTTTGAAAGTCAAGATTCAATGTGAATTATGGAATTTACACAATTCTGAAGGCTTATTAATGAAGTGTGAAGAATCTTTGTGATTAGAGTTATATCAGAGACCTCATACTGAGGATGAATGTAGAAGATGTAAGAAAGACTTCACCCACAAGTCACCATTAAATAGATACTGGAGAGCTCAAACAGGGCTGAAGCTTTTGAATGTGGAAAAGGCACATGAGCTTTCCCCCATGGGTCGGTCATATGATATGTACACATCAGATAATTCATACAATTGGGAATCTATATGAATGTACAGGACCCATGAAAGCTTTTCTCCACAAGTACAACTGACTATACATCAGAAAATCTTATAAAGCACAGAAGTAATGTCAAATAATACTCAATAGCTTTCTACTGCTAGAAAATGACTCTGTGGATATCAGACCTCTTTACAGAGACAGTGTCTTATAAATCTGCAGAATGCAGGGAAACTTTCCTGACGGTTACAATTCATTGAATATCAGACAAATCAAAACATGTTTGGAATATGTCAAACATATCACATTATTTTCCAAAGACCTTATACCATTGTGAGGTCATATTGATATACAGAATATAGGAAGTTGAGATTTTATCTTGGGGAGAAGTTAGGCTGGCCTGGTTCCACATGGTTGATATAGAATCTCTGATGTTCTGAATTATGGTTTGTTGAAGCTCAGGGAAATTTGCAGAAGAGGGGGTGGTAAGATTGTAAAAGCACAAATATGGGGAAGAGTAATGATATGCAAGATACTCCACACAAGTTAGGTACGAAGCAATCATAATAGGACTTTGCATGACCTGCGCAATGACCAACACATTATTGACTCCTCAAAGTCTAGCATGGACGAAAAGCACTAGGATCATTAGAAGCTAGGGATTAACAGCCACAATAGTGTTCGTGTACTTATGGGGAACACAAGAAAGAGTTCTAGGAAATGCCACTGAGTCCTTACACCTCATCAGAGAGGAGGGCCCAAAAGAAAGTTTGACAAACACATTAAAGGATGTTCCAGGGATGGGGAGAGAGGAGGCACTGGAAGATAAAGAGGGAGGGGGGAAAGGAGGGGAAAAGGGGGGAGGGAGTTAGGGAGTCTAGGGAGGCATGGGGGGAGGGAGGGGACTGGTGTACCTATTAAGTTTGTATGAGCGGGAATAAATAAATAAATAATTTAAAAATATATATATATCTATATTGGGAAAAGTTCTGCACATACTCCTGGGAAACTATGTGATTGGATCAAGATCCTATTATGAGTGGGGCCATTACGTTGCTAGATGGATAAAATGGGAATTCATTGTCTTGGGCAGAGTGGCAAATGAGGAGACATGTCTTTGACCCAGATCTTTCTGTGGATATGGTGTGTCTAGTTACCCTGACGTGTCACTTTATATGGACTCTCCTCCCATGGTAATGGACTGTACCAAGAAACATGAGCATCAAAAACTCTTTCCCCCCAAAAAATTTATTTTGTTTAGTTTTCACTATCATAGGAAGTCAAGGATGAAAAATCAGATCAACGACCACTGCTTCAGATAAAATCCAGTTCAAGTGTCCAGCTGGACCTGAGGTGAGTTTCAGCCTCAGAACATACCGACCTAGACTTATGAAGACAATGAGACCCAGGTAGGAGGGAAATTTAATGTCATATTACATGTTAAATCTCATTTATCCACAAGTCATTTAACTGGGTAAAGGTAATCAACCTTGTTGGCTAGCTCAAAAATTCTTTCAACATAGGAGCTATGTTTTAAAATCAAGAAAGCCTTAACAAAACTGTGAGTTGATCATCCCAGTGTTGTATATTGAGAAAAAAGGAACAGCCAAATGTGTTGAGCGTGGCTGGACACTTTACAAACTCAAAATAACTTCCAGATACTTGAAACATCACTGTGTTGACTTATTTGAATACTTCACACAGAGACCAGATGATGAAAAGAGTCATGAGAAACATCTGCTTTGTCATGAGAATGGTATTTTTTCAAATCTGTTAAGTGGTTGTTTGCTGAGTCCCTCTGTATACTATTAGATACTGTTGAAAATACTGAATCTGTAGCCTGTGGGAGAAGAGAAGTCATCATGTTTGTTGGGAAAGGTGGAAACTTCTGAAACTGTTCCTCAAACCCAACCTGGCTAATAAATCAAAACCAATACAAGGGAAGGGAAAAAGGTAGATGGTAGAAATTAGTGTCTCCTTAATTAGAGGATGCAGGCCTATTTTTCTCTATGAACTCCCCATTAAGCATACACCAGCATTTCCTTTGTGAAAGTTAGAAAGAACCTGGGATATGGGATTAATCCAAATCAACTAAGCAATGAAATCACTGTGGCAAAGATACCAGATGTGATGTTTTTGCCACATGTCCTCAAGTAATAGTTATCAGTGTGGGACTGCCACTGATAGGAAGTAGGTTTGGAAATGGATCTTAGCATGCAAACAGCCATTTTCTCTAGAATTTTATTAACTCAGCTATTCTTAGGACTACTTGGGTATCCCACAGAACATTACTTCAGTGTTATCATATTAATTGGGATAGACAAGAAAGATCTTGGCATCACACTTCTTTCTAAAATAGAGTATACTTAAGAATAGCAAATAATTCCTACAAAAATTCAGGGGACTTCCCATTAACAAAAGTTTAGAGTTCCTATGAATATCCTCTTCAGAGTAAAAGGGTCACGTCTTATTCTTTTCTCCAGAAATAAGGAATTTCAACACCTAGTAAAATTCTCTGAATTACCCAAGCACAATAGCCCATTACTATGCACTTGGGAGGGTGCCTATGACCTACACGAGATGACATCCAGAATGTCTGACTTTGGTGGGTCCCAGTAAAGGAGGAGCTCTGCTGCAGGTGTTGACTGAAGTTCAACATAGTAGATCCTGTGGTATTAGAAATTTAGGTGGTAGGTGAAGATGGTCTATGGAACTTCTGATGTGCCCAAGAAGAGAGAATCGCATGTCGGCCCCTGAAATTAGGGAAGAAGGCTATTCATCATAATTTCTGAAAACAACTCAGGGCATGCCGTGAGGGAGGTACAGTTCATAAGTGAAAGATACCAGATGATTGATCATGAATCCACAAATATCTCTCATGAGTTATGGTATATAAGGTGTATTTTATTGTAAGCTGGCGCGTTTCAGCAGCAACCCATTTAATGCACAAACAACATACTCAGTGTTGGGCATGAGCAGTTTCAGAGGATAACAGCTGGAGCAAGAGTGCAGTGCCCACGTTATGCACCAGCATTGGACCTGACCTTTCTTTGGCTCATCACTGTGACCATATGATAAAGGAGCAAAACACTTGGGCTTGGTTTCTGGATCGGATGACAAATGTACTCAATAGGAGTGACTTGAAAAGACAGACAGTTGTAACAGCACGTTTTTACATGTGCCATCCACATTCTTTTTATTGCACTTTAGATCCTGTCCAACATGGTTGATAATCCACCATTTTCTCTGAGTCTGTACTATACTAACCTTGGACCTTTTTTCTTCCTGGCAAATAGGAATATACTCTTTCTGAAATTTGTGTAGCATAACAACAGAAAGTGGTTAAAATCCTCTTTTTGAATCACCTAATTTACATCCAAATTCTAGTCAAAGCTTGCTCATGTTGTTATTAGCAATGTTTGCTGCATTGACTGTTTTTTATATAGTACATTACTGCGATAATAAACTAAAATTCATTGTATATTGATCAGAAATAAGCTTAACTAGTGTAAGAATAGAATCATTTGTATCTTTCTTGTACAAATGCATTTTACAGCATCATTTTTCTTGACTCAGATCAGAGTATTTTATTGTTTTTTGCATGTTTTTTGGTGGTTTTGTTTTCTAAAACATTTTACCCATCTCAAGGATAATTTTGAAAAGAAAACTGAAATAGCTATTACAAAATTAATATTTAACTAATTATTTTGCCATTTCCTTAACTTACTTTTCAAAAAATTAGGTTAACAAAATCTGCAATTTCCAACAAATATAATCAGTTTTCCATTTGTATGTAGTAAAAAACCAACCCAACTTTTATGTTGTAATTAACTGTTATTGTTTCTGAATTGCATTTTCATAATTACTTACTGCTTATAATTAGCCTCAAGTTAATATTTAAAAATTCAAGTGCCATTTTTAAGAACTTTGATGTCTTCAAAATTGTTTCATAGAGCTCTACATTACATTATCACCATGACAACACTATGTGACTATTTTTTCCCTTAGGACAGATAATAAAAATATCATTAGCATTTAAAAAGGAATATTTGAGGGATTGGGGAGATAAGTAAGTTGGTAAAGTGATTGTCATGCAGGCACAAGGACCAGAGTTCACGCTTCAGTATTCATATAAAAAAGCCAGATGTGAAAAAAAAAGCCAGATATGGCACTTATAATCCTAGAAACAGGAGGATGCTTGTGGCCAGCTAAAACAGTTTGCTCTTTTGTCACAGGAAGAGGCCTTGCCTCAAAAAATAGGGTATATGGTTCTGGAGGAATAATACCCAAGGTTGACCTATGGCCTCCCAGAATACACTCATATCATGCACTTCCACTATACATGTACAAGCACATACACACACACACACATATATATATATATACATTGAAAACCCACTAAATCATACAAACAAAAATAAAAAATAAGCATATAACAGTTCAACTTTTCAGATGAATGTGTGAAATAATGCTATTTTGAAAATAAAGCAGATTTATAAAAGAAGCTTGGTAGTAGTTATAAATGTTTCTGGAAAGTAAGATGGCAAAACCAGTATAAATGTGATATTGTTTTTATTGTTTTATATTTCATTTCATTTCAGATAAAACTCTCTTAAGAAAATATAGAGAAAAAGAAAATCATCATTAGGATTCCCATAGGTTCATGGGTGATTATCAGCACCAGAAAAATACATAGTCCTTGCGAGTACCTAGAAATAATCCCTTCAGGTTATGTTATCTAGTGAACTACTTCAGAGTAGTGGCTCAAAGCAGGGAAAACCTATATCTGTAATTAAAAAATCAGTATGTGACATGGTATGAAAGTGTTAGTAATTATTCATAACACTCCAGTATACTTGTTAACATAATGCTTTGTTTCAAATGCAGAAGGATTCATTTAAGCATAGTAAGTTATTTATAGACAAGTAAGCAAAATAAAATTTTATGTATACTTGTCAAGAGTATATACGTATTTTTATGTACTACAAATAAAATTCTTATATTTAATACTCCAATACTTTCTGATGAGATAAAAATGATTTTTCATAAATGTACTCCTTCCATTATGAAAGATAATGAGGTACTTGGTGTTTGTAGGGAATGATACATGGGTCGTCTAGGTGGATGAAAATATCTTTGTCTACTTTTCCCCTTGCAGTTGTTAGGCCTTCTAGACAAACTAAATTTAGTCATACCCCAGTTGACAGTAAAATTTAAACCTTCTGGAAGTAGAGTACTTGATTTCTTGTTGTCTTGTCTTACATTAGCACTAAGGCTCTTTTTTACATTGTGGTTTTTGGGTTTAATGCCTCTGGTCATCTTTTGTCTCTGGCCAATGTGGTATGTTCCAAAGGGATCTTCTTGTCCAGTGGGATTTACAATACTTTTATGAACAAGAGATGGAAGAAATGCTCGAGATGGTGTTTTCCCAAGTGATTCAGGGGATAAATCTTGCAGATACCTGGGGAAGTGGTGGCTAACTTTATATTCATAGGACAATTTTCTTGACTCTGAATCATCTAATTTGACTGAGCAGAGATCGTCCATTGTTACATTTTGATAGATGTCTGAGGGACTGTGAACTGTAGTCAACATTTTGGAATTGCATTGAGGTATGCTAGGTAAAGTTCCAATTCGATTTTGTTTTAAGTGTAACCCAGTTCCAGGAATAAAAAGCTCTTCTGGCTTTGACAGATGTGCGTTATCTGTGCTTGAAGCCAACTGATGTGCTTCTGCATCCTCAGTTGTGCCTTTGGCGATCAGAGGATTGTATATGACTTGTCCATCAATGGGGCATGAATTGCGCTTGTGGAATAACCAGTTGTCAATGCATTTCCTATGAAACTTAAAACAAATTCGGAAGTTAATTAGAGCTACATGACAAAATTAACAAAATTTGTATCAATTATGAGCGTTGTAGTTGTCCATTAAAACTGTTCAGCAAAACAGAAGATAATAAAACTTATAAAGTTCCCCCTTTTCCCCACCCCGCTCCACCAGTCGGGACGTGCGCACGTGGTCCTGCAGGGCCTTCACCTGCCACCTAGGTAAGCTCCGCCCGTGCTCGCCCACCAGAACCCCAGGTCAGCCCAAAGGGACCCAGCTCCTAACCCCACCATCCAGCCGGAGCCGCGCGCAGGGCCGAGGGAAGAGGAGGACCTCCCCCTGCGCCCGGGCCCCGCCCCAGCTCCCCTCGGGTTAAATTGCTCCACGCCGACGCCCCCATCCTCCCTTCCCCACGCCGCTCACGGGGTCCAGCTGGGCCTCATCCGCGATCTAGGTAAGCTCTGTCCTTGCCCACTCCCAGAACCCCAGGCCAAATAATTCAGTTTAGTGAAATTGGAAGATCTTAAGAATTAAAATGACAATGCCAAAGTCAAAGTGCAAATCCATGAGAAGCAACACTCAAGTAAACAAATTTCCCACGGAAGAAATTAATCCCATAATGTTAGACTCCAACAAGAACAAACCCACAGAAAAAGGCCAAGAAAGCCTGACCCAGGATAACGACTTTCAAAATATGATCATTACCATGTTCAATACTATGAAAGAGGAAATCCGGGAGGAATTACATAATCGAATCAATCGCTTTGAAGAGGAACATAACAGACATTTGGAGAAGTTGAGAAAAACAGTGCAAGAAACAAAAACTGGCATAGAGCAGTTAAAACAGACTCAAGCAGAGTTTAAAACTGAGCTACAAGACAAGTTATCTTCAACCCAGATCTCCACAGAGAGTCTTATCAACAGAACTAACTAAGCAGAAAACAGAATTTCAGACCTTGAAGATAAAGTGGGAGTACTAACCAGCTCAATGGAAGAGGTGGTTAAAGTCAAAAAGATACTTGAGAGAAATATCCAAGAGATATGGGACACCCTGAAGAAGCCTAACATGCGTATTCATGGAATACCAGAGCAAGAATCTCAAAATACCACCCCTGAGGAAATTTTTCAAACGATCATCAAGGAAAACTTTCCTCATCTAAAAAAAGAGAGGCCCATCCATATACAAGAGGCATTCCGCACCCCAAACAGATATGACCAAAACAGAAGCACGCCGTGGCAAATAATAGTTAAAACACTCCACATTCAAGATAAAGAAGTGGTGCTGAGAGCTTCAAGGGAGAAAAAACAAGTCACTTTTAAAGGTAAACCTATTAAAATAACAAATGACTTCTCAGTCGAAACAGTAAAAGCAAGAAGAGCTTGGAGAGACATACTTCAAGTATTGAATGAGCAAAAATGTCAACCCAGGCTGATTTACCCTGCAAAACTATCAGTCATGATCGAGGGAGAAAGAAAAATCTTCCAGCACAAAGACAACTTGAAGGGATACATGTCCACCAAACCAGGCCTTCAAAAAATGCTAGAAATGATACTCAAGCGTGAAGAAAAAAACAGGCATATCCAGGAGAACAGAAGGCAAGTATAACACCATTAAAAGCGAAGCAATATACTTATAAAAACTACTAAACATAATAAATGTCTGGAATTAAAAATAGTTTCTCCACTATAACATTAAATGTTAATGGAATTAATTCACCGATCAAGAGACACAGATTACAAACTTGGATCAAAAATCACAATCCATCAATCTGCTGCCTGCAGGAAACCCATCTCACCACAAAAGGTAGGCACGCTCTAAAAATAAAACGCTGGTCAACAATTCTACAAGCAAATGGAAGCAGAAAACAGGCAGGGGTAGCCATTATGCTATCAGACAAAGTGGACTTCAAACCAAAGAAAATTATAAGAGAAACGGATGGATACTACATTTTAGTCACAGGTACAATTCACAATACTGAACATATATGCACCCATTATGGGCTCCTCCACATTCATTAAGAAAACCCTACAGGGCTGGAGAGGTGGCTCAGGGGTTAAGCCTCCGCCTTGCAGGCGGAAGGTCCTGAGTTTGGATCCCAGATCCCACGGATAGATGCCAGGCGGAAGCAGGGGCGACCTGCGCTTCTGGTCCTGGTAGGGCGGAGCCTGTGAATCCCAGGGCAGAAGGAGGTGGAGGCGTCCATGGTGGTTCGCGAGTTCGTCCGTGGTTCTACACATATACAGACACACACACACACACACACACACGGACACACACACACACACGTGCACGCACATGTGCACAGTTGAATAAATAATAATAAAAAAAAATTTAAAAAAAACTTAAAAAAAAAAAAAAACCCTACAGCATCTAAAGCAAGAAATCAACCCCCAAACGATAATTCTTGGGGACTTCAACACCGCCCTCTCAACATGGGATAGATCAAGGTCAAAAGCTTAACAGAGACACTTTAGAACTTAATCAAACCCTGAAAGAAATGGACCTTACAGACCTCTATCGAACTTTTCACTCATGTACCAAAGAATACACATTTTTCTCAGCAGCACACGGAACTTTCTCCAAAATAGATCACATGTTGGGCCACAAAAAAAATCTACACATATACAAAAAAGTTGAAATTCTAATCTGTGCCCTATCAGACCACCACGGCCTAAAGCTGGACATCCACAACACATCAAACAAGAGAAAATACACTAACTCCTGGAAACTTAACAATATGATGCTGAATGAGAACTGGATTCAGGAAGAAATTAAAAAGGAAATTCAAGATTTCCTGAAAGTGAACGATAAGGAAAATATAACTTACCAAAATCTCTGGGACACAATGATAGCTCTTAATGCCTACATCAAAAAAATGGAAACATCAGAAATAAACAACTTAACAATGCAGCTTAAAGCTTTAGAGAAACCAGAGCAATCTGATCCCAAAAGTAGTAGAAGAGAGGAGATTAGCAAAATAAGGGGAGAAATATCTGAAATCGAGACTAAGAAAATGATAGAAAAAATCAACCAGTCAAAAAGCTGGTTCTTTGAAAAAAATCAATAAGATTGATACACCCCTAGCTAAATTAACCAAAAGCAGGAAAGAGAAAACCCAAATTAACAAAATTAGAAATGAACATGGAGTTATCACTACTGATACCCAAGAAATCCAGAGAATTATAACATCATATTTTAAAAACTTATACTCTGTGAAGTTTGACAACACAAAAGAGATGGATGAATTTCTAAGTAAACACAACTTACCTAAATTGAATCAGGATGTTGTGAATTATTTAAATAGTCCTATAACATATAAGGAAATTGAAGGAAGTAATCTTGAATCTTCACACCAAAAAATGTTCCGGACCAGATGGATTCAGCACAGAGTTCTACCAGACATTTAAGGAGTTAATAACACCAATACTCCTTAAACTGTTCCATCAAATAGCAAAGGAAGGAACACTACCAAATTCCTTCTATGAAGCTAATATCATTTTAATCCCAAAACCTAATAAAGACTCACTTAAAAAAGAAAACTACAGGCCGATCTCTCTGATGAACACAGACGCAAAGATTCTCAACAAAGTTTTAGGAAATCGGATTCAAAAACATATTAAAAAGATTATTCACAGGGACCAAGTAGGCTTCATCCCCGGCACACAAGGTTGGTTCAACATATGCAAATCAATAAATGTAATTCATCATGTAAACCAGTCCAAAGTCCAAGACCACATGATGCTCTCGATAGATGCAGAAAAAGCTTTTGACAAGATCCAACAGCCTTTTATGATCAAAAGGCTAGAGACAGTAGGAATGGAAGGAACCTTTATCAATATAATAAAAGCTGTATACAACAAGCCCACAGCAAGGATTTTGCTCAATGGGGAACAATTGGAAGCATTCCCATTTCGATCAGGAACTAGACAAGGCTGTCCACTCTCACCACTTCTATTCAATATTGTACTTGAAGTCTTAGCTGAAGCCATAAGACAAGAAAAAGACATAAGAGGGATTCAAATCAGCAAGGAAGATGTCAAGCTATCCCTATTTGCAGATGACATGATCTTATACCTGAGTGATCCCACAAACTCCACCAGGAAGCTCCTGGAACTAATTGAGAAGTTCAGCAGGGTGGCAGGATACAAAATAAATGTGCAAAAATCAGAGGCCTTCCTCTATGCCCAGAATGAAAGAAGTGAAAAAGCCTTGAGAGAAACAATCCCATTTACTATAGCGCCTAAAAAAATGAAATACCTTGGTATAAACCTAACCAAGGAGGTAAAAGACCTTTACAATGAAAACTTTAAAACCCTAAAGAAAGAAATTGCAGAAAACACCAGAAGGTGGAAAGACCTCCCATGCTCCTGGATTGGCAGAATCAACATCGTAAAAATGACCATCCTACCAAAGGCAATATACAAATTCAATGCTATACCAATTAAAATCCCAAAGCAATTCTTCAAAGAAGTTGACCAAACAATCTCAAAATTCATATATGGAGGCACAAAAGACCCAGAATAGCAATGACAATCCTGAGTAATAAAAACACTGCTGGAGGTATTACCATACCAAACCTTAGTCTACACTACAAATCCATAGTTGTAAAGACAGCCTGGTACTGGCTCCAAAATAGACACACAGATCAATGGATAAGGATTGAAGACCCAGATATAAGCCCACAAAGTTACAGCCATTTGGTCTTTGACAAAGGGGCCCAAAGAATCTGATGGAAAAAGAACAGCATCTTCAACAAATGGTGCTGGCAAAAGTGGATCTCCACATGCAGAAGATTAAAGCTGGATCCGTAATTGTCACTATGTACAAGACTTAATTCCAAATGGATCCAGAGACTATAAAAACCATAGTTGAAAGGATAGGGAACTCCCTCGAGCTGATTGGGCTAGGCCAACAGTTCCTAAACAGACATCCAATGGCACAGTCACTGCTACCAACTCTCTACAGTTGGGATCTTGTGAAATTAAAGAGCTTCTGTTCAGATAAAGAGATTGTAACACCAGCTCAAAGGCAACCCACAGAATGGGAGAAAATCTTCACTAACCACATATCTGATAGAGCTCTACTGTCCAGAGTGCACAAAGAACTTAGAAAACTAAATATCAAGGAAACCAATGGCCCAATTAAAAAAATGGGCCCTGGAACTTCAAAGAAATTTTACCAGAGATGAAATTAAAATGTCTAATAAATATCTTAAAAAATGCTCCACTTCCTTAGCCATCAGGGAAATGAAAATCAAAACTTCCCTGAGATATCATCTCACTCCGGTCAGGATGGCAAAAATCCACAATACAAACAACACCAATGCTGGAGAGGATGTGGAGAGAGGGGAACTCTCCTACATTGCTGGTGGGAGTGCAGGCTCATACAGCCACTCTGGCGAGCTGTCTGGAGATTCTTAAAGAAATTAAAGATTGAAATGCCATATGACCCTGCGATTCCACTTTTGGGTATAACCCCCCATGCAGCAGAGGTTCACATCAATAGCACAAGCACGACCATGTTCATAGCAGCACTGTTTACAATAGCAAAGTCATGGAATCAACCCAAATGTCCAACAGTTGATGAGTGGATAAGGAAAAGGTGGTACATCTATACAATGGAGTACTACTCAGCCATCAAAAATGATGAATTACTGGAATTTGCCGGGAAATGGATGTCATTAGAAACAATTATATTAAGTGAAGTATCCCAAACCCAGAAAATTAAGTGCCGTATGTATTCCCTAATAGGTGGCTCCTAATACCAAACCCACCCAGCCCATCTTGAGACACTCGTAGGTAAATCTATGTATTACCTACAGTAATTGCAAGGATTATGAACAGGAGGGATGAGCTGGAGGGCCACACCAGAAACAAGGAGAGAAGTGACCATGTTACAATAGAGAAAATAGGCCTCCATCAAGGACTGCAAGAAAGTAATGTGACACCTAGTTAAGTTCACAATTCGTTCCTGATAATTTACAACTAAGGGGGTATGAACTCACCAGAAGGGGAGGGCACATAGTCCGGCAGATTAAAAAGTAACCATTTTGCAAATGGGTGATTGACCCCTCCCATTGCCAAATGCCATATGACCCTGCTATTCCACTTTTGGGTATAAGTATTACATCTACCCTTGAATGTGCTCTTATAATAAGACTCCAGTTTAACAGCTTTCTGTCTCTGGCCAGGGGGTGACATACAGTGCCCATCACAATGGAGTGAAGGGCATTGCAGGAGCAACAAAACTGCAAAAGAAAATCAACGAACCACTATCCAGAACTTCAGAGACTCTATATCAACCACCTAGAACTAGGCCAGACTAATCTCTCCCCATCCTGAAGCTCAGGGACATTTGTGGAAGAGGGGGCGGTAAGAGTGTAAGAGCAAAAGGATGGGAGGAGCAATGATTTGCAAGATACTCCACACAAGTTAGGGCCGAAGCAATCATAATTGGACATTGCATGCCCGGCGCAATGTCCAACACACTATTGACCTCACAAAGTCTAGCATCTGCTAAAGGCACCAAGATCCTTGGAGGCAAGGGATTGACAGCCACAGTAGTGTTCCTATGCTTAAGGGGAACACAGGAAAGGGTTCAGGGAAATGCCACTTGGTCCTTGTACGTCATCGGAGAGGAGGTCCAGAGGAGAGTCAGGCATGCACAAGAAGGGACTCTGGGAATTGGGGCGGGAGACACGGGGGGATGGGGCGGGAGGGGTGAGGGGAGGGAGAGCAGGGGGTTCGGGGTGAGGAAGAGGGAGGGGGGGAGCTGGTGTACCTATTAAGTTTGTATGAGCTGAAATAATAATAAAAATGTATTAAAAAAGAATAAAACATTAAAAAAATAAAGTTCCATGAAGAATTTTGAAGGTCATTTACAAGTAAAATGAATATGCTGACTGATCTCCATTTTAAATAGAAAACGTGAAATGTAAAACCATTTTGTGTGTGTGTGTGTATGTCACCTTTGTGGTTTTATTATAAATTCATTATCCAAGGTATTAATTTCATGCTAGTTGTTTCTAATGAATGAAAAAGTTTGAATAATCAAAAATTTACAATCAACTCTACTTGAACATATCTCTGGTAACAGTGAGGTATGAAAAAACACATACCTTTTGCTGGTAATAAAAGGCACTATCAGTCACTTTAAGTATGTGTGGCTCTAAAGATATAAATGCTTTCACTATTCAGAAAAAAATTGGCTATTAAGTATATAGTTATCATGTAATTTTTGACTTTGATTTTAGTGGATTAATAGAAGTAACTAAGGTAAAATTGCTCTTTTGTGGAAAGAATTGTAATAATATGAAACAAATGTTTCATGTTCTTTCCACCTTTTCTTTTTACAAGTAATATAAACAGATAAAAGGACAGAATTTAAAGTTCCATTTATCCTTAGTAGATGGAATACACAGAATCAATGTAATCAGTGCTCACACCACCGGGCAGCTGCCTTCTCTGCAGCAGTGTGCCCACAGGTATCTTGCCAGCTAATCACCCCTGTCTGCAGCACGACTGAGACTTGACGTGAGACGCTTTGACTGTCGCTTCTTTCAAACTGTCACTTCTGGGAAAAATGTCCCTTCAGGGAGGACCCAATGAAAAGGATGCGTTTTTACCTTGTGAGTACATGGTAGCAATCTTGTGTACTGACCAGGACAAAAGGACTTCAAACACAGCCGACACTGGTACCCTGGTGCAAGCAGCTTGCTGTTCTTCGTCACCAATAGGAGAGGTAGCGACTTTACAATGTGTTTTGGTGTATAAACCTGACTGAATAAGAATAAGCAGAAACTTGTTTTATCTCTGTCTTTCTCTCTCTCTGTGTGTGTGATATATATGTATCAGAGGACACTGTGTTTCCCTGTGGAGACCCAAAGATGCCTTCCGAAGTTATCCTACTTCCTTTTTGTCTTGCTCTGGGATTTCCCAGACTCTTTCCACCAGGGTAGAAATGCAGACTACCACCGTTTAGGCCTGATGTGTTTTTTGTGGGATCTGGGGGATCAGAACTCAGGACCTTCTGCTTGTAAGGCATTCTTAACCCCTGAACCATCTATCTCCTGCCCGAGCTTGATATTTATTCATGATGACAGATTAGAAAACAACCCCCGTGGATCTGTATTCCATGCAAATAATGCAACAAAACCTGAGATTTTCAAGCACAGGTGTATTAGATTTCACATGCTATGACTTTAGGAAGTCTGTTGCATGATTCTGTGTGTGATGGATATAACTTTATAATGAATAATTTCATTTTAGTCACACCAAACAAAACTATTAAATTCAAGTTTCACTTGCATTTTGATGTTAGTATATTAAGCACAAGTTTTATTTATTCTCTGAAGCTTTCATATACAAATACAGTGAATTTGACTGCTTTTATCTTTTAGTGCCCACCCCTACCACCCCCTCCTATTCCCCCCACATGTTTTCCTTTCCAGCTGGTCTCCTTCTTACTCCAGTGTCCCTCTGCATGTGTGTTGAATTGGACCTCACCCAAGATGTCTTATATTTGTGGGTACCTGGGCATTCATTAGAGTATGAATGGGCCACCAGTGGGGTTGAGTAAGGAAATTCCTCCTCACCTGTCTGACACCAGTTTCAAGCTATCTCTAAGGGTTGGGTCATATCTCCTGGGATCCTCCCTATTCCATGGTGAAATATTGACACACCAAGCTATTGCAGAGGACTAGTGAAAATAGACACCATTGCATCATATGACAGCCCTGATGTGGACAGAGGCTATTGTCTGACAGTACTTTCCTCATCCTTAGATTCCTGCATTCTTTGCAAGGTTCCCTGAGTCATGGTTGGGGGTGGTTTAGATGTACTAAGATAACATTTTGAGGAATATTTTACTAAAAGCCAATAATTCGACATGTATTTAAGAAACACCATCCAATTCACTTGTCAGTTGATTAGGTGCACAATGAATAGTTTTAAATGTTCCAGATTATTCTGGAAAATTGGTAGATCATTATTTGTGTGGAAATTTTGGAGGGAGGTAAGCAAATCCATGCGCTTAACATAAAATTATTAGACTTACAAAATTAGCTTTGAAAGTACCAACAAACATAAGGAGAATGATTTTCTGTGAACTAACTAATATCCAAGGCCATTAGCAACTGGTAAAACTGACACAGCATGTTTACTAACAAAAGCCTGGTTGAAGATCAGATGCATTTCTATTACTCAGAAATTATTTTGCATAAAGCTTACATATATTCCATTGAAAAGTTCATATTTTTCATTTCTCTACAGATATATGCCCCTATTGCTACAAAATGGTTTTAATCAGAGTAGTCTAATTTCAGTTAAATGTGCTCTTCTAAGGTTGCTTTCCTTTTGTTTTTAAATTCTTCTCTTTTGTTTATACCATTTTCTATATCTGGAACACTCTCTATCTCAATTCTCCATCTGCGTACATCTCCTAATCCAACCCTTCATGACACAATTTGCTCTAATAGGATGACATGAGCTACCTTGTCAGAGGTAATGGACATCCACAGTAGTGAACAGACTCACTGTATGTTTCTCAAGATGTCTTGTCTCCAAAGTATGTGGAGTGTCCACAGGGCATGGGCTAAACATCCATTGAAGCTGGGATTCAAACTTACATTTGGATGTGCGTATGTCCCTGTGTGCATGATGTGGATGTGGGAGTATAAAGTATGTCCATATGTTCAATGACAAAAAGCACAGTTTTTTGTTCAATTCACAGAACCTATTTTTAAAAATATTCCAGTTTCATCCTATCCTTTAAAATTTTTTGTTTTGTATACATGTTATAATATGCATAATCTTCTATATATGTTATGATAAGCACAATTAATAATGTAGTCATTTAACATTTTTCTTTAATGGGTAAAGAAGAGATAAATTCTGAGGACATGTCTACTGTAAACAACTTTGGAAAATACCCAATGTAGTCAGCACTTTTACTCCAGGGTCTAAACCCATTCAAGCCAGTGTGTGGTTCAACTAGCAGTCTAAATCAAGACTTTGCTCTTTGACTGCATGCAGTAATATCACTGGGCATAAGGTACTTGCTTGATAAATATTAAATCAAAGAATAAATATAACTTACTCAGATAAAATTACACTCAAAGATACAGTCACACAAAGTGATGCTGAGACAGCCCAGGTACAGCTGCCTATGCACAAGCCTAGAGACTCAGTTTTGGTTCCTATGGTCCACATAGAAGAAGGAAAGAATTGATATTTTGCAAAGTTGTTCTCTGGTTTCCACATGTGTGCTATGGCATATTCATGCATACTCTTTCCTTCTCAAATAAGTAAAATACTTTAAAACTGAGATTTTTTTTTTTTTTTTTTTTTACTGAGAATCTTACCCCTGCTTTCCTGGAAAATATGGTATGCTTTCCTCCATTTCATTTCCAATATATGAATATTTTACACCATCTGATCTTTTCCCCAGTGTTCTCCATCTTTGGTTTCTCTTCTGCAATAGGTGAAAAGTAAATGTCATTTTGCAAATTATATAAAAATTATGTTTAAAATTAGCAGGCTGCATACCAAATAGCATAATAATGAGAAAATGTTGAGTATTTTAAACGTATCTTGTTTACCACATTAAATGATAAATTTTTAGTGGGTCTTATGTTCTATTTCACAGCTACAAGAATAACTATTTTTTTTCCTTTTCTCAGTACTGATGTTTGAACACAAGGCATACTATATAAAGATTCTACCACTGAGCCACATCCTCACCATTTTTAATTACCTATTACAGATTTGAGATGGGCCTAATAAATTGTCTTCAAATGAGCAGTCCTCCTGCCTTAACCTCCTGAGTAGCTATGATTACAATGTACCATCCTATCTACCATTTCGAAATATGAGCATATTAATTATAATTGCAGATGTTTTATTTTCTATAGCAAGAAAAAGGCAATACTGATGTATATGTGCTGGGTCTCACCAAATAACCTGATTGATCTCAAATTTATGATCCTCCTTGCTTTGTCCTCCTGTGTGCTGGGATTCCAGTTCTATACCACCACTTGGGGCTTCAGGAAATATTTCTAAAATTTACAGTTCAAATGGTGTCAATAAACTTCTATGCTCCATTAATGTTGGTGTAAGAAATTTGAATGGTTGTGAGAAATATTATAATAAGCCACGTTCTGTGGCTTAAGATGTTTTAAAACTAGTCTTAAATTTAAGTTTGATTGCAACATGCCTGTTCTTATGTTTTTTTTATGTTAACAGATGCTTATTATTTTGTTGGATTTTATAAACCACCAGTGTGAGAAACGGTGGCTTTGTATATGTCTACAAGAAAATTCTCCTAAAAATATGCTCTGGTTTCTCTCTAGACCACATCAATCTTCTGCCTTTTAGTAAAAACGCAGCTCTTAGGGCTTTTATTTATTTATTTATTTTAAAAAATTTTTGTTTCAGTGGGTTACTTATTTTCCGAATTCTTTCGCTGATTTATCTTTACAAGACAGGCATCATCACCAAGTTAGATTTCGGGTGGGGCACCTACCTCACGAAATGTGAATGTGTGGGAATGGTGGCAGCTGTCAAAGCATTCCTGGCATAAGTGGTATTCTGTACACTCGGAGCACCTAGAATGCAACACACCAGAGCATGTGAGAAAAAAAAAACCAATCTCTGAGATATTCCTAGGGAAAGTTTTTTACAATCTTCCTAGGAATCACCCTGCTATGACAAAGCCTGTGACTGAAATTATTTCCTATCAGTATTGTGGACTTTCCTGTAAATTCACTAGCACAAACAGCACAAATTTATTCGCATACAGTGGAGAACCCTGGAAGTCTGGCAAGTCTTGGTGGACTGAAAGCAAGAGGGTGGTGGTGGTATCATGCCTTTTTTTGAGGCTCTAGAAGAAATTTCTCTTTCTGGGCTTTTCTATCTTCTACAGGCCACTTTCGCTTCTTAGTTATGGTCCTTGCTCCATCTTTAAGTTAAAAATGTAGCACCGCTCTGTCCTTTTTCCCTTCTGACTTTCTTGCCTCCCATCTTTAAAGAACACTTATGATGATATTGGGTCCTTCCCTATCAAGCTCGTCTTAATTCAAAGTTGACTGATTAGAATATTTGATTTGGTCTGCAGCCATAATCTACTCCTGCCCCCCACATGGAACCTGACTTCCAGGTTCTAGGTATATGATGTGAATATTCTTGGAGTCCATTATTTTGCTCCACATATACCTTCCACATTGCTTTCTCAGACTAACTTAGCTTCATGATCTCTTTTTCTAGATTCCTGTGTGTTGTACAGCCTGTTAGATAGTCTATCATTTGATTATCCAGCATTACTCAGCAGCTGTTTCATGAATGCAAGAGTTACACTTAGCAATAGTCTTCAGGCAGGAAATTATATTCTCTGCTTTCCCACACAGAAAAAGATAATAAGTATCACCAACCTTGAAAATGTAGCTTTCCACAAAAGCCCAATTTCGAGCTTATGTCATCAGCAAAAATTTTGCTGCAAAGTGTTTTAGTTTCCTTGCTGAAAAATTCACTAAATAAACACTATCTTGAGTAGTTGTCACACAGGCTCATTTTTAATTCAAAGTTTCAGATGTTTAGAAGGCTATTTCCATACCAAATGAGAAAAACATGTCCTCAGACATTTTAGAAGAAAACATGAATTTATTCATGATTACTATTTATATACACAGTGAAAATTCTTAATTATTAACACCAATAAATTGGCACTGCTGAATGCATTTGATAGATCAAAAGAGATTGTGACAGAAGTTGAATATTTCTGCATGTTAACATACAGCTGATGTTTGTTGGATTAACCCAAAAGATAAGGCGGCTGTATCCTGAACCTCTACTGCAGAGTTAACTTGATGTTCTGGCTTATCTTGTTTCTGACTCAACCTCTTCTTAAATAGTGTGAATTTGTTTTTCAGGCTGTATGAAATGTTCAGTACACTTGAAAGAAAGGGTGGAAGATGTGGTCACAATGTCACAGATATAGACTTTAATTTGTGAGGAATAATTGTAGATTAGTGGTTGTTACCCAAATTCATAGAGAAGTTATGAGAACTCTGTAAAGAAAACTGTGGAGGATGGGCAGAGCAACACAGAGAGGAGGAGTCAATTTCATGGTTGCTTGAATGACAGAATGTGCAGGCAGCTCTGAATGACAGAGGAACTCGGTGTCTGCAGCTAAATATCTGAAAGCAACATTGAACCATTTTTGCATAATCTAGTGAAGTCATCCATTGAAATTTACTGTTAGAGGATATCTTAGGTCAATGGCTGGGGATCGACTCCTTTGTCCCTTCCCCTGTGCTTCATAGCCCCCTCTCTACATATGTCTTTTGCCTTCTGACTGTTCTTATTCCATTTCTCTTGAACCAACACTCTGGAACCTAGCTCAGCTTTGATCTATTCATGAATTCACTGCAGCTATGTGTATTTTCATAAGACCTGCATGGGAATTATCCTGTGGGCATTTCACTATATAAGGGAAGGGGAAAGATCTCAAAAGACTTTATACCTCCCTAAGAGACTGAGGAGGGTTAATGCTGATAGTGAGGAAATGGAAGATACTTTCTTCAATGGTATAACCACTGATGATTTGTGCTCCAGCAAGTATTCAGCTACATAAAATCAAAGGCAAACCAGATGAAACCCAGTGGGTCACACATTGCAAAAAGACTCAAAAGTAGGGAGGAGTCTGATGGGAGAAGAGTTGTTATGGGAAGAGCAAGGAGATAGGATTTGGAATTTAAGGTTTGAAAATATCAGAAGTTTCCTATATTCCTATATGAAACACTGAAAGAATAATAATAATAAATTGTCAGATTGTCAAGTTGGGAAGAATGTCTCTCAGCTCTTTCTGTGGTATGACATGACTCCTCATGGTTGGGTGAGTCTATCCCATTTGAAATCAAATTTGCCTTGGGGCCTCTCAATCCAGTTATTATTCTATAAAGACTTTCATCAGTAGTTGATAGTCTTCTGTGTGGAAAGCATATGGAAAGCGAAGGACTAAAATGAATTGAGAGGGTAGAATTTGCTGTTGGGGTTAACGAAGGTTCTAGTTTCATGAAAAAGTTAAAAAAATTTCTAATTGGGCTCATCATAACCTAATTACCGGAGAACAGAAATGTAAAAATGCTAATTTCAGAAAAAAATTAATAGTGAAACAAAACATTTTCTTTAATATACTTAATATTTTGCTTATGAAAACACTTTCCAAATATAGCACTTGTGTGGAAAAGTTTGAGGATTGCACATAAAAGCAGTCAAAACTACTAAGTCTGTATGTTGGTTATTGTAGAAATACAAGATGTAAATGAGAACAAACCTGATAGTCAACATAGGTGGAATCAAAATCTAAAAATTGGAGTAAATATAACTTGATTAAAAATTCAGTCAATCCAGGGTCAGGAGAGTTGGTTTAGTTGGTAAAGTGCTTGCTGTGCAAGCATGAGGCCCTGAACACCCACATTTGGGGTTCAGGGAAAGCACTTGCTTGGAAGGAGAAGGCAGAAGGGAGGAGGGATGACAGAGTAATGGGAGGGGCAAAAATATTAAAATGCACTATATACACATGCAAAACTAATGAATACATATATTCTTTATACATATGTGATAGTTAATCCTGGGTGTCAACTTGACAACATTTGGCATTAACTAAGATCAGCTGTTAGACTATCCAAAGAGATTTTCCAGATCAATAAATTTACAACATAAAGACCAGCCAGAGATTTGATTGGAACCTCCCAGTAGCAGACCAGATAAAAAGAACCAGAGAATAGAAGACTTTGAAGAAAGACTCTCTGAAGTTGTGCTAGAAAATTCCCTTCCCTCCTATCACGTGGCTTTTTCACTTCTTTAATCCTCCAGCCCTCCAACCCTCCAAGACTTCAACGTGATTAAAAACTCTCCAGGAATCCTCCAGCCTTCAGCTGTTACCCACTGGTCTATTGGGCTGAGCAGCTACAGGCAGCCATTGTTGGGCTACCTTGGCCGTATCTAGTAAGCCAATTCAATAAATTCAATGGGTCTAGGTGGATCCAGGAGCAGTAGAGGCTAAGTGGCAGCATTGAATCACCAGTGGCAAAGTAAACATACTAACTGTGATGTACAGCATAGACAGGATAGTATTTATGAAGGTCTGACTCACTTAGATCTTTGGCACTGGCTAATTAATCATGGTGTCCCCAAAAGTAAAAGAGATAGGAAGCCTATGAAGTTCTTATTTGATCGGTATAAGCAGAAAAATTCTAGAACAAATGAAGGAAAAGCTGCCTTGAATCATAGCAGTAGAGAATCATGGCCTGTCAACCAATTTTCAGATTTGAGCCAGGTTACAGATTCAGAACGCTTTTACTGAAGGGGAGGTCGGGTCCCCTTAAGGAAGGACTTCAGCACAAAGTTTTAATGTTAGTCTTTCTTCTGTCCTTTCACAAAGGGACCTAAGGCCTTTTACCAGAAGTACTATACTTTGTGGGAAAGAAAAAAATCAAACATTTAGGGGTTTGGTTCTGAGTTGACATTGATTCCAGGAGACCCTAAAGAGCAATGTGACCCTCTAGTTAAAGTAGGGGCATCCTTGTGTATACTTGGCCAAACATGTTGGTCTGTCAGGCAAGGATTGTCCCTTTCTCTCAGCTGTTATGTGGCTATGGCAAGGCCAGTTCCCTTGGCCCTAGTGTTAGTGTGAGCTCTCCTGCCAAGCTGGACCAAGAACTATAACCATACAATTGTAAAAGAACCGTTTGATAGTGATTTTATCAGCAACAATGCAAGTGAACTGCTACAACATATATACATATGTTATGAGCCTGTCATCTGAGAGGTGGGGAGGCAAAGGCAGTAGAATCCCTGAGACTGGGCAGTCTATCTAGCTAGTTTGTGGCCTTCAAGTTCAGTGGCATAACCTATCACCAAAAATAAGATGGAAATAGATGACACCAGGCATCAACCTCACACATGTGAACAGACACACGTACAAAAGATTTAGTAATTCTAAAAAATATGCCTATGTTAATAGGGTATTTGGGGCAATGATTTTGTGGGTGTTCCATAGTTTAGGCTGTGAGAAGACATCCATCCAGTAGAGGTCTGAGCTTTCACACTTAGACCAAAGGTAAAAGCAGAAATTTTTTTCTAGGTGAGCGAGGACAGATGCCCCTGAATACCTAACTGGGACCTCAACACAGAGGAGCCAGGTGAGGAAAATATGAAATTTCTGATCTGGAAATTTCAAATAAGCTGTCAGCACATAAAGCCAATACTACACGTGAAGGAGGGAGGGGCAGGATATAGGACAGGTGCTCTAATGCTTAGAGCTTTGGAAAGTAACAAAGGCGCATGGGTTCCACTGCAGACTTACTTATAGCACTTCCCCTCGATTGGAAATTGTTTACAGTTATTACAGGGAATTCCAAGGTGTCTGTCTAGTCGTTCTTTCTCAGATGCAGTTACAAGTTTGTTAGAATTTTTGAATTCCTCCAAAATAATTTTTAATGGTGCAAATTCTTCTCTGCAGAGAGGGCATTTCAACATAGATGTGTTTGATATCATTTCTTGATAATTAGCTAAGATCTTCATGCATTTTATATGAACATTATTGCCACAGCCAAATCTATGGGAAATCAAATTCATGTTCATCATTTACTTGCATGCAAAATATTTTATACATTGTATATGTTTGTTATAGTTACATAAGCTAAAATTTTCTCTGGTAACATCTTTATCCTTACAACAGAAACTGGGAACTGATTCCTAGATATACTTTGATTACAAATGCACACAATGCTATATACTTTATTATTTTTATCAGAATCCCAAATGCCTGTTTTTTCCATTTCATTGAAATGGTGAAAGACTTACATCATAAAAAGAATTTTCATTCTTAAGGGTAAAAATGAATATAGTTTGAACGTAAAGGAAAAATAATGACAATAATTCTTTAAAATAAGACACATCATGGATTAAGAAATTATACTCTGTTAAACATCCAAGGAACATCTACTGGGAGAAATAATGTTTGAAGTAGTTAATATACTTGTGATATTCACCATAAACATCTTCATGAAAATTTCAAAGTGAATGAATATTAGGGCAAATAATACTTGAGAGAGAGAGAGAGAGAGAGCGAGAGAGAGAGAGAGAGAGAGAGAGTTCATTAAGGATGTGTGGAAGTCAAGGGACAATTTCAAAGTCAGTTTTCTTTTTCTGGGCTTCAGGGATTGAACTCAAGCATCAGGTTCACACACAGGTTCCTTCACTGGTGTAACCCACTCGCCATCTCACTAGATCAAATTTTGGCAGTTACTCAGGAAAAATAAAAGAACAGCAGCAACAACAAAAATCCATGAAAATGACTACCTGAATTTTCCAAGTCAACTCCCAATCGCTGTGAAAAATTTTATAAGTATGACTCTTTCATGAAAGTTCTTCGTTAAAGGAATTTTGAACTATTTAAGTTCCAAGATAACATTATAAAGAAGTTGAAAGTAATTTCATAATGTTAAAGTAAGATAATTATTACTTTAAAAAAAAACCCAAATCCTCAAAACGCTTTCAAGGGCTGGAAGATGGCTCAGGGGTTAAGATTCTGCCCCACAAACAGAAGGTCCTGAGTTCGGATCCCAGATCCCATGTTAAAACCACACAGGGACACACAGTGCCCTCTGACACACACACGCCCACAAAAATTAAGTAAATAAATAAATAATGGACTATTGAACTAAAAAAAAAAAAGCTTTCAATTACCCCAACTCATACCATTTATTCCCACTGTAAAGAAGACCAAAACTAAATGAAAATGATCATAGTTTAACAAGTTAAAGTGAAGAGCAGAATAATTATGCTTTGATGCTTTGCCTGGGAAATACTTATCGTAAGAATAGCATTAAAAACTAGTAAAGAAATGTAAAGCAGCTTTAGGTAAAATTTTCTTTTTTCTACCAACAAATCACATAATATAGTGACAAACATATTAAATTAATTTTTATAAGTTTTTAGATTTCAAAGGAAAAAAAGTATCACCTGCAAAAGGTGACAGGGAGTTTTTTTTCTAGAAGCAATTCTTGACAAATAGGGCAGACATCCTCTGATCCAACATCTTTTTGTTTAATATGCCCATCTTCTTTCACCTGTTCATTTTTGTAATTTGATTCTATTTGGGGAGTTTGAACACGATGTATTCCTCTCAGCAAGTCATTTATTTCTCCTTCCACAAGACCTAACTGGAAAGCAGCTAGTGAAGAACAGCCAAAAATTAAAAACTGGGCAGCAAGTTCGGAAAGACAGAAATGTGATAACATAGGCTGACCTAGAATTTTGTTTCAGAGATAAAAAGACAGTGCTATTTGGATCATTGTTTTGATAATTCTCTGTTTTTCTGTCAGAGACAAAAAGATCAGAAAGGAGTCATTTGTAAGAGGAAGGAAATGAACTTTCCCCTCCTTCTACTGAAAAGAGCTTAAGCAATGAATGCGTGATTTGGGATGTGATGAGGTATACCCTGGGATTGGTCTGATGGCCATGCTTCATATTTTGATTTATTTCTGTGACTAAAAGTAAATGCTTTATAAATACACAACAACACTAAATATGTTTAATTAGACAACAATAATATGCGTAAAGGGGAAACAGGCATCTCAGTAGATAGTGGAGTTGGTATTTGTTTGATGAACCAAAGAATGAATGGATAATGGGAGAATAAGATTATGTATACCTCTTTTTCTAATTCAGAATTGTGTCCCTAGAAAAGGGTGTGTTATTAGCCACATCCTTTTCAGATCTGCTCCATGTTCTGTGTGCAGCCTGTTAAACATTATATTGCCTGTACCTTCAGGATGTGGATTTTTAAATTCTGTGTTTTCTCCATCCTGCTCACTGGCAAGAGACAGATTGCCAGGGTTTGTGCTCTGATTTGAACACCTTGGAGGTTTTCCTCACTGTCTATCCCTGTGTCCCTTCCCCCTTGCCCCTGCTAAGTATTGCTTTCAAGAGGGTGAAAGCTCTTTTTCTAGAAAAATTTCTAATACTGAAAACACGGTGAATACAATATTTATACTTCAATACAGAAACCTCTGTTTCTTGTCTAAGGTGGTGTGGCAGGTGGACTGTGGGAGAAGGATTCATACTTGAATTACCCAGTGCTGGAGGGAGGAAAGCTATTTGCTATAGAGACACAACATCTGCTCTCTTTAAAAAAAAAGGGGGGGGGAGAATGAACAAAGATTGTGCATTTGGGAATGAAGATTATTTAGCCAGCAGCAGAAAACCTGAAGGATTAAGCTTCATCAAAAAAGGTGTGCAGACATGCGCACACACATACATGCACAATTGAATAAATAGTAAATAATAAAAAAAAATTAAAAAAGACCTTTAAAAAAAGGTGTGCAGAAACTGCTCCATGTGGTGCTGCATGGAGGAAAGATAAAAGGAAGAAATATAGCATCGTGAAATTAATTTGCAAAAACTGATGCATGAGACCTAACAAGTATATTTTGAAAAGAACAAGATACCTAGCCTTGTCTGATACCACAGTCTCTCAGCACAAAGCAAATATTTATGTTCTTATGAAAATGAGGTAAAGTGTTCATTTCATAAGTTTCATTCGCTGTGCATGCTTCATTCTTACTTTCCTTCACTATTCTGACTCTGCTGAAATTTGCAAAGTGATCTTCCATTGTGTCATTTGTCCTTGGAACTTCACATGTGAATATCCTTTGGCTACTTATTGGGATGAAACTGACTATTCTTAACTATTATGAGGACTAAGCTTTGCAAATATGTTCCTTACTTATGTTTTTCCTTATGGCTTTATTAAATTTTGCTATGCACATGAATTATTTTGTACTGTTACAACTGAACTATTTCTTCTTCTCGTGTGTATTATTTAATGCCTTGAAAAAACTGTCTTTCCTCTGTAGTAGTGATAATCTTTGGATCTTTTTCTTTCAATTTTTCTATTGTTTCTCTTATTCATTAAGGCATCTCTATGTGATTGTATCAGTACAAACTAGAAGTTGATAGTATGAATGGATTAATTTCATGTCACTTGCCATATATTTGCTTCAGTGAGTTAGTGAAAACCAATCTTTTTGGTCTTGGTTATAAGAAAGAATGACAATAAGAAAAATATGTTAAATGAATAACAGTATATGGAATGATATGTTTTATTGGTGCTTATCTTTTTTTGATTTTAAAAGTTATTTGGAGGTATATTATATGTATATAGGAAGTTTGCACATAACATTTTAATTTAACTTAGTAAGGATGGACAGAGTATTAAGAAATTTCCTCTGGCATTCTCCCATTTTTTATGAAATTATGGAAATACTAGCATGCAAAAATATGTCCACAAAAATGTGCTGTTAAAGATAAGTACTATTAAACATGAATCAGGAAAACACATATAAGAATATTAATATACTTTTGAAATCATTATAGACTAGTGAAAAAAGTATTTTAATAACCAATTGAACAATTGAAATGAGAAGCAGACATAAATTTATTTAATGTGTCTATTCAAAAATGTAATAAATGCAATGTTAGGCAAAGGAAATAATTGAAGAGAAAGTTTAACAATTGAAGAATGTAAAAAGAGAATTCAGCACCTTAATAAAGGAGGTTAATTTGATATGCTGCATTCAGTGGAATATTAGGTACTGATGACATTGTTGACAAAGAATACATAAGTTGATAATAGAAAGCACTAGAACATGCACAATAAAAGCAGAATACAAAATTCCAACAAATGCAGGATATAAA
Organism: Typhlomys cinereus; assembly: GCA_023101885.1. Classification (NCBI taxonomy): domain Eukaryota; kingdom Metazoa; phylum Chordata; class Mammalia; order Rodentia; family Platacanthomyidae; genus Typhlomys; species Typhlomys cinereus. The sequence continues at coordinate 6,263,486 of JALPQD010000020.1, forward strand.
TATGTATTTATATATGCGTATAAAATCCTAAAAGCAATGTTCAAAATGAAGCTATGTACATTTTATGAAAATGTTTTTTAACGTAGCTTTTATCTACCAACAATTTAATTAGAGAACAGATGGCATGTATTCATCATTGTATTCAGAACAAACTATTATAAGACAAATTTAGGTTTTGTTAGGAATACATTTATGAGAAAAAGAATTTTTGATGTTCAAAATCTTTATTTCAACAGGAGTTTTATAAATTTTGTAAATTAGTATGCAAGGCTAATGTAGAAGAACCTTAACATTGTGTTCTGATATTCAGAAAAACAGTAGCATCTGCCTTTAAAAAATACAAAGGAAAATATAACAAAATATTAGACTTATCTTTAAGAAGTTGCTATTTTGCAACTGAAGACATTGAAATATGAGCAATTCACATGATTCAACTTATGAAAAGACCCTAGCATTGTTCCTGATGGCTGTGCACTCCAGAAAGTTGTACTGCCTAACACTGGAGCTACTAGCTGTGTGAAGCTTTTCCTATACTTGGATTAACTAATGTGGATGAAAAACTGAGGTTTAAATTTGGTATAATTTGAAATTGTACGGGTAAATCTATAATTGCTGAAAGTTTTATTAATGCGTTTTGGTATAAAGCAAGTCTGTTTTTTCTCTTTATTTTTAACTAATGTACAAAGAAATTTTCATGCATAAGACTATGTGCAAATCAAATACTTCAATGCAAATACTGTGTTTGAACACAGATCTGCAGTGAGTGTAGCACACAGTAGATTGTGAACACAGAATGAAAGTAAACTTGGTCATACTTTCTATTCCAATTACATAATCTTGATAACATGTTGATGTATTGGGCTGGCTTGAAATACATTATCAAAATTATCTCTTTTTAATACTTATTTTATAGCTCATCTTAAATTTCCATTGGACAGCCTTAGTATGGAAACCTGTGTAAAGAATAACAAGAATGAGACTTTTGGAGGAGGTCACTTAATGTTGAAATGGAACAGAAAATATGTGTAAAGATTACACAATTTTGACACCATGTATAAAAATATTTGAAGGGAGGATTAAACAGAGTGGCACGTCAATAAGATCCTTGCATTTGTGTAGATTATAGAGGATAAAGCACAGAGCACAGGCTTTGGAAAGAGTGAAGCACTCCAGAGAAGCAGCAGAGGCTTAGGAAAGCTGAACAATGGTTAGAATGCCAGAGGCAGGCACATGTAACAAATAGGTAGGTGTAGATAACAGGACTTGCAGAGTCATTGGACAGAAAGAAGAGAATGGGAGGGAAGTCAAGGGGGGAGAAGGATGGTCCTGTGGTTTCTAGGTATAGAAAGGAAATAAAAAGGAATGTCAGTATGTGCTACAGAGAGCAAAAGCCTGAGAAATCTGGTGTTCAAAATGCTTGTGATGCTTCAAAAATGAGCTATACCGAGGGAAACTGGAAATACTCCCCCTGCTGTAAAGATGTGGAAATCAATGATGTAGACTTAACAGCTAAAATATCTAAATGGACAGACAATGAGAGAATATGGCTGAGAAACAAGAGGAAATTCTCTGTTAAAGACTAATGCTAATCTATGTTTAGCATAACATTGAAATTTGTTTATATAATACTTGGGAATGAGTTGAACTTGCCTATTACATGGAACACTTGAAAAATATTGAAAAGCTGTTTGTCACTTTGGCACTGCATGAATACTATGAACATTTATTAAAAATTAATATTCAGTTCTTAGATTAGGCCAGCATAGATAAAGCAATTACCTGATAATGGTATATATTTATATTTTAGCAAGTTATTTTTAAAATAAAAAGTACTAATTTAGATGATATATAATAAAGCAATTTCTTTCTCTTATATTTTTGAGGACTTTGAAATTTAGCATTATACAACTATCTGCCTGAACATAAACACAATTTAATTGCTACATAAAAGAGTTTTACTTTTTTTGCATAAAAATTTCAAAAACATTTTTGTATGAAACTACAGGAAGAGAGAGAGAGAGAAGTATAACGAAAGAAAAGAAAGAGAAAGAAAGAAAGAAAAAAAAGAAAGAAAGAAAGACGGAAGGAAGGAAGGAAGAAAGGAAGAACGGAAGACAGGAAGAAAGGAAAACAAGAAGAAAGGAAGGAAGAATCCATAATAGAGTATTAAGCATTACTTTGGATATGAGGGAAATAACTTTCTTTCAAAGTGCTTCGTTTTTTTTCAATAAAGTATTTTGAGTTTGAAAATGCCATATAAAACTGTTATTCACAGAAAAATAAACATTGAAATTCTGAATTTTTAAATAAAAAATTCTTCCACTTAAAATTAGTAAATATAAAAAAAAAACAAAAAACTTACATTCGTGATTCCTCGGAAGCTTGAATATTTTCAACAGCACCCTAATAATCAAAAGTAGACAAAATGAAAATATTCATTATTGGTATAACCTCGAAAGCTATTTTTTAAAGTTGAGAATGAATATAACTTAAAATTCATCAGTTTTCTGTTGTAATGGTGGTTGGGTTTTAAAATGAGCAAATGTGAGAAAAAGCTTGATCCATAGACACAAATGACATCTATTGTAATGGGACTTAACAGAAAGAAGGAGAATCCATTTATTTCCTAAGACAGTCCTTCAGAAAACAGAATTTAGTGACTTACAGATGAAGTAACCTTCAGGATAGAGCTCTAAATGACTATTTTTCCATGTCTACCATCTTAATGCATATTAGAAGACTTCACATTTCAAAACCTAAAATGAAATATGACTTTTTAATATTTTGTTTGTTTGCTTGTTTGAGAGAGAGAGAGAAAGAGAGAGAGAGAGAGAGAGAGAGAGAGAGAGAGAGAGAGAGAGAGAGAGGTAGAGGCACACATGAACACATGAGCTAAGTAGACATCTAAGGATTCAGCTCAGGTAGCCAAGCTTACACAGGCACCTATCCTGCTGAGCTCTCTCACAGGCCCAAAAATGTGATTTTTTAAAAGGCAGGAAATAAACATTAAATTCTTTTATACAATATAGTAAATATATTTCTGTGTACTAAATGCTTCGATTTAGCTCCTAGTTATAATACCAGAGTGGGTTTGAATCCATTCAGTCAGCATGTTAAAATCTGAAAAATAGACCTTGCCTTACCATGAAAGGACAATGGAAAGGCCTAGGGTCAGCATGATCATAATGCCACCCTGCAAAGCTGTAGACTCCTTTCTGTTAGCTATAGCCAATAAAGAGCAACCAAATGAAACAACCTAAAATTTGGTAAATAAAGGCAATTAGAAAATAAAGTGCACTGTGCTAAGAGTAAACTGTAATGAAAAACATTAAAAATACAGTATATACACTTTCTTTAATTTTTGTTTCTTTTTTTCTTCCAAATGAAAACTGCAAATAGTAATACTCTTTATTTAGCATTACTATAATAATTATTGTCATCTATTTTTTTGTGCCTTCAAACACATTCTGTAGCCAAGGCCTTAAACTCCCAGTGCTCCTGACTCCCTAGCCTATTTGCTGGGACTATAGATGTATACTATTTGAATACACGTTACATATAAAAATACACCAATTTGTTGGTGTGAGTACAGAAAGGTGAAGCGAAAATGATTCAAGTTCATTATAGGTTCAGCTGTGGATTGTTGAGAATTTCATACTCATTTCTATCTCAAAATATTCATATACTGTATTCATTGAAAGGGAAAAATTTCTGAAACCCATCCAAAATATGCCAGTATAAAAACAGTGAACATTTCCAGTGTGGTGCCTACATGTAGAAAACAATGTAAATTTCAAGACAATGTGTTTCAGGAGACTTTGAAGATGTTGAAGGAAGTGATATCACAAACTTAAGTGAAATTTGTGCACATAATAATCTAGGAATTAATTTTTTCTACTTAGCATTACATTATTTTTAAAATTTATAAAATTTTTATGTGTGTATGTATGTGTGTGTGTGTGTATGTGTGTTTATCAGAAGACACTGTACTGTATGTCCCTATGAAGGACCAAGGGTGACTTCAGGAATTATCCTGGATAGCTTCTACCTCCTTCTTGCTTTGCTCTGGGATTTCCCAGGCTCTTCGCATCAGGGTCAGACATGCAGGCTGTAGCCATCATTTCTTCCTGGGATTTTTTTTACACGAGACCTCGGATCTGAACTCAGGACTTTCTGCTTGGGAAGATAGAGTCTTAACCCCTGAGCCATCTTTCTAGCTCCACATGATTAAATATTTATCAATTTAAACTTTATTCAGTTTTCAGAATGAAAGATATTCTTGAAATGTTTTGGTCAGTTGTGCCCATTTCATCTTTACAAGCCCCAACACCAAATCTCCTTAGTTTTGCAGTACTTAAGCCACGAAAAAATATAAGGTATTTTTCTTCGTGTCCCATCATTATTGTTAAAGACACTTACCAGCATATGTGTTTACAGAGTTCTTCTCCTTTCATAAAGGTGGGGCAGTTGCAAACATGAGGATTTCCTAGTAAAACCTTTAAAAGAAAAATGCACACTTAAAACATTTCCAGAGTTAGGACAGAGCTAAGTTGAGCTATAATGCAATTAAAAGGGAGCCAAAGAGGTAATTTGGTTTAGAGTTTTTGATTGAACAGAGAGACATCTGTGAAACTTCAACTTGGTCCTACATTTCAGGTGATGTTCCATGTCTTTATTCGTTGCATGGATTAATAACTTCCATTCTGAGTTCACAGAGTTCATATTCTTTGTACATTGAAGAGGGCACTACACTGTGTGTCCCTACCGAGGACCAAGGGTGACTTCAGGAATCATCCTGGATAGCTTCTACCTCCTTCTTGCTTTGCTCTGGGATTTCCCAGGCTCTGCCCACTAGATCTAAGTGTAAAAGCTTTCATCCAAACTCTTAATTCCTTAAGAGGTGGAGTTAAACACCTCTGAATTTTTTATTTTATTCAAAACAATGTTGGCTTTTATTAAAGCCATATAAGTTATGGAAGCAGTTAAATTCAGAAAGAATGACTTGGGCAAAGTATAGAGTAAAAAATCTTATTCAGTACTCTAAAACATGAGACACTGAATTTTCAAAGGCTACTTGAGTTGTGTTGTAGTAAATGATTTTTGACAGATGGGAAATGTAAACATCAAATATCTGTCCTCTTTCAGAAAAATAAAAGGAACTTCTATCTGTCAAGCCAGGTCCAACGCATCAATATTTAAACTTTCCTTTAATAAGACTGAGTTATAGTTTTAGAGTGAATAAAGAGAAGCTGATCTTAATGAGCAAATGTTTAGCAGATTTTAGGATTTCCAATATGCAAAGAGCAAGCCGAACAGTCAAATAATGCCTCTGACATTTAAGTCTTAAAGGTCAAGGTTCAAAGTCTGACAAGAGTCCTAACCACTATCAAAAAAACTTCTCTGGTGATGCAATTTCTTTCTGCAATGTGTCTGGAGCACTTGCGGCAGGATCACTGGGGTGGGTCCCAGAGCTGTGTGTGTGCATGTGTGTGTGTGTGTGCGTGTGTGTGCTGGGGGAGATCCTGGGAGGCGACCAGGGGTGGGGTTGCAGGGGAGTCGCGGTGGTTACTCGGAAGTCCCCGTTGCCCGGCTCCTCCTCCCGCAGCAGGAAGCCGGTGGGGCCCGTCTGCCGCACGAGGTAGATGCTGCTGCTCAGCGCCTGGTCCTGCTGCCGGCTGAGGCCGTCGCTCAGGTGTCTTCGCCGTTCCGAGGCCTTGAGGCCTCCGCGAAGCATCGAGCCTGTGTGCTGGTGGAGGCTTTCTGCGGCGCTGGAGGGTCACTATGGTAACGGCGTGCGGTGGTTGCCTTAGTGACGGCTCGGTTCCCAGACATCCCGGCTTGCTTTGCGCAGTTTGAGAGCTGGCTGGTGACCAGGACTCAGATCATGTTAGCCATCGCGTCCACCTGCTGTTCTTCTCCACGTCTCATCTTTTCTACCCTTCGTTTTCCTTCCTTCCTTCCTTCCTTCCTTCCTTCCTTCCTTCCTTCCTTCCTTCCTTCCTTCCTTCCTTCCTTCCTTCCTTCCCTCCTTCCTTCCCTCCCTCCCTCCCTCCCTCCCTCCCTCCCTCCCTCCCTCCCTCCCTCTCCTCCTCCTTCCTTCCTTCCTTCCTTCCTTCCTTCCTTCCTTCCTCCCTCCCGCCCCCTTCCTCCCCTCTTCCTTCCTCCCTCCCCTCCCTCCCTCCCTCCCTCCCTCCCTCCCCTCCCCCTCCCTCCCTCCCTCCTGCCCC
>JALPQD010000020.1:6274212-6290425 GCA_023101885.1 Typhlomys cinereus
TCTACCTTCGTTTTCCTTCCTTCCTTCCTTCCTTCCCTTCCTTCCTTCCTTCCTTCCTTCCTTCCTTCCTTCCTTCCTTCCTTCCTTCCTTCCTTCCCCTCCCCCCGCCCCCTTCCTCCCTCTTCCTTCCTCCTCTTCCCTTCCTCCCCTCCCCTCCCTCCTCCCTCCCTCCCTCCCTCCCCCTCCCCTCCCTTCCTCCCTCCTGCCCCCTTCTTCCCTCCCTCTTCCTTCCTCCCCTCCCCCTCCCTCCCTCCCCTCCCCCTCCCTCCCTCCCTCCCTCCCTCCCTCCCTCCCTCTCTCCTCCCTCCTTTCCTCCTCCCTCTCTCCTTCCTTTCTTCCTTGTCTGGTATGTTGCCACACTAATGTGTCAAGTTAAAAAGAGAAAGCACAGATCGGGGTAGACAGAGCTGCAGTCTAGCTGGAAGGCTTTTGTCTTTGTATCTGTCAGTTAAGGTCTTAGAAACGTTTTTATAACCAGATGACTACCACATATGCTTCCTTCATCTCTTAAAATGTTGTTGACAGGGATAATATTTTGCAAATGTTAAACTGGGGAATTGAAAATTCCCTTTAAATTTCCTGCATTCCTCTGCCTAATGCTTTTTAAAGGCATATTGTCTCAGGGAGGTGTCTGCTAGAAACAAAGTGGTTTAAGTTTCTTGGATTGATAAGTTTAAGTGTCATACATGAATTTTTGCACAATTGACTGTGAAAGACAGGAGTTCATAAAGTACTGTACCCATCTCAAGATGTGTTGATGAAGACACATCACACATTAATCACAGGACATGGAGAAACAAGCTAGAACTGATCTGGGACGTTCTGCTTTGTTGGCCAGTTTTTTCATAGTATCAGAAAGTCTGGTACATGCTACCAAGAGAGCAAAGAGTCAACAGTCTCACACAATTATGACTGCTGTAAGCTACTAAAATAACTACTCTGACAAGACATGACCATTCAGGGAACAGTGACATGAATGCTGTGGGTTACCTAGTGATTTTTTATTGCATTTAAGGTCCTTTTTTCCTGTGCAGAAAACACAGGCATGGAGCTATAAGCCAAAAACATATGGAAAGGGAGCAAGCTGCTAGGGTTTAAACATGAGTATTTAATAGTAAATTGACAAGTAAACGCTTATCATTACATGCATAGAAGCTCTCAGTACTCTACTAAGAATCATTCTTTTGCTGTGGAAGGTGTTTAATGCAGAGAACCAGAACTGGGCAATGTACAGAGAATAAGTGAGTATTGGATTGCTTGGCTCTACCTAAACAGGACATTGAAATCAACCCCTGTACCAAGGATCAGAAAACCTTGTGGAAGAGGGTAGAAGAATGTAAGAGCCTGAGGGTAGGGAGGGATGCTTCCAGAAGGTCTCCTGTGGTCATGAAAGGCTGACACTTAAGAACTCACTACAGTGATGTCTACTTCCATGAAACCTGTAAAATAGTTGGACAGTCAACATTTCATCATGAAAAGGGAAGATCTCAAGAGACACTGTACCTCCCTGAGTCTTCAAGGGTCAAGACTGTCAAGGGTTGTTTCCAGGGAGGAGAAGGGGAGCTGCTTTCCTCAGTGAAAGAGCGTAACTGAAGTCAGTGGAGGAGAAAGCTGCTCATCATGGATGTATATGTGTTGGGGTGGACCTATGTGGAGTGATGAAGTATTAAGATATGCTAGACTTTGAGGGGTCAATAGTGTGTTGGTCATTGCACAGGTCATGCAAAGTCCTATTATGATTGCTTCTGCCTTAACTTGTGTGTAGTATCTTGCATATCGTTGCTCCTCCTCATTTTTAGGCTCTTACAATCTTACTGCCCCCTCTTCTGCAAATTTCCCTGAGCTTCAGAATGGGGAGAGATTAGGCTGGCCTAGTTCCAGGTGGTTGATATAAAGTCTCTGATGTTCTGAATTATAGTTTGTTGATTTTTTTTTTCAGTTTTGCTGCTCCTGCAATGCCGTTGGCTCCATCCTGATGGGTATTGGATGTCACCCCCTGGCCAGAGATAAAAAAGCTGTTAAATTAGAGTCTTATTATAAGAGTATATTCAAAGGTAGATGGAATAAAAGTAGGAGACCACGGTGAGGGGGGAGTCAGTTTCCCATTGCAAAATGGTTACTTTCTATCTGCCAGATTCTGAAGAGATCATACCCCCTCAGTTGCAAGTAATCAGGGAGGAAAGTCTGTGAACTTAACCAGATGTCTCATCGCTTACTTGCAGTCCTTGATGGTGGCCTATTTTTTTCTGAGCTCTTAAGTGTGTTGTCTGTCATACTGAAGAGCCCTCATGTTAGAAGAAGAAACTCATAGCTTATGACACAAATATTTTATTTTATGTGACTTCTCTGGGTCACTAGTCACTAGTGTGCTAGAAGTCATTTTTTTCCATCCTTCCCCTGATGGTGCAGCTCACAGAATCAGGGTAAGAATTACAGTCCTTTGTAGACAAGGTTCCAGGGCACAAGTTCAGTGTACATGTTCACGTATCTCATGCCTCTGGCACAACTGTCTTCAAGTGGCACACATCAGCGTTCTAACTTTGCTTCTATCACTTTGTAAGAATTTAATATTTTTTGACATAAAAGAGTCAAGTTAAGTCAGATATTTTTGCTGTAGTTGCCAACTGTAGTTTGAAGTCTCTGAATGCTACTTTAAAGAAAGGTACAATGCGAAAGGTGTGATCTAGGCCTTCCAAGGAGGCCTGATGTCTTAGGGAGGCCGACTTCGGTACATTATAAAACTGATGATAATGTTAGCTGTCTTAAAGTCATCTAGTCCTCTCACCTCACCGGATGCTTGGAGGTTACCATCATAGAACATTTATGTACTGCTGCATAATGAAATTGTCAGTGAACAGTTGTGGCTTCCTGCTATCAAAGCTCTCATTCTGAGTCTCAAACATTCTGTAGATCAAGCCCTACCAAAGCCTATCTCTATGATCACCCCTCTTTCAAAATTATCATGTGCTCTCTTAATTATTCATTACAACAAGCTCTGTGGTTCCACGTAGCTTGAGGAAGCCTCTGAGTTTTTTTCATGCTCAAATGCGTAACTAAAGTGACACTATAGACCAACTTGCTTACTGCAAAGAAGAAGGAATGGGTCTGAGGCATCACATCTGGAAGCCTTAGAAATGCATGGGCTACAGAAAACAGAAAGAGGATAGACAATGAGCCCCATAGCTTGGGTTAGATAAGGAGGAAGACCAAGGTGGAGGATTATGTTGAGGGCATATCTAATTATGCTAGTTGGTGGTGCTCATGGTACTTTCAATGCAATGAGGCTTTCTTTATGTTTCATAGCTTTTTTTTTCTCAAGAAAGAAGCTTTAGTTAACGTGAAACTGAAAATATTGAGTTAGATATAACTAAGAGTTTTGACAATGATTTGTACATTTTTTAGAGGTGCAAATTTGAGTAAAATTTGAGTAACTTAAAGTTATGATGTCTACAAAATAATTAGCTGAAAAGGCAAACAGTAAAACTCTCCAAATATTATCTTTGGTTGAGTTGCATTGTGGCATGCCTACACCAATGCTGTTAGTATATTTTGGCTCTCCTTATTCAGTGATTCAGATGGGAAAAATATTTATTAGCTGGATAGAGATACAAAGTTGCTTCTTGATAAGTTAAAAGTATGAATATAATTAAGTTATCTATCCAAACACTCTTGCGTTATAGTAAAGGAATGCTTTGAAAGGCATGTAACTGCAAGTACCAAGAGGAATCAGAATGGAGATAGCAGCAACATAATTCTGGAAAATGGAATAACTGATGAAGGATTGTATGGTGAACAAGTTTAATTTCAAAAGTTCCAAATTAGCCTAAGGATTTACGGGATCAAATTCCTTAGTCAACTGAGGGTCTCAAGATATAATATTGTAAACTAAGTTAACTTAGTAACTATTGTTAACTAAGTTGCTTAGGAAGGACTTATATCCTTGTTTTTCCCCTTTCTCACTCTGAGACCGCAGGTAGGCAACTGTATCCACATAATAAAGTTATTGATTTATTATTTGAAGAATATAAAATAAAAACATTAAAAAGCACCAAGCAGAAGTGAAGGTAATTTTTACCAAATTGGATAGTTATTCAATCTGCAAATTTTGAGTCTGGGAACTAGAGAGGTGGCTCAGGGGTTAAGCCTCTGCCTTGCAGTCGGAAGGTCCTGAGTCCGGATCCTAAACCCCACATATAAACGCCAGGCGGAATTGGGGGCGGCCTGCGTTTCTGGTCCTGGTAGGGCGGAGCCTGTGAATCCCGGGGCAGAGTAAACAAAGAGGAGGTAGAGGCGGCCCATGGTGGTTCCCGAATTTGCCCGTGGTTCTACACACACACACACACACACACACACACACACACACGCACGATTGAATAAAAAAATTTTTTTTGAATCTGAATTTCACCACCTACTCTACAGCTAGATAGCTGTTTTTTTTTTTTTTTTTGTCAGCTTTACTTCATGCTAACAAAATTCTGGAGGCAATGAACATATACAGAGAAAAGGATTGCTTAGGCCGTTAGTTTTGAGCTTCTATATCTAAGATCCGAAATCAATTGAGAGTGTGCTGGCTTGCAGTGTCAGGAAGTGGAGCGGAGCAAAACTGCTCACCTTGTGGCCTGGAAGGAAAGAAAAGATAAAAGGCTCTCACGACTTTCTTCCACAGCAAATCCCTAATAACCTAAGTGCCTCCCATTGATTCCTACCACCCAGACCACGGTCCTCAGGAGCCTGCCTTGGACACGTGGATGTTTGGAGAACACTTAACGCCTAAATTGTAGCACCAGTTGTTAGGCATTTACCTTCTAGAAAAAGATTGAGTGCTGGGGCTGGAGTGGTGGCCCAGGGGTTGGACCTCTGCCTTGCAGGCTGAAGGTCCTGAGTTCAGATCCTAGATCCCACGTATAGACGCTGGCCGGAAGCGGGGGCGGCCTGTGTTTCTGGTCCTGGTAGGGCGGAGCCTGTGAATCCCGGGGCAGAGTAAACAAGAAGGAGGTGGAGGCGGTCCATGGTGGTTCCCGAATTCGTCCGTGGTTCTACACACACATACACATACATACATACACGCACACGCACAATTGAATAAATAAGAAAAAAAAAAAAAAGATTGAGTGCTTTTCTAGTCCAAGGAACTCCGTGATGTGGCCTGACTGGATCAACTGCAGTAATGTCCAGAGTCTGAAGGCCTGACCTGTTCACACTGAGTTTTTTTTTTTTTTTTTATTCAATTGTGCGTGTATTCGTGTGTGCACGTGTGTGCGTGTATGTATGTATGTATGTATGTATGTGTATGTGTGTGTAGAACCACAGACGAATTCGGGAACCACCATGGACCGCCTCCACCTCTTCCTTGTTTACTCTGCCCCGGGATTCACAGGCTCCGCCCTACCAGGACCAGAAACACAGGCCGCCCCCGCTTCCGGCCAGCGTCTATACGTGGGGTCTAGGATCCGAACTCAGGACCTTCTGCCTGCAAGGCAGAGGCTTAACCCCTGAGCCACCTCTCCAGCCCCCACACTGAGTTTTAAAAGTGGCATCCACTCTCAAACATGAGATAGAAACGAAGAATTAGAAATTATAAGAGTTCAAGTACTAGAAACATGAAGACTTGGAAGAAACAAAAACATCGAAATTCTCATATTTTTAGAGAGATGTGTATTAAATTTATGAAAACAATGCAGTAGGAAATTAAGAGAATGTAACAGATCTTTGAAAACAAATTATGACAAAAGAGAACCTTAGAGAACTGAAAGAACTGAGGAAATCTCCCTAAAATAAGGCAAATAAAACCCAGCTCTTACCACTGAAACCAAAAAAAAAAAAAAAAAAAAAAAGACGCAGAATTCAAATTACAAATTGTTGTGAAAACAGAAGAGCTTCATTATCTAATTAATAGAGAATATTCAAAAGAGAACAGAGAAAAGGTTTAAAACATAGAAGAAATGTGTTGAGAATACTTTCCAGAATGGAAAAAGGCTAAACTTACTGATCTGCAGGTCTCATTAAGTGTAAGGTGTCTGGTGTGAGTGGGTTTAGGTCGGACATCAAGCTATCTATGGGAGTAACCTCTATATATGGCCAGTTAAGGGCATTATACTATGTGCTGTGCATAGGAGTCCTGAGCTCTGTATTAGGGACTGTGAATGTGTAACTTCATGATTATGGGGGCTGAGAGAGAGAGAGAGAGAGAGAGAGAGAGAAGAAGAAGGAAGAAGAGCAAGAAGAAGAGGAGGAAAAGGAGAAAGAAGGGGGTCAGGGCGAGGAAGGGAGGGAAATTGATGGAAACACATGGGGCATTTTATAGTCAGGGCGAGGGGGAATAAATGATCTGGGGGTAAGATTACTTTTTTGTTTTAAATTTCTCAGCAACTATTCTCAAGATGTAAGCCAAAGAATAATCCTGTCATAATTCTAAGGAAAGCAATTTCTAACACAGAGTTCTATACCTACCCAAACTCAATGCTGTGGTTTGGGTGTAAAAGGCTCCATTACCTGCAAGGTCATATGCTGAAAACTTAGCTGTCAGATGAAGGGCTGTGGGAAAATGATGATGACATAGGAGGTGGTGCTTCCTTGAAAACTAGTCAAGGGTGCACCCTTGCAGAGATCTTAATCTCACCCTTCTCCTCTCTTCTCTCTGTTTCCTGGCCCCCATGAGATGAGCAGTTTTTCGCCACCTGTTTCTCATGACATTCTGCCTTGTCACTGAACCAGAAGTGGAGATTGAGACCAAAATTTCTGAAAATTTGAGCCAACTAAATCTTTCCTCTGGGCTAGAGAGATGACTCAGGGGTTAAGAGTCTGTCTCACAAGCAGAAGGACCTGAGTTTGGATCATGGATACCACATAAAAATGCCAGGAGAAAATGGTGGCAGCCTGTACTCTCTGTCTCTAGAAGGCAGAGCCTGGGAAATCCCAGAGCAAAACAAAAAGGAAGTAGAAGCAATCCAGGACTCTTGAAGTCATCTTTGATACTCCACACACATAATGCCTTTTGATAACACATACAAACACAACACAACACACACACACACACACACACATGCACGCATGAGCGCGCACACACACACACACACACACACACACACGCTCAAATTAAAAAAAAATCCTTACTCTGTTTATATTAACCTTTTCCTCTGGTATGTTGTCCCAGAGATTGAAAGATAATAGATATATTTATTTTTGTGCAGGTAAGAGAAAAATCATTTGACATGCAAAAAATTCAAATATTTATCTCCTGTCAATTTTTTTGCCTTCCTTTAGGATTTTACTGGGAGCATGTGCTTTACCTAATTGTAGATAAACAAATGAAAAGAAAGACACAGCCACAGAGAATCCCACAGGAGATGCAGATGGAGGGAATGATTTTTTTGTGTGTATAAGTAACCCAGAGTGAAGAAGTTCAGAAAGCTCCAGAAGGTTTGTCATTTTCAAGAAGATGAATTTGACAGAATATATGATGTGCCAAAAAGTACTGTGAGGAGGTTTTAAAGGATTTTGGTTAGATCAACAAGAGATGCAGAATATTAAGCAGCACACTTTGCTAGTCCTCTTTACTAAACTTCCTGAATGTGACTAATGCCCAACCTGTCAGGACCACTTTTAGAGCCTGGACGTCTGTCCTGCCTCCTGTTTGTCATGTTGAGATGTTGCTTAGCACATCAATCATCCTAACTTGCTGGAACTGAAAGTGGTGGCCAGGAAGTTGGGCCATTAGCACTAAATTCTTTATGGAAGACTAAAGCCAGACAAAAATTGGTGGCTAGACTGCTTCCCTGCCTCACTCCTGACTATCCTGACATGCAGATTCTGAAAATGTCCCTGGGGATTGAAGTCTATCACTGTATTTGATACTAAGACAAGACTGCTCCATGAGGCATACCTTGATGCCACCTTGAACTTGGGCTGGTAGCCAAGACAACTAGAACTGAACAGTCACATCTATAGTAATAGTAATGGATCTATTGGCATGCCCCTAATGGGTGGAGGAGGGGAGGGTTTCAATTTGGATTCTAGCTATTGTGCTTCATTTCTGGCTGAAGGTCATCTTGGGAGATAATAGAGTATACAAGAAGCAGGTTATATTGGAAGTAGTGTTTCCTGATGCAGTTTCTGAAAAGGGGTAGGACTTAGTGGTGGTATAGCTCTTTTGGAATACCTGTAATGCTGTGTTAGTAACCTCTCATCCATGTTCTATAAGTAAGTAGCTTCTCACCCATGTTCTGTAAGTAACGTTTCACCCATGCTCTGTAAGCAGATCCAATAAACCATTGGTCTCACCATTGTGCACATCTGTGACATCTTGCTTTGTTTGTTGTTAGTGCTCCTTGGGTAGAACTGGTACCATTTGCATATCACCAGGAAGTGTTTTCAAAACATTCTTTCTCCTCTTCTTTTCCTATATGGGGTCTTATCCTACCTATTACCCTACCCCTAGCAGTTAAAATACTGGCATAGAGTTTTACCTTATAGTCTTTTATCTAGAGAATAGAGGCTTAGCGGGAAATAGACTTATACTTCTTCTATGACAATTAGTTCTGGGGGAGAAAATATTGCTGAAAAACGAAGAATGTAATTACAGTTTACTACCTACCTTTTCTGATTGCTATTGACATGTTCATGAGTGCTGACTAACTAGAAGTATAGTGCATCTCTTCCAAGAGATTGACAAGGAGGGGGATAAAAAGAAGCAAAATGCCTAACTTTCTGGTGGGAAGCAAATGAAACAATTTAAGGAGTGATCAGGAGGTACAAATCTAAAAAATAAAAAATAACTAAAATTATTTATACTTGTCTTTGGAAATAGGGTATGGAAGGATAGTGGCCATTTTTCTCTTAAAAGATTTATTAATTTAAAACTGTGATTAAAACAAACATGAAGAAAATCTGTTTGCTTTAAAGGAATTAATTTTCATCATATGTGTGTGTAGAACGTGTGTTAAAAACAAGATTTCCTGGCTGCCTTGAGATCCTATTTTCATTCCACTAGGTGTCAGCATAGCACTGTGAACGTGAATGTTGTATTCACCGTCATGAAACCACTCCTGTTCATAAACAGTTCCATTACCTCCTGAAGGGTGATATGAAACTAAAATTCGATAATGTTATCTTGTGCAATGTAATGATTATTGGCTACCTTGTTTTTAAAACATATTCAGGCCAATGTCAGCTACTTAAATTAGTTAACTTCTGGTGCTCATCCACGTCAAGGGAACTGAACAAGAAAAGTTTTCATAGCACAGGAAAGACAGTAACGAGTACACTTCCTGTCTCTGTAGTTTAGGTTTTCAGGCAATAGCTTTTTTTATTCATAGTTTATGAAAGACATTTGACCTATGGGAAGATCAAAAGTATGGCGTCTTCACCTTCTGTTGTTTAGTTTATAAATATGCTTTAAAGGATATGAGCCATAATTGAGTAAATTAATGCCATAATGACTGATCAGCTTTCTTGTTAAGAGAAACTGTTGGGTAATTCATAAGCTGGTTATTTTTAACTTACCTCTTCCTGTCCCTACTGAA
Organism: Typhlomys cinereus; assembly: GCA_023101885.1. Lineage (NCBI taxonomy): Eukaryota > Metazoa > Chordata > Mammalia > Rodentia > Platacanthomyidae > Typhlomys > Typhlomys cinereus. Next base: position 6,283,734 of record JALPQD010000020.1, read on the forward strand.
AGTACAATCATTAGCTTTGGCTTCATGCTGAGTTGCCCTTTGCTTGTCTGAATAAGCTTCATCTTACATTAAGATAGAAAATATGACTAAATGATGGGGAGAGAGCTCAGTGGGTAATGTTACCTGCCTTATAATCTGACAGCCTTGAGCTCAATACCCAAAAGTACACACAGTGGAAGGAAAGCACTGACTCTCAAAAGTTGCTCTCTGACTTCCTCCTGTGCACCATCAAATCTAGGGCTTTTCTTTCTGTCCTCTCTCAAATAAGTACTTAAAACAGAAGAAAACTGTCTCTGAATTTGCAGTGTGAGAGGCCACAGCTAGCTAAATATTTGTGAAACTGTATCATTTGTTTCCGTCGTCCTTAGAATACAGACTTTTGTCATTTTCTTTCATGCAAAACTGTAGCATTTTAAAGGAAACATCATGGATGTTGCACTATTTTTCAAATGTCAGGACATAAAAATGCAGTAACATACAATTTTGGACATTTGTCTGGATGTAGTCAATATTGTCATGAGCGCAAATATATAAATATTAGTGCAAGATAATCTGGTTTGAATGAGATATTTTAAACCTCTTATTCATTACTGTTTGTCAGGTATGCTATTGTAATTTTTCTTTAAAATTTTCTGAAAATTCACAGGAAAATTCCATATCACTGGTAATTTTCATAGCAAGGGGCTTATTTTCAATGCTAATATGTTCACAGAAATTGTGCAATTAAAAACAAATATTAAATAATATAAAGATATAGCATAAAAACTTGTGAATGTGCGATTATTTCATACATTAGAGAAAAAAGTGGTAACGATGGGCAAACTATTTTATTTCCTTTTTGCTTAATTGTCAATAAATTTTTACCTAAATTTTATGTGGGACAAGTCTAAGATGGAGAAGATATTTGCACTTATACTAAAGCAAAATAACTGTAAGAGGCCTATCTATCTTTATATTTGTTTGCTGTAATTAGATAATCATCATAAAGTAATAAACATTGTAAGCATTGATAAATATGTTTAAAAGGTGAATTAAATAACCTGAAAGACAAGTGTTTTGCATTAAGAATTAATGTCTTGCTCACTTAATGGAAAAAAATCTCTTGGCAGAGAGATTGCTGGTGATCCATTTTTCAGTGGTGTTTGAAGAGTTATGGAAATAAACTACTTGTTGAATGCAGTGATGGCAGTAGCCAGCCAAAGACTCCTGAGTCCTGAGGGAAACTCTCAATGGGTTCTAACTTAGAAACCTTGATTGTAGCCTTCCTCACAAGCCAGGATTGTAGGAAGAGACACAATTTTGCAGGAGAGACAATTCAGATTTTGGGGTTTTGAGGCAGCATGGTAGACAGCAATGTGGAGTTATCATAGTTAGGCACAGGTGTCAACTTGACAGTTGAGGGTTTGAGCTCATTTGTAGAGAATTAGTGAGTTAGGCCCAGAGCAAACCTGCAGGAGATTGTCTAGCTGATGGAGAAGGTCCAGCCTATAGTGGGTGGGATTAGGCCCTGGAATAAAATACAGACAGCTAATTGAGAGAATTGGCAGTCTTGTGTACACTTGACCAGACATGCTGTCCGGCAAGTAAGGATCATCCCTCTCTCAGCCATTATGTAGAAATGGTATGGCCAGTTCCCTTGGCCCTGGTGTTGGTGCATGCTCTCCCGTCAAGCTGGACTAAGAACTGTAACCAGTAATCATAAGATTACTTGTTCCCTTAAGCCATTTGATGGTGCATTTATAGCAACCATGCAGGTGAACTGCAACAGGAGTCATTTAATAGGTACTGGTCAGTATGAGCATTTAGTGGGAATATTTGTGTTGGACACATGAAAATTAACCAGGAGGAAAGAAGAGAGGAAGTAGATGAAATCACCTGGGGAGACCCTTATTCAATGGGGGTAGAGAGTCAAGGGCAGGCATCTGGGCAAATCTCTATTTAATGAAGAGAGATGGGCTGGGTCAGGCATCTGTGGAAGATCAGATTAGAAAGGAAGGAATAAAGCAGTAGCCACAGAACAGAGTGGATTTCAAGAGAAATGGAGTGGTCACCAGAATCAAATACCCCAGGGAAGTCCAGAATTATAGGAAATAAATTTATTTATAGATTTGCTAGTGATCCATTTTTCAGTGGTGTTTGAGGAGTTATGGAAATAAACTACTTGTTGAATGAGCTAGCATGATGGTAGTAACCAGCCAAAGACTCCTTAGTCCTGACTTAGTAAAACTAATATGCCTATTTGCTTGTTTTATGAGACTGCATCAAGGATCCCATGTTGGACTAGAACTTGCTATGCTGCCAAAAATGACCTTGAACAACTGATATTCCTGCCTTCACCTCCAAAGGTGCAATTAAAGGCATGTTAATTACACTGTTAATCTTCTGATGGTAATCAAATAAAGGGTCTTATGCATCCTAGAGAAATACTCTGTCAACAGAGTACTTTAATTGCCAACATGCAATTAAAGGCATGTTAATCTCCTGATGGTAATCAAATAAAGGGTCTTATGCATCCTAGAGAAGTACTCTGCCAACTAAGCTATATTCCCAGCACTATTGACTTATTGTGTGTGTGTGTGTGTGTGTGTATGTGTCTGTGAAGGCCCAAGAGTGACTTCAGGTATTATGCTGGATTGCTCTACTTCCTTACTGTTTTACTCTGTGGTTTCCCAGGCTCTACCTTTCAGGGCCAGAATTACAGACTGTGCCATTTCCACTCAGTATTTTTAGATGGGATCTGGGGATCAGAACTCAGGTTCTTTTGCTTGTAAGGCAAAGGTTTTAACCCCTGAGCCATCACCCCAGTCCAGTTGACTAATTTTTAATGTGCCCTATATTCTTGAAAGATTTTAGCATATTTCCAAAAAAGAGACTAGAAATTATTATGCAAATGATAATATCATTAACTAAATTTGATATACTAGAATGAAGTTATTATGTGTAAAGGAAAACGTGTATGAATAACAACAAAGAAGTAACAACTGAAAAGTTAATACATTGGTGTCATAGAGATTGTCACATATTCACCATTTAGATTATAGAATGATCCTGTAAAATGAGAAGATTAGCAGTATTCCTCAGCTGACATGCTAAGAAGTATGGGAATGACTTTGAAGTTATCAACTATTTTTAGAGTGGAAGTTTAATATTTTCTGTTCACAAATGATTATAGCTCATGATTACTTTAATGAAGAGTTTCTCATGAACTGGGATGTACCTTAGAGATAGCCTGCTTGCCTAATATATATGTATAAGGAAGGCTCTAGATTTGATACCATGTTTCTTTCTTTCTCTCTCTCTCTTTCTCTCTCTCTCACACACACACACACAGAAATTTAAAAAGTTGTTAAGTTGAAACTTATAGAAACAACTTCAATTGGTTCTCACTCAAAAGTGGAAATTTACTGGCCCATAAACTTGTGAAAACCAGGGTATATCTGTCTTCAGCATGGAACTGGTTTAGTGATCCCAAGGTCACTTTCTTCCTGTATTGGCCTTGCTTTCTTTCATGTTGCATTTATTTCTAGGCAGACTTTTCCTGCATGACAGCCAAGAGAGATTCAAAAATCTGTACTTGCATTTTACTTACTACCTTTAGGATCTAAGGAGATGTGTGGGCTTTTTTTTCTGATAAGAAAGAATAATAAATAGAATAAGTTGACTTCTGTGTGCCTGGCCTGGGTCACATTTACAACTCTGAGATATTCAACATCATGATGGCCATAGCAATGCAGGACACTATATGTCCAGAGAGAGTTTTTTTCTTTGCTTTTGTAGCAAAGTTTGGTGTGCTAGTCCTCCTGTACTACTGCAACACATTACTACAGAATAGGTCTTTTAGACATGACAGAAGCATATCTCATGTTTCTGGAGACTTATTTGAAGGTGCTGACAAGTTTTGTTTCTTTAAATGTCTCTGTCTCCTCCTTTCTTCTTCCAAGATGGCTCTTGCTCCATATTTCCTTCAGAAGAGAATAACAGTGCTTTCTCATGTCACGGAAGGGAGAAGAACATAAGACACAACTCTCTTAAACCTTGACCCATTTTCAAGTATGCTCATCCCACTGGCATTGGTGGAGACTTCATGACTTTGTCACCTCTTGAAGGCTGTGTCTCAAAGCACTGTCCTATGATAGAGTTTCAATAAAAATTTGGAGATAACTTATTATTCAGATCATGACTGTTGGTGTTGAAGGTATCTGAAGCACAGGTATTAAAAAGTATCTTTCCAAATTGATTACTCAAGTTATGTCATAGCCAAACTATTTTTCCATTATAAACCGTGGCACAAAGTCTGATGTATCAAAGAGATAAGAAGATGCAATAAATAACCATTTTGCAAATGGGTGATTGACCCCTCCCTCACTGTGGTTTCCTACTTTTATTATATCTACCTTTGAATATACTCTTATAACAAGACTCTAGTTTAACAGCTTTTTATCTCCACAAGGCCAGCCTAATCTCTCCCCATCCTGAAGCTCAGGGAAATTTGCAGAAGAGGGGGCGGTAAGATTGTAAGAGCACAAGGAATGGGAGGAGCAATGATATGCAAGATACTCCACACAAGTTAGGGCTGAAGCAATCATAATTGGACTTTGCATGCACTGCGCAATGTCCAACACACTATTGACCTCACAAAGTCTAGCATTTGCTAAAGGCACCAAGATCCTTGGAGGCAAGGGATTGACAGCCACAATAGTGTTCCTATGCTTAAGGGGAATATGGGAAAGGGTTCAGGGAAATGCCACTGGGTCCTTGTACGTCATCGGAGAGGAGGACCTAGAGGAGAGTTTGGCATGCACATTAAAGGATTCTCCGGAGATTGGGGGGGAGGCACTAGGGGGTGAAGAAGGGGGTGAGGGGAGGGGGAGCAGGGGAGTCAGGGGGAGGAGGAGGGAGGGAGGGAACCGGTGTACCTATTAAGTTGTATGAGTGGAAATAATAAAAATGTTAAAAAAAAGAAGATGCAATAAAGACAATGCAATGTATAGATGGATTGTACTCTGGCTTTCTAGACACACCTGAGCACTTGGGTGATTTTCATGCCTCTTCTTTTTAAGACCATTGGGATTTAAAGTTCTCCCTTCATATTTCTCTGTCCCTAAAGAAGAACCTAACTCATTGGCAGGAGCTCTTGGCAATGAGGGGCAAGAAAAATTGAGGAGAATGCTTCCATCCAAGAGATGACGGTGAAGTTGTTTACATCTTTCCTTGCATTGGTTGAATGTGTTAAATGGTCATTTGTGATGACAAGGGAGGCCAAGAAAATAACACCTATTTGATTAATAATACTTTGACATTAATCAGAACCATATTCTTACCAATAGGAGAAAGTTAAACTATTCAATAGGAAAAGTCATTGTTTCTAGGACACTTCTTTTAGATGTGGAACTTTAAAGAATAAATTTTAAAATTTACTCTGATAATCATTGTTAAATCATGTTCTTCTATGTTAAGATGGGAAAGAATATTTGCTTTGTGAAAATTAGTGGCAAAAAGCTACAGTGTGCTTAACGCACTGAAGCTCTTCATAAATGGTTCTATTGAGAAGTACTTCTGATACTAATATTCACATTTTAAAAGATGCTAACATATACTTTTAAAATTTGAAAGAATGAATGTTGTACTACTAAAGCAATTATAAATATAATGGTCTTATACTTTTATGCCAATCAGCTAAAAATCTCTGCATTTTTTAAGAAAAGCCAGAATTTGGTATTTGTTTTGTAAAGTGTCAAATTGTAATGACATGTATTATAGAATGACTTATTAACATTCAATTCCACTGGAATTACAAGGTTGCTTCTCTTAATGATGCTAAAACACTAGAGAGCTGGGAAAAGTATAATTTAAACTTGTTCATTTGCCCAGATAGAAAAAAGGATGCCTGGCTTGAATTTTTATTCGGAAGACGTCTGTTTGCCTGAAACTAATGATAGCCCAGTCTATGATGATGCACCAAACAAGTTATTTTAATAGAAATGCTTTGTTTTGAGAAGTTAAGTCTGGCTGCTCAGCAGAATTGAGATGCCTGTAAAGGTTTCATGCTTCAGTCTTCAAAGAAGGATATTGGTACTGTTTGGAAGTTGCTGTACATTATAAATGCAATGCTTATCCAGTATGTGTTCTTGATCTCTAAATGACCTTTCAGAATGAATTCCATTTAGAGAATGGGTGTATGCCAGTAGCAAATCACTATTTAAAATTTAGAATAGACAGTGGAGATTGTCCATTGTTTCAAAGAGTACAAATATTCATTCAAATGTCTAACCACTTTCATAAAATCTACTTAAAATAAAAATTCATCCTGACTTATTTTGGTCTCATTATTTCTCATTCTTAATTTTCCTCTAACATTCCAAAAACATCAAGATAAAGTAACAAAAAGAAATTTAAGTATTTGAATGCATGTTTAAGTTACTTAATAGGAGGGATATTTTTCTGATTTTATTCAATTCACTGTTGTGTCTCCTTAGCATGTTCTAAGCTTTATAAAAACAAAAACAAAAAACACTGCTGTGCGAACCAACTCAAAATGAATACAGTTGCACAGATAATCATTTATGAGCCTGTTGTGTAATTTTTAAGGGCTAATCTTTTTTTGGGACAAAACTGCTTTCAATTTAAGCACTAACTATGCTGAATATTCATTTAGAAATATGCACAGATTTTTCTCTAGTGGTATCTTAGGT
>JALPQD010000020.1:6295474-6334343 GCA_023101885.1 Typhlomys cinereus
GATTATTGAATAGCATACTAGTATTCTATGCATATTTCTACATATACTGTGTATGTAGACACATATTTTATAGACATTCTACATATCTACATCGTCTGAATATTTCTACATACCTACAGAATATATATTTTATCGTTATATTTCACTATCTACAATATATATGTCATACATATCCTACATAAATTTTTAATTTGTATATTAAAGGAAAGAAAATATATACCAAAGTATACTTATTCTATATGTGTTATACATATCTGGAATATGCTATATAGAATATGAAATAACATAAAAGTATAGAATGAGAGTCATATAGCATATATTCATTTATATTTATATGGTGTGCAATATATATATCTTCCCCATTTCACATTTCCCACTGCAGTGGATGGGGGTTCAGTTATCTCCCAATCCATATAACTGCCATGAGTTTAATTTAACAGGGAGCAGGAAATGTCCGTTCAAATACTGAATATATTATTTGTTTTAAATTCTACATGTAGAAAAACTCTGTTATTTGTCTTTTTGAGTAGTTTTTCTTAGTCCCTTATACATTTCTTTTCCATTTTCTTAGCCTACATCTTACACCAGAAGAGTTTGCATTTTGTGCATAGAAGAGTTTGCATTTGCATAAAAACAAATAAATTTGTTTTTTTGCACATTCTGCATATTGTGTTATATATGCTTTTCATTTTTGTGGCAAATTTATCATCCAAATCAACTGTTTCAGATGTGCTGCCCATGGAATTCCTGATCCCCTAAATTGGCAGGTCTGAGTTTTATAATCTTGTTGATATAAGCATGTCATACTTTGAAAGTTTGGTTTGATTCATTTCTTTGTGAATGAGAATGTAACATAATGCCGCAGAGCTTAGCATCAAAGTGCAATTGATTGCTTGGTATTGTTCTTCTACGTGCAATGTATCAAAATGGACATTTTGGTGTATAAATAGCATCACCTGTTTATTTTCCTTTTACCTCCATGGAGAAACCACCACAATTTTCATAAGTCCATGGGTATTGGGAAGGTTGCTTCCTACTTAAATATAGCATTCACCTGCATCCAAAGTAGAAAAAAAAAGGAACTGGATTTTTAAAAAGATTCTGCATAGGTTTTGTTTCTAACTGGTTTTTCCCTCATATGAGAGCTAAAGTAATGTTTCTCCAATTTTCCAATGATAGGAGTGTCTATGTGAATGTGGTGTCTGCTTATGTGCATGAATATTTTGCAGGTATGAGTCTGTATGAGTTTCTGATTGTGTGACTACTAGATTTAGCTTTGGGGTGTCCATTGTTTTATGTCTTTGTGTGTATGTGCATGTGTGTGTTTCTGTTTGTGTGGGTGTCATTTACATATATGTATGTATGTATATTTTGTGTATGTGTGTACATGCATGTAATTTTGTGTGACTATGTGTGTGTTGTTCTATTTTGTATGTTCATCTGTGTCTGTTTTTGTTCATGTGTTCATGTTTTGTGTATGTGTTCATCTGTATGTATCTGTGTATACATGTATAAGTGTGTTCATTCCATCCATACACATGTGTGGGATTTTGTATTGTCTATGGTGTCTCCAAGTGTGAATGGATGTGTTTATTTGTATGTATGTCTGTGTCATCTGTGTGCATGTGTGTGTATGTGCTGTATATTATGTGAGTGCATGTGTTGTGTGTGTATATGTGTGTTGTCAAGTGTATATATGATGGCAAGTGTTAGTAAACATACAGTAGGTTTTATGCTTATGATTTTGCCTGCAAATTTTATGGAAGAGTAACGCAGTAAGTCAGTTTGAGAGAGAGTAGACCATTGACCCACACAGTTGTAGGCATCATGCTGTAGTCAGTGGGTTCCCATCATTTCAGACTAGACTTAAGGAAGCTTTTCATACTGCAGGACCACAAGTTGGAGTCTGACACTGCAATAAAGGAAGAGCAGAAGCAGCATGTGCCCCAACTTCCCCTTTACAGTAGGAGTTGATAACATGGCTCAGAGAGTAATGGCTCCTATGTACAAGCCTGGCAACTGAGTTCAATCCCTAGAGTGCACATGTTGAAAGAGAGAGCAGACCTGTGAAAGTTGTCATCTGACCTCCACCAATGATTCATTGAACACACCTTCTCAATCCCTTGCTCTCTTTTAAACAAGTAAATAAAATATAAATTTTAGAAAAAGAGCAAATCAGACTTTATAGCACCAGAGCACAATACCAGGCTGTTGTAACATATACCCAAGATCAGGAGAGGCTTGGCACAAAACCATTCTAACATGTGCCTTTGGGAGATGATTTTGGAACATCAGTAATAACTGAACCCTTTACAAGTCCCTATTTAAACAAAACTATTTGTGGGAACATCTTCCATGAGTTTCAGATTTCATTTTGTTTTTCCTTTTTAAATTGAAGCCATTTTAAATTACAGTGTATTTTTCTTTCTCCCCATATTGCCTACCCCATCTGCCCTCTTCCTTCTCAGATATATTTGTGTTCTTACCTGAATATACTTTATTTTGTAAGAAACCCATTGAGTTCCATAGAGGAGATTTGTTCTTGTATGTGCCTGGGTACCTGCTACAGATTAAGTGATATTCCAATAGGGGTACCCCTGATGCCTAAGGGACCACTTACTCTGGCCAGTATTGACCATCAATGATTACTTCCAAAGGAACAGGACCACCTGAATTCCCACATAATTCACTGTGGCAAGAGAGGGTTTATGTTGCAAATGTTTTATTTTTCTCCCAGGTACTAAGTAACATATAATGAGGGATATAATATTAAGTGATATCAAGTGGTTCAGTGTACTAGGTATCACTGTTTTGGAATTATAGCTTGAGTAAACACATAGTCCGCTTGATCTCAGCCTTGACAAGGTCTCCACATACCTTGTTTTTGATCAGTAGATTCATGTTTAATTTACTGTCCTTGATTTTTGAGGAGATAAATGTCAGAAGCAACTTATGGAAAGATAAAACTACTTTGCCTTTCAGCTTCAGGATTCTGTCCATAATGATAGGTAAGAGATGGTGGCAGGAATGTGAAGTAGCTGGTCATATGACACATACCTTTGGTAAGAAAAAGGAATGTTTGGAAGTAATCAACAGGTTTTTTTTCTTTTTCTTCATTCTGAGACACCAGTCCTTGGAAAAATACTGCCCAACATTAGTTTGGAGACAGCTCATTTCAATTATCCCATTGAGAAACTACCTTAAACTCACACTCTGAGGTGTGTTTCCTACGTGATTCTGCACCTGAAGTCCAGTGGACACTAAATATTAATCACTGAAATTCTATAATCTCAACATTCTCAGTGTGCATTGCAAAATTTCGAAAAGTGGCAAGATTTTTACAATGTCATCCCCCATTATACAGTATTCTTTCTGCATCATTTTTTCTCTCTCTCTCCAAGACTCTCTCTCTCCAGTACTGTCTATTGAAATGTGATTTTCAGGAAGTTCCTTTACTCTTTAGTAACAAAAAAGTTATTTATCAGGAAATAAGAGGAATGTCCTCTCTGCATCTACATAACCAGTGTTCATAGCAATTAAATTTCATCACAATGAAATTTACTACCTTTCTCCCTCATGCTCAGACATGGGCTCTGGTTTACTTTGGTAAGAAAACCTTGCAGTTCGGAGAATAAACAAAACATTTTCACTTTTTCCAAAAATCATCCAGATAATATTGCTGAGGAAAGAAAATTAGTAGAGGAAATACTGGGAAAACTAACAATATCAAACCCACTATGCAAACAACCTCAAGGAAACAGTATGTGTCACATATCAACTAACATTATAGGATAGCACTTGAGAATTCAAGTTGTATAAGCCTCACATTCTGGCTTTATAGTACTTTTCACAAATTCTTTAGAAATTTAGACATTGAAAGGTGTCAAAAATTGTTTTAATTTTTGAACTTTTGGAGAGAATTTCTGTCTGGTCTTATCAAAACAACATAGCATTTTGGGACAAAAATGCCCCCTAGCAGGCCTGCACAGGAGGCCAAGATGCAGAAGACTTCCACGGCCACCATCACCTTCCCCTTGGTGCTGTGGTAGACAGGAAGGAAGGCGACCCACACACTGCAGAACACCAGCATGCTGAAGGTCAGGAACTTGGCTTCATTGAAGGTGTCAGGCAGGTTCCTGGCCAGGAAAGCCACAGTGAAGCTCCCCAGGGCCAGAGAGCCCAGGTATCCCATTGGAGCAAGTCCAGTGGCTGAGCCCTTGTTGCATATGATGATGATGTGGCCATGTTCAGAATGTATGTCTGTGTCAATAAAAGGAGGACATGTTACAAGCCAAACTCCACAGAAAATAAGTTGAACCAAGGTGCAGATAGGGATGATGTAATTAGGTGCCCCTGAAACCAGCAACCACCTCATCTTTCTTCCTGGAGCAGTGAGCTTGAAGGCCAGAACCACAGTGATTGTCTTGGCTAAGACAGTGGACACAGCCACAGTGAACACAACTCCAAATGTGATCTGCTGCAAGATGCAGGTGACTGTGTTGGGATATCCAATGAAGAGCAAAGAGCAGAGGAAACAGAAGATGAGGGAGATGAGTAAGATGTAGCTGAGAGTGAAGTTATTGGCTTTTATGATGGGAGTGTCTCGGTGCTTCACAAAGACGCCAAGAGCAAGAGCTGTGAGTGCAGTGAAGCCCAGGGCCATGCAGGCCAGAGACATCCCTAAGGGGTCTTCAAAAGCCAGAAAGGACACTGACCTTGGGAGACAGTGGGTCTGCTCTTTGTTTGGATATTGATCATCTGCACACTTCACACACTGATCCATTCCTGATGTAGAATGCAAAATGTCACCAACAAATCATAATGCTTCTCTCTTATTCACATCACACTTTAAATAAGCATGGAGTAAGATAATAGTCAGTAAAATGATACATAGTAAAATAATAAATATATGATTTCCTGTCGATTGCCCTAGGACAGTGATTCGCAGTTTCATCTGTTCACAATTTTATGGTAAACAAATACCAAAAGTTGAATATTCTTTTACCGAATTATACAGAATCATGATGTTTGCTACCTTGAATCAGAAGAAAATGCTTATATGATGATATAACAAGTGTGAGCAGACTGGGTACCTCACAATACCAAACTGTATTTATTTTTTTTCTCCCATAATTTCTTTTTTCCTTTTTTGCTAATCACACAATCTCAATAGTTACCCCATCTCTATTCATCACTCCTCCCATCCCCAGTCTTCCCCCGTTGAACTCTCCCCCATTTCCCCTTCCTTTACCCCCTTCTTTCCCTTCCCATATCCCAGTGACTCTCATTTCCTCCCTGCGATCCCCTAAAACATACTCTTGTGTGAACTCCAAACCTCCCTCTGAATCCATCACTCTAGTGAGAGTTTAGGACTCAGTGACATAGCCCAGAGCCCCTTGTGCTCCCAGTTAGTATGGAAACTCTGTTATGACTGTTTAATCCCTTTCCTTTAAGGATCCTACTGCCTGGAGTCTTCTTCCCTATGATCAATGTTAGACTTTACAGAGCCAGCCATTGTGCAGGTCAGGAAAAGCCCAGTCCTGGCTGATGCAACCCTGACTTGTGTGGAATATCTTGCATTAGGTAGGTCCTCCCCATCTTTAGGCTCTTTTAATCCTGCCACCAGTTCTTCCTGAAGATTCCCAGAGCTTTAATTTGGAGAGAGATTTGGCTGGTCTGATTTCAGATGATTAATGTAGGGCCTTTGGTGTTTTGAATTACTGTTTGCTATTGTTTTCTGTTTTGCTTTTCCTGCACTCTCCTAGGCTCCATCCTGTCTGGTATTGAAGGTCACCTTCCTAACCAAAGATAAAAGACTATTTAAATGAACATCTTTATATAACAGGATACTCACAGGTATACGTAAGAATAGCAGTAGGACACAGCACTGAGGGAGGAGGTTCAGTGTCCCATTTGCAGGATAGTTACCATCTATCTGACAGTCTTTATGTCCTCCCAGATTGGTGAGATCAAACATGTTCAGTTTCCAATGATCAGGATGGGAAGTGAGAGTGAGCTGCACCAGATGTCTTGTTACTTAAATGTAATACTTGATCATGGCTTATTTTGTCTGCTGAAACATGATCCTCTTTATCCTTTTTTGGGGGGCCCTCCTTCACTTTCCCTACTATTTAGAAACCTTTGTGATTACAATAAGTAGGACAGATTTATCTTGAATATTTCAATAAGTATGTATGGTAGAAGTATGGAATACAAATGGTGTCTAATTTTCTGTGTCTGGGATACTTTACTCAATATAATTTTTTCTAATTCCTTCCATTTAACAACAAATTTCATTGATTCATCTTTTTATGGCTGAGTAGTATTCCATTGTATAAATGTAACACATTTTCCTTATCCACTCGTCAACTGTTGGGCATTTGTGTTATTTCCATGACTTTGCTTTTGTAATTAGTGCTATGATGAACATGGTTGTACTTGTCTCACTGTAGTGAATTTCTGCATTATGGAGGATTGTTTATTCCTAGAATTGGGATAGCAAGGTCATATGGCATTTCAAACTTTAAGTTTTTTAGAAATCATGAAACTGCTCATCAGAGTGGCTATATAGCCTGTATTCCCACCATCAATGTATAATAATTCCCTTCTCTCCATATCCTCTCCAGCATTTTGTGTTGTGTGTATTGCGTATTTTTGTCATACTGTCCAGGGTGAGATGATATGTCGTGTATTTTGATTTGCATTTCCCTAATGGCTATGGAAGAGGAAGATTTCTTTAGATATTTGTTAGACATTTCAATTTTGTCTCTTGAAAAGCTTCTTTTGAATTCTGAGGCTCTTTTCTTAATTGGGCCATTTATCTCCTTGCTGTTTAGTTTTTTAAGTTCTTTGAGCACTCTGAATAACAGAGCTCTGTAAAATATGTGGTTAGTGAAAAATTTTTCCCCATTCCCTGGGTTTCCTTTTGCCTGGGTTTACAATTTCTTTATCTAAATAGAAGCTGTTTAATTTCATAAGGTCCCATTTGTTGAGTGATGGTTCCAGTCCCTGTGCCATTGGATTTCTCTTTATGAAATTTTGCCCTAACCTAATCAGTCAGAGGGATTTCCTTACCTTTTCAATGAGGGTTTTTGAAGGGTCTGGCCCAACATTAAGGTCCTTGATCCATTTGCAATTAACATTTGTGCATGGTGACAAGTATGTGTACAGTTTTAATCTTTTGCATGCGAACATCTACTTTTTTCAACACCATTTCTTGAAGATGCTGTTCGTTTTCCATTGAACTTTTTGGAACCTTTGGCAAAGGTCAAATGACAATAATTTTAAGGGTTTATATTTGTTTCTTCAACCTTTATTCATTGATCTATGTGTATATTTTGGAACCAGTACTAGGCTGTTTATATTACTGAAGATTTGTAATCTGGATTAAGATTTGTTACAGTGATAACTCCACAGTGTTTTTATTACTCAGGATTGTTTTTGGTATCCTGAATCTTTTGTGTTTCCATATGAATTTTGATAGTTTTGTCAATTTCTTTAAAGAAATGTTTGGGGATTTTGATTGGTATTGCATTGAATCTGTATAGTGTTTTTGGTAGGATGGTCATTTTTTTGGCATTCTTTTCTAGGAGCATTGAGGGAATTTCCCCCTCCTGGCATCTTATATAATTTATTTCTTTACGGTTTAAGTTTTTCATTATAAAGGTCTCTTACTTCATTGGCTAGATTTATACCAAGGTATTTCATTTCTTTAGGGGCTGTCATAAATGGGATTGTTTTCTTTGAAATTTATCACTTTTTTATCCTTGGTGGATAGGAACGTTACTGATTTTTTCATGTTTAATTTGTACCCTGCCACTCTGCTCAACTTATATATTAGTTTGAAGAGTTTCTTGGTAGAGGTTTTAGCATCACTAAGGTATAGGATAATGTTATGTGTAAATAGAGATACTTCTTCCTTGCTGATTTGAATCCCTTTTATTGGCTTTTCTTGTCTTGTGGCTCCACTAAGACTTCATGTACAATATCAAATATAAGTGGTGAAAGTGGACAGTTTTGTCTAGTTCCTGATCGAGGCAGGAATGCTTCAAGTTTTCCCCCATTAAGTATAATCCTTGCTGTTGGCTTGTCGTATACGGCTTTTATTATGTTGGTAAAGTTTCTCCCATTCCAACTGTCTCTAGGGTTTTGATCATAAAAGGCTGTTGGAGCTTGTCAAAAGCTTTTTCTGCGTCTACCTAAAGTATCATGTTATATTGGTTTTTGAATTGGATTATATTATGGTTCATATTTATTAATTTGCCTATGTTGAACCAACAATTTGTGCCTGGATTAAAACACAGAGAATGATTTTTTGATATGTTTTTGGATCCGATATGCTAAAATTTTGTTGGGAATCTTTGCATCTGTGTTCATCCAAGAGATTGGTCTATAATTTTCTTTTTAAAGTGTATAATTATTATGTTCTGGGATAAGTAGGATATTAGTTTCATAGAAAGAATTTGGAAGTCTTCCTTCCGTTCTTATTTTATGGAACAGTTTAATGAGTAGTGGTGTTAGTTTTACTTTAAATATCTGGTAGAATTTTGTGCTGAACCCATCTGACCAAGGACATTTTTGGTGGAAAGAGTGGAGATTTCTTTATCACTTTCCTCATTTTTATAGGACTATTTAAGTAAATCACAACTTCTTGATTCAATTAGGTGAGTTGTGCTTACTCAAGAATTAATCCATTTCTTTTGTGTTATCAAATTGCATGGAATATAAGTTTTTGAAATTTGACATTATAATTCTCTGAATTTCTTGTGTATCAGTTATGATAACTCCATTTTCTTTTCTAATGTTGTTAATTTGGGTTTTCTCTCTCTTGACTTTGGTTAGTTTATCTAGGGGTGAATGAATCTTATTGATTTTTTCAATCAGCTTTTCGACTGGTTGATTCTTTGTATCATTTTCCTTATCTCAATGTTGGATATTTCTCCTCTGACTTTACTAATCTCCTCTCTTCTACTGTGCTTGGGATTGGAATGCTCTTGTGTCTCTAACGCTTTAAACTGCATTGTTAAGTTATTTATTTGTGATATTTCTAGGTTTTTGATAGAGGCATTAAGAGCTATAAACTTACATTTTAGGACAGCTTTAATTGTGTCACAGATTTTTGGCATGTTGTATTTTCATTATCATTTGCTTCTAGGAAATCTTTGATTTCCTTAATGATTTCTTCCTGAACCTAGTTCTCATTCAGCATAATAGTGTTTAGTTTACAATAGTTAGTGTATTTTTTGTTGTTTGTTAGGTTGCAGATGTTAACCTTTAGACTGTGTTTGTCTGAGAGGGTACATTCTATAATTTCAACATTCCTGCATATGTGCAGGTTCATTTTGTGGCTCAATATGTTGTCTATTTTGCAGAAAGTTCCATGGGCTGATGAGAAGAATGTGTATTCCTTGTTGCTTCAATGGATGGTTAAATAGAGATCTGTTAAGTTCATTCCAGTAAGAGGTTGGTTTAATACTAATGTGTCTCTGTTGATTTTTCAGCCTGTTGATCTATCCAGTGTTGAGAGTGTGGTATTGAAGTCCCCAAGTGTTATAGTTTTGGGATTGAATTTTTGTTTTAGACATTGTAGTATTTGCTTAATGAATGTGGAAGAGCCTCTATTAGATGTGTACATGTTTAGTATTGTGAAGTCTTCTTTATGAATTCTTTATGTGACTAAAATGTAATATCCTCCTTCATCTCTTCTGATTTTCCTTGGCTTGAAGTCCATTCTGTTAGATATAACTGCTACTTCTGCTTGTTTCGATTACCTTACAGATTTTTTGACCAGCCTTCTACTTTTAGAAAGTGAGTATCTTTTGTGATGAGGCATGTTTCTTGAAGGCAGAAGATGGATGGGTTTTTATTTCTAATGCATGTTTTTAACCTGTATCTTTTGATTGGTGACTTAATTCCATTGTTGTTTAGTGTGACAATGGAGAAATTACATTTAATTTCTGACATTTTTGTATTTATTGCATTTCACAAGTGTATTAATTAGTGTATTATTTAGTTTGTCATGGTATTATACTTCCCTTCTGTCCTCCTGGATATGCTTGTTCTTTTCTTCAAGCTTGAGTATCTTTTCTATCATTTTTTGAAGGGCTGGTTTGGTGTTCATGTTACTCTTCAACTTGTTTTTGCAGTGGAAAAATTTTCTTTCACCCTGGATCTTAACTGATAGTTTTGATGGGTATATCAGCCAGGATTGACATTCGCGCTCTTTCAATTCTTGAACTATGTCTTTCCAAGTGCTTCTCACTTTTAATGTTTCCACTGGAAAAGTCAGTTGTTATTTTAATATGTTAACATTTAAAAGAGATTCTTTTTTCTCTTGAAAATGGCAACACATTCTCTTTGTCTTGTATGTGTAGTGTTTTGCCTATATTTGCCATGGCCAGTTTCTATTTTGGAAATTCCCCTTTGGGGTGGGTATGCCTTTTTTATTTGGATGGCCCTTTCTTTCTTTAGATGTAGAAAGTTTTCCTTTATAAGAATTTGAAAATTTTCCTCAGGTGTGGCACTTTAGTTTCTTGTTCTGGCATTACATGAATGCACATGTCAGGCTTGTTCAAGGTGTCTCATAACTCTTGAATATTCTTCTCAAGTATCTTGTTGGCTTTAGCAATGTCTTCCATTGATCTGGTTAGTTCTTCCACTTTGTCTTCAAGATCTGATATTGTACTTGGTGCTTCATTAGTTCTGCTGACAAGACTATCTGGTGAGTTCTGGGTTGAAGATAGCTTGTCGTATAGCTCATTTTAAAGTTTGCTTGAGATTGTTTTAACTGCTCTATGCCTATTTTTGTTTCTTCAACTGCTTTTTTCATCTCCTCAAAGTGCCTGTTGTGTTCCTGTTCAAAGTGGTTGTTCCAGATATTGAACTCCTCCAGGATTTCTCCTTTTATTATTTTTTTTATTTTTTAACATTTTTATTATTATTTCTGTTCATACAAACTTAATAGGTAGACCAGTTCCCTCCCCCTTCCTCCTCCCCCTGAAACTCCTGCTCCCCTTCCCTCCCTCCCCGTCTCCCAGTGCCTCCCCCCCAATTCCCAGAGAGTCCTTTATTGTGTATGCCTAACTCTCCTCTCGGTCATCCTCTCCGATGATGTACAAGGACCCAGTGGCATTTCCCTGAACCCTTTCTCGTGTTCCCCTTAAGCATAGGAACACTACTATGGCTGTCAATCCCTTGCCTCCAAGGATCTTGGTGCCTGTAGCTGATGCTAGACTTTGTGAGGTCAATAGTGTGTTGGATATTGCGCAGGGCATGCAAAGTCCTATTATGATTGCTTCAGCCCTAACTAGTGTGGGGAATCTTCAGATCATTGCTCCTCCCATCCTTTTGCTCTAACAATCTTACCGCCCCCTCTTCTGCAAATGTCCCTGAGCTTCAGGATGGGAGGAGATTAGGCTGGCTTAGTTCTATGTGGTTGATATAGAGTCTCCGAAGTTCTGGATTGTGGTTTGTTGATTTTCTTTTGCAGTTTTGCTGCTCCTGCAATGCCCTTCACTCCATCCTGATGGGCACTTGTAAGGATCAGGCCTTGAAATTCATTATCTTGGGTCTGGCTTTTTTTGGCTATTTTCTGTCAGTTTGTTCAGGTTGGATTCCATCATTATGGTGTTACTTCTTTAGGTATAAGAGTTGTCCTCTTGGTTTTTGTTTCTCATGGATTTGTGCTGTGACCTGGGCATTTTTGTTTTATCTCTTAAGAACTTTTTTTTGTGTGTGTGTTTTTGTTGGACTGAATTAGACAGTATTACTACACTTGAGCAGTTATATTAATGTTGTCTTGGAGTTGGGTATGCTTGTTTGGTATTGGTATTATTTCCAACATGAGACTATTGAAGTGTCAGGACATCAATTAAGTAGAATGTAATAGACAGGGATTGAAGATTAGTATGGTAGTGCACTTTATAGCTTTACTTCCTTGGTGATATGTGAGGGTGAATGGTATAGTCCCTGAAGTTGTATGGGTTTTTGGGTGGCTAAATGGAAATGTTAAGCTACAGTGAGTAATAATTGAAAGGAATGTGATGGTAAAAATGGTTTATTTATCTTAGAGCTGGATGTGAAGAATCTGTCCCATATGATGGGATGATCATAGAAGACTTCAGATGAATGGTGTTGGCTTCTATCCCTTTGCTTTGGTTTTTACTGGACTCTTTTGAATTCTAAGAAGCAGGAAGTCTGCCCCAGTATGGTTTGGGGGCACAAAAGCTGAGTGGCTGGTGGGGAGTAAAGAAAACCTGGGTTTTTGGACATGGCTTACAGGCCTTCCAAAGAACCAGAAAAGCAGGCTGGCTACTAGTGGGGTGCACAGATGACCTGGGCTCTAGGGTGATTCTGAAAGATCTTCTCCAGTACCAGAGAGGCAGGCTAACTAGTAGTGAGGTACACAGATGACCTGGATCCTGGGGTGTGATCTAAGGGCTTAACTGAAGAGCAGGGAATTAATCGTGGTCCTGATCCAGGGCAGAAAAGCAAAGTGGTTAGTGCAGCATACAGATGACCTGGAGCTTGAAGCATGGTCGAGGTGCCTTACCTGAGGAGCAGGGAGTCAGTTCAGGTCAGGATCCAGATTCAAGGGAGAAAGACAAAACCCAACTTTAAGATGCATAATTATTTCATGTGATAATTGAATTTCATAGGGAAATCTTGTTCTGACTGGTGAAGTCCATTTGCCATAATCATTTTGATGTTGCCTCTGCCTGTGTACTTACATGATAGTATAAACAAAGAAATATTCCTACCTTTCCAAATAAAGGAGGGGGAGCAATTTTATTATCAATGTTAAAGACCTCAGGATCAGTGATCCCAAAGCGCTATTGTAAATATCATCTCCATGGAACATATGTTCCTGCTTATTTATTGAAATGTCATTGAAATAATATCTATACATTTTATTGAGTTCTATTTTTATCAGCATTGCTCTATGGGAATGAGCATATAGAAAGGGAGTCATGAAAAAAAACTGCCATTTCAAGAGTGATGGACATCTTGAAGAAGCATACCATGCACATTCATGGAATACCAGAACAAGAATCCCAAAATACCACATGTGAGGAAAATTTTCAAATTGTAATAAAGGAAAACTTTTCACATCTAAAGAAAGAAATGTCAATCAAAATACAAGAGACACATAGCACCCCAAACAGATATGACCAAATAGAAACTCACCACAGCAAATAATATTAAAACATTACACATACAGGACAAACTGAACTTGCTAAGAGCTTTAAGAGAAAAAATTATCACTTTTAAAGGTAAATCTACCAAAATCACTAAAGATTTTTTCAGTGGAAATAGTAAAAGACAGTAGAGCTTGGAGAGACCTACTTCAAGTATTGAATGAGCACAAATGTCAATCCAGGCTGATATACCCATAAAAACTATCTTTCAGGATCCAGGGTGAAAGAAAAATTTTCCACCATAAAGACATGGTGAAGGCGTACATGAATACTAAACCAGTCCTTCAAAAATGCTAGAAAAGATACTCAAGCTTGGAGAAAAGAACAAGTGTATCCAGGAGGACAGAAGGTAAATATAATACCACTAAAACCTACGCACTTAATAATATACTTATGAAATCCTTTAAACACAAAAAATGTAAGGAATTAAAAGTAATTTCTCCATAATAACACTAAATGTCAATGTAATTACCTCACCAATTAAAAGATACAGGTTAAAAACATGGATTAGAAATCAAAACACATGCATCTGCTGCCTTCAGGAAAAATGTCTTATCACAAAAGATAGGCACATTCTAAAAGTAAAAGGCTGGAATGGGTGGAATTAGAAAAAATTATATTGAGTGAAGTATTCCAGACACAGAAAATTAAGCATCGTATGTACTCCCTAATAGGTGGATCCTAGTACCTACCAACTTAGAGACACACTCAAAGATAAATCTCTGTAATACTCACAATAATTGGAAAGTTTATAAACAGGAGGGAAGGGGAAGGAGGGCCACACCAGAAACAAAGAGAGAGGCAGATCATGTTACAGCAGAGAAAATAGGCCACCATCACGGACTGAAAGTAAGTAATGAGACATCTGGTTAAGTTCACAGACTTTCCTTTCTGACCATTTGCAATCGATAGCATATGATCTCACCAGATGGGGAGGGCAGAAAGAAAGTAACCATTGTGCTATTGGGAGACTGAACCCCCCTCACCTGGTGTCCTAATTTTATTCCATATATCTTTGAATATTCTCATATAACAAGACTCTATTTTAACAGCTTTGTATCTCTGGCCAGCTTATTACATACAATACCATCAGGATAGAGTGAAGGGCATTGCAAGAGCAACAAAACTGAGAAAAAAAATCAACAAAACATAATGCAGAACATCAGAGACTCTGTGTCAACCACCTGGAACCAGGACAGCCTAATCTCTCCCCATTCTGAAGCTCAGGGAAATTTGCAGAAGAGGGGGCAGTAAGATTGTAAGAGCACAAGGATGGGGAGGAGCAATGACCTGCAAGAAACTCCACATAAGTTAGGTCCGAAGCAATCATAATAGGACTTTGCATGACCTGCTCAATGACCAACACATTATTGACTCCTCAAAGTCTACCCTGGACTAAAGGCACTAGGATCCTTAGAAGCTAGGGATTAACAGCCACAATAGTGTTCCTATACTTATGGAGAACACAAGAAAGAGTTCTAGGAAATTCCACTGAGTCCTTATACCTCATCGGAGAGAAGGGCCCTGAGGAAAGTTTGACATACCATTAAAGGATGCTCCAGGGATGGGGGGGGGGAGGCACTGGGAAATCAGAAGGTGGGGAAAGAAGGGGAAAAGGGGGGAGGAAGTTAGGGAGTACAGGGAGGTGTGGAGGGAAGGAAGGGAATGGTGTACCTATTAAGTTTGTATAAGTGGAAATAAATATTTTAAAAAAAGGCTTGTCAAAATTCTGTAAGGTAATAAAATCAGGAAACACACAGGAGTAGCAATTATAATATCCAAAAAAGTGGACTTCAAGCCGATGAAAATCATAAGAGATACAGAATGATATTACATTCAGTCACATGAACAATGCACCAGGAACACCTCACAGTACTGAAAATATATGCACCTAATATGGGCTCCTTCACATTCGTTAAGCAAATACTACATCATCTAAAACAAGAAATCAATCCTGAAAAGATAAAACTCAAGGATTTCAATACTACATTCTCAACATGGGATAGATCAGTAAGCCAAAACTCACCAGAGACACATTTTACTTAAACCAAACACTTACTGAAAGGGACAATACAAATCTCTGTAGAATTATTCATCCCAGCACTAAGGAATACACATTTCTCCATAATAGATCACATACTAGAACACAAAACAAGTGTTCACATACACAAGAAAGTTGAAATTATAGTCTGTACCGTGTGAGATGACCGTGGTTTAAAGCTTGACATTCACAATAGAACAAATAGCAGAAAATACACTAACCCTTTGAAAATAAACACTATGAGGCTAAATGAGAAATGGGTTCCGGAAGAAGTCATAAAGGAAATTCAAGAATTCCTAGAAGTGAACGAAAGTGAAAATACAACATATCAAAATCTGAAACACAATGAAAGCTTTCTTAGGATGTAAGTTTAGAGATCTCAATGTCAATATCAAAAAAAATAGAAACATTGCAAGTAAATAACTTAGCAATGGGCTTAAAAGCTTTAGAGACCGAGACCAACCCAATCCCAAAAGCAATAGAAGAGAGGAGATTAGCAGAAGCAGGGGAAAAATATCTGAAATTGACATAAGGAAAACGATAAAAAGATCAACCAGTCAAAAAGCTGGTTCTTTGAAAAAACCAGTAAGATTGGATCACTTCCAGCTAATTTTACCAAAATCTAGAGAGATAAATCCTAAATTAACAAAATTAGTGATGAAAATGTAATTATCACAATGGATATCCAAGAAATTCAGAGAATTTTGAGATCATATTTCAAAAGCTTATACTCCATGAAATTTCATAACACAAAGTAAATAGATGAATTCTTGAGTAAGCACAACTATTTTAATGGAATCTTGAAGTTTTGAATTATGTAAGTATTCCTATAACTATTTTAAACTATTTCAAAAAATACCAAGAGTAGGAACACTTCAAAATTCATTCTACAAAGCTAATATCATACTAATCCCCAAAACTAATAAAGATATGCTTAAAAAAGAAAACTACAGGCGAATCTCTTTGATGAACATAAATGCAAAGATTCTCAACATAATCTTAGCAAATATCATTCAGAAACATCAAAAAGATCATTCATTGTTATTGGATGTCACTCCCTGGCCAGAGATAAAAAGCTGTTAAAGGAGAGTCTTGTTATAAGAGTATCTTCAAAGTTAGATGTAATAAAAGTAGGAAACCACAGTGATACCCATCAGGATGTAGTGAAGGGCATTGCAGGAGCAGCAAAACTGAAAACAATCAACAAACCATAATCCAGAAATTCAGAGACTCTGTATCAACCACCTGGAACTAGACCAGCCTAATCTCTCCCCATCCTGAAGCTCAGGGACATTTGCAGAAGAGGGGGCAGTAAAATTGTAAGAGCACGAGAATGGGAGGAGCAATGATATGCATGATACTCCACACAAGCTGAAACAATCATAATTGGACTTTGCATGCCCCACGCAATGTCCAACACACTATTGACCCCACAAAGTCTAGCATGGACTAAAGACACTAGGCTTCTTGGAGGCACCCTTGGAGGGTCCTTGCACCTCATCAGAGAGTAGGACCCAGAGGAGAGTTGAACTTGCACATTTAAGAATGCTCAGTTGATGGGAGGGGGAGGCACTGGGAGATGGGGAGGGAGGTGATAGGAGGGGGGCACAGGGCGGTGGGAGTTTGGAGGGAGGAAGGGGACAGGTGTACCTGTTAAGTCTGTATGAGTGGAAATAAAAAAAATGCAAAAATAAAATAAAGAAAAAAAAAGATCATTCATTATGATTGAGTAGATTTTGTCCCAGACAGAAAAGGTTGTTTCAACATATGCAAATAAATAAATATATTGCATCATGGAAACCTGTCCAAAGTCCAAGACCACATGATACTCTCCATAGATGTAGAAAAAGCTTTTGACAAGATTCAACATCCTTTTATAATCAAGACCATAGAGACAGTCAGAATTGAAGGAACTTATATCAACATAACATAAGCTGAATACAACAAGCCAACATCAAGGATTTACTTAACTGGGAAAATTTGAAGCATTCCTACTTATATCAGGAACTAAACATTACTATCTATGCTTACCACTTTTATTGAATATTGAAATTGAACTCTTTGCTAGAGACATAAGAGAAGTGAGGGAGATAAGATGGATTCAAAGAAGAAAAGAAGTCAAGATATCTCTATTTGCAGATGACATGATCTCACATAAATGGGACATCCCAAAAACTCCACCAGGAAACTGATGAAACTAATACAGAAATTTAGCAGAGCGGCAGGTCACAAAATAAACATGCAAAAATCAGAGGGCTTTCTACACACCAAGGATGAAAATAGTGAAAAAGTGTTAAGAGAAACAAACCATTTACTATAACCCCTAAAAGAGAAATACCTTGGTATAGATTCCACCAAAGATGCAAGAGACCTTTACAATGAAAACCTTAAAACCCCAAAGAATGAAATTACAGAAGATTCCAGAAGGTGGAAATACCTCCTATGCTGCTGGATCGGCAGAATTAACAACATAAAAATGATCTTCCTACCAGAAGCAATATACAGATTCAAATTCCCAAAGCAGTTCTTTAAATAAATTTACCAAACAATATCAACAGAAGCACAAAAGGCCCGGAATTTCAATAACAATCTTAAGTAACTAAAGCACTGGTGAAGGTATCACTGTACCAAACCTTAATCTATACTACAAATTCATAGTAATAAAAACAGCTTGTTACTGTCTCCAAAATAGACACATACATCAATGGAAAAGGGTTGACGACCCAGACAGAAGCACACAGAATTATAGCTATTTTATCTTCACAAAGGCCCACAAAAAATTCAATGGAAAATGAATACTATTTTCAACAACTGGTACTGGTGAAACTGGATACCCACATGCAGAAGATTAAAATTGGACCTGTACTTGTCACCATGCACAAAAATTAATTCCAATTGGATCAAGGACCTTAATATTAGGACAGAGATTATGAAAACCTTATTTGAAAAAGTATGAAATCAGTAGCAATGCTACTGAGTCCTTACTCCTTATTAGTGTGGAGGACAGAGAGAAGTTTGACATTCACACTAAAGGATGCTTCAGAGACTGGGCGGGAGAGGAGGGTACCGGGAGAAAGTATGGAGGGTGCAAGGAGGTCTGGGGAACATTGGAGGGAGGGAAAATAAAAGTAAACATTAAAAAAAGAAAGAGTATGGAACTCCCTTGAATGGGCTGGGCTAGGTCAACATTTCCTAAAACGAAACCCTGCATAATCACTAGAAACAACACTCAGCAAATGGGATCTTATGACATTGAGAGCTTCTGTTCAGCTAGAAAGATTGTAAACTGAGCAAAAAGTCACACAGAAATGGAGAAAAAATCTTCACTAACCACATATCTGATAGAGCTCTATTATCCAGAGTGCACAAAGAACTTAAAAATCTAAACACCAAGGAGACAAATTGTCCAATTCGAACATGGGCCTGGGAACTCTAAAGAAATTTTTCCAGAGATGAAATTGAAATGTCTAAGAATTATCTTTAAAAATCTTCCCTAGCCATCAGGGAAATGCACATCAAAATTTCCTTGAGACATCACCTCACCCTGGTCAGGGTGGTGAAAATCCACAATAAAAACAAAGCATGTGGAAATGCAGACTTATATCACGACTCTGTAGATCAGAAATTGGCGTACATTTATGCAATGGAATACTACTCATGCAACAAAATGGATGGATTAATGAAATTTTCTGGAATGGATGGAATTAGAAAAATTATGTTGAGTGAAGCATCCCAGAAACACAGAAAATTAGAAAATGTATGTACTCTCTAATAAGTGGTTTTAGTTCCAAACCAAATTTTTTTTGTTTCATAAAGTCTTCTATTTTCATTTTCTTTTTTTATTTTATTACATTTTTATTATTATTTCAGCTCATACAAACTTAATAGGTACACCAGTTCCCTCCCTCCCTCCTCCTCCCCCCCAACCCCCTGCTCCCCCTCCCCTCACTCCTCCCTCTCTATCCCCAGTGCCTCCCACCCCAATTCGCAGAGAGTCCTTTCTTGTGCATGCCTGACCCTCCTCTGGGCCCTCCTCTCCGATGACATATAAGGACCCAGTGGCATTTCTCTGAACTCTTTCCCGTGTTCCCCTTAAGCATAGGAACACTGCTGTGGCTGTCAATCCCTTGCCTCCAAGGATCTTGGTGCCTTCAGCAGATGCTAGACTTTGTGAGGTCAATAGTGTGTTGGAAATTGCTCAGGGCATGCAAAGTCCAATTATGATTGCTTTGGCCCTAACATGTGTGGAGTATCTTGCAAATCATTGCTCCTCCCATCCTTTTGCTCTTACACTCTTACCGCCCCCTCTTCTGCAAATGTCCCTGAGCTTCAGGATGGGGAGAGATTAGGCTGGCTTAGTTCTATGTGGTTGATTTAGAGTCTCTGAAATTCTGGATTGTGGTTAGTTGATTTTCTTTTGCAGTTTTGCTGCTCCTGCAATTCCCTTCACTCCATCCTGCTGGGTACTGTATGTCACCCCCCTGGCCAGAGACAAAAAGCTGTTAAACTGGAGTCTTATTATAAGAGCACATTCAAGGGTAGATGTAATAAAAGTAGGAAACCTCAGTGAGGGAGGGGTCAATCACCCATTTGCAAAATGGTTACTTTTTATCTGACAGACTATATGCCCTCCCCTTCTGTTAAGATCATACCCCCTTAGTTGTAAATGATCAGGAACGAACGTCTGTGAACTTAACCAGGTGTCACATTACTTACTTGCAGTCCTTGATGGAGGCCTATTTTCTCTACTGTAACATGGTCACTTCTCTCCTTGTTTCTGGTGTGGCCCTCCAACCCCATCCCTCCTGTTCATAATCCTTGCAATTACTGTAGGTAATACATAGATTTACCTATGAGTGTCTCTAGGTGGGCTGGGTGGGTTGGTACTAGAAGCCACCTATTAGGGAGTACAAGTATCCCAAACCAACTTAATGACATATTTGAAGGTAAATCTTTGAAATACGCGCTGCAATCAAAAACGAATATAACAGGAGGGAAGGGGAATGAGGACCTCAAAGAGAGGAGATAGGAGATGATGCTTCAACAGAAAAATTAGGCCACATTCATTTCATGTAAGTAACAAGACATGTAGTTCAGCTCACTACCACTTCCTTTCCTGGTCACTTGGGATTGAACAGGTTGGATTTCCCCAATCAGGAAGGATATAGGGACCTGGCATATAAGAGACTGACCCCTCTCACTGCTGTTTCCTACTCCCATTCTTCCATATACATTTGAGTCTCTTCTTATATTGAGATCTTTGTTTAAACAGTCTTTTATCTTTGGTTAGGAGGTGACCTTGAATACCAATTAGGATGCAATCAAGGGCATTCCAGGAAGACCAAACCTGAAAAAAATAACAAGCTATAATTTATTCAACCAAAGGCCCTACATGGTCACCTGGAACCAGACCAGCCTAATCTCTTTCCATCCTAAAGCTCAGGAAACCTTGAGGAAGAAGGAGTGGCAAGATTTAAAGAGCCTAACGATGGCGAGGACCAACATTTTGTAAGATACTCCACCAAAGTTATGGCTGCAACACGTAGGATATATGTCATTGGACTTTGCTTGACCTGCACAATGCGTGACATGTTATCACACCAAAGTGCAGCATAGATCACAGGGAAGAAGTCTTCCAGCAGTAGCATCCTTAGGGCAAGAGGTTAAACAATCATTTTAGAGATCCCATGCTAGCAGGCATCGAAGAAGGGGCCCAGGGCTATGCCACAGAGTCCTGAACTCTCACTAGTGTAGGCCTCAGAGGGAGGTTCAGCACTCAAGTAACAGATGCTCCAGGGGATGGGAGGAGGAAGCAGGAGGGACCTGTAAGTGGGAATTGAGGAAGGGGGTATGAATGAATGGGGAAAATGAGACATATTGCAATGGGGGCAATGGGGAGAGTGAGAGAGGGAGAGTAGCATGGATATCTATTCAGCTTATACGATTAGGTCAAGAATTTGTGTGATTAAAAAAGAATATGAATTTAAACACTTATCTAGATTAGCCTTAACCTTCATACATATACACATGTATGTATATGGTATTGAGGATTTTTAAGATAATATGTCACCAATAGTTCAAATAGAAGTTTGAAAATAAAAAAAGAAAACAGCTAGAGAAAGATAGCTTGTTAAGATCCCTGAAGAGAGACACAACCCACCTTGAAAACAGTGGAGACTGATCCTCCCAACCATGAGTTTTCTTCTGTACTCTGGTGAATGGCTGATTGTAAATGTATGGACACTAGCTGAGTCTGAGGAATGGCAATATCCTTCCTGTCCTGAGCCTTTCCATCTTGGCACATAGTTTTATTAACACCTTTAGGATCCCTTGCTTCCTTATTCTGAGAAATTCATAATTGTATCTGTACCATAATTTAAATAAAGTTCATCATATTCATTTTTACATAGTCCTTTTATACTCACGCATAAAGCTAATGCAGTAGAACATTGAAGATTTGACAACATATCTTGAGGATCTTTCTAATGAATGTATGTGAAGTTGTTTTATCATATTAAAAATATGGCCTTTTGTCTAGGACTCAGACCAGGGATGACTGCCTGCCCCTCAGATAAGGCCCCTAGATCATGGCCCAAGCCTCAGGTTACCTGCCAGAGCAGCAGCCAGTCTGCCCTGATACTGTGGAAGAGGTCTAGGTCACACCACAGCTCTCAGGTGATCTGTGTGACATACTAGACAGTCTGCCTTTCTTCCCCACACCTAGACCAGGGTGGATTCCCTGCTCCTCAGAATTCGAGTCCAGAGAGAACCCATGCAAAGCTCTAGGGGACCAATGCCATATATCTGAAGCCCTCTAAAATAACCCCATCACATGGAAGATAATCTTCATATCCAGCTCAAAGATAATTAATCCCTTTTTACCATCTTGTTCATCTCAATTATTAGTCACTGTAGTTTAACTTTTCCATATAGCCACACCAAAACTCATAAAATTTCAGGGACTCCACCATTCACCCTCACATATCACCAAGGAAGTAAATTGAAAAAGTGCACTACAATACTCATTTCACTCCCTGTCTACTAAACCTGACTTAATTGATTTACTAAGTCTCATAGCCTCATCTAAGAAATAACACTAATGCCAGACAAGCATATCCAATTCCAAGACAAACAATACTAATAACTGCTCTAACATAGTGATACCATCTAAATCGGTTCAGTAAATAACACACAGAAACAAGGAGAAGGTGTTAAGAGATAAAACAATATTGCACAGGTCACAGAACAAATCCATGAGAAACAAAAACCGAGACAACAAATCTCCTACCGAAAGAATTAACCACATATGGGGCTGGAGAAGGCTCAGGGGTTAAGCCTCTGCCTTGCAGGCAGAACGTCCTGAGTTCAGATCCTAGACCCCTGTATAGACACCAGATGGAAGCGGGGGTGGCCTGCATTTCTGGTCCTGGTAGGGCAGAGCCTGTGAATCCTGGAGCAGAGTAAAAAAGGAGGAGGTGGAGGCAGTCCATGATGGTTCCCGAACTTGCCTGTGGTTCTACACACATACATACACACACACACAATTGAATAAAAAAAATTAAGCTTATAATGATATATTCCAACCAGAACAAACTCACAGAAAATGAGCAATGATATGCAAGATATTCCACACAAGTTAGGGCCGAAGCAATCATACTTGGACTTTGCATGCCTTGCGCAATGTCCAACACACTATTGACCCCACAAAGTCTAGCATGGACTAAAGGCACTAGGATCCTTGGAGGCAAGGAATTGACAGCCACAGTAGTGTTCCTATGCTTAAGTGGGACACAGGAAAGTGTTCTGGCAAATGCCACTGGGTCCTTGCACCTCATCGGAGAGTAGGACCCAGCGGAGAGTTGGGCATGCACATTTAAGGATGATCTGGGGATGGGAGGGGGAGGCACTGGGGATGGGGAGGAAGGGGGAGGAAAGGGGGGCACAGGGTGGTGGTAGGCCGGAGGGAGGGAGGGGACAGGTGTACCTGTTAATTCTGTATGAGTGGAAATTAAAAAAAAGAAAATAGCGAAGAAAGTCATACCCGAGATAATGATTTTGAAAGTCTGACCTTTACCCTGATCAATACTATGAAAGAGGAAATCCAGGAGGAGTTAAATAATCACATCAACTACTTTGAACAGGAACAAAACAGGCACTAGGAGGAGATGAATAAAACAGTTGAAGAAATAAGCATAGAGCAGTTAAAACAGTCTCAAGAAGAGTTTAAAATTGAACTAAAAGACAAGTTATCTTCCACCAAGAACTCAACAGACATTATTATCAGCAGAACTAAAGAAGCAGAAAACAGAATTTCATATCTTGAACACAAAGTGGAAGAACTAACAAGCTCAATGAAAGAGGTTGTTAAAGCCAAAAAGATACTTGAGAGAAATATTCAAGAGTTATGGAACACCTTGAAGAAGCCTAACATGCTAATTTATTATCAGAAGAATCTCAAAATACCATACCGAGGAAATTTTTCAAATTATCATAAAGGAAAAATTTCCTTGTCTAAAGAAAGAGAGTCCCATGCAAATACAAGAGGCATTCCACACCCCAAACAGATATGATCAAAATAGAAACATGCCAAGGCAATAGTAGTAAGAAACACTCCACATAACAGAGAAAGAAAATGTGCTGAGAGCTTCAAGGGAAGAAAAGTCACTTTTAAAGGTAAACCTAATAAAATAACAAATGGTTTTTCAGTGGAAACAGTAAAAGCAAGAAGAGGTTGGAGAGACGTACTTTGAGTATTGAATGAGCAAAAAGGTGAACCCAGGCTGATATACCTGGCAAAATTATCAGTCATGATTGAGTGAGAAAGAAAAATTTTCCAAAACATAGACAACTTGAAGGCTTAAATGTCTACAAAGCCAAACCTTCAAATAATGCTAGAAAAGATGCTCAAGCTCGAGGAAAAGAAGAATCATATCCAGGAGCACAGAAGTGAAGTATAATACCACCAAATCCTAAAAGCACATAATATACTTATGAAAGTTACTAAACACAAAAAGTGTTAGGAACTGAATGTAACCTCTCCAATATAACACTAAATGTCAATGGTATTAACTCACCATTGAAAGGACACAGATTACAAACTTGGATTAGAAGTCAAAACCCATCTATCTGCTGCATTCAGGAAACAAATCTCACCACAAAAGACAGGCACATTCTAAACGTAAAAGGCTGGTTAAAAATTCTACAAGCTAATGGAAAAAGAAAGACACGGGGGTAGCAATTACTCTACCTGCTAAAGTAGACACAGGGTACTACATGTTATTCACAGGGACATATCACCAGGAATACTTCACAATACTGAACATATACACACCTATTATAGGATCCTGTACATTCATTAAGCAAATGCTAAAATGTCTAAAGCCAGAAATCAACTCCAAAACGAAAATTCTTCAGGATTTCAATACTGCCCTCTTAACATGGGATAGATCCACAGGTCAAAAACTTAACAGAGACACATTGGAATTTGATCAAACCCTTGCTGAAATGGACCTTACAGATCTGTATTGAACTCTCCATCCATGCATCAAAGAATACACATGTTTCTCTGCAGCTGACAGAACTTTCTCCAAAATAGTCCAAATATTTGGTCAGAAAACAAATCTCCACATAGAGGAAAGTTAAAATTCTAGCCTGTACCCTATCAGACTACCATGATCTAAATCTTGACATTACAACACAACAAACAGCAGAAAATACACACTAACTCTTAGAAACTAATCACGATAATGGTGAGTGAGACTTGGGTTCAGAAAGAATCATAAAGCAAATTCAAGATTTCCTAGAAGTGAATGAAAATGAAAATACATGAAATCAAAATCTTTGGGAAACAATGAAAGCCCACCAAGAGGTAAGCTTGTAGCTCTTAAGGCTTATATCAAAATAGAAACATCACAAAATAACAACTTACAAGGCAGCTTAAAGCTTTAGTGACACAAGAGCAATCCAATCCCAAAAGTAAAGGAAGAGAAGAGATTAGCAAAATCAGGGGTGAATTATCTGAAATTGATATAAGGAAAACATACAAAGAATTAACCAGTCAAAAAGTTGGTTCTTTAAAAAAAAATCAATTAGATTGATATACCTCTAGCTAAATTAACCAAATCAAGAGAGAGAAAACCTAAATTAACAAAATTAGAAATGAAAATGTAGTTATCACTATGGATACCCAGAAATTCAGAGAATTATAAGGTTAACTTCAGAAAATTATACTTGGTGATATTTAAAACACAAAAGAAATGTAAGAATCCTAAGTAAATTTACCTAAACTGAATCAGGGAGTTTGAGTTATCTAATTATTCTTATAACATATGAGGAAATCGATGAACTATTCCCACCAAAACATGTCCTGGACCAAATGGATTCAGCACAGAATTCTACCAGACATTTAAGGAACAACTAACACCAGTACTCCTTAAACTGTTCCATCAAGGTGTGAAGGAAGGAACACTGCCAAATTCTTTCAGTGAACCTAGTATCATACAAATGCCAAAAACCAACAAACATACTTTAAAAAGAAGTATAGACTAATCTCTGGATGAACACAGATGCAAATATTCTCAACAAAATTTTGCCAAATCGGATTCTAAAACATATCAAAAAGGTCATTCACTGTGATCTAGTAAGCTTTATCCCAGGCACAAAAGGTTGCTGAAATATATGCAAATCAATAAATGTAATTCACCATAAAAACCAATCCAAAGGCCAAGAACACATGATACTCTCCAAAGATACAGAAAAAGCTTTTGACAAGATCCAACATCCTTTTATGACTTTTATTCCAACAGACAGTTGGAATGGAAGGCACCATTATCAACATAATAAAACTTGTGTACAACAAGTCACCAGCAAGGATTATACTCAGTGGGGAAAAATTTGAAACATTATTGCTTCGATCAGGAACTGAACATTGCCATCCATGTTTATCACTGCTATTCAATATCGTACTTGATGTCTTAGTTGGAGCCATAAGACAAGAAAGGGAGATAAAAGGGACTCAAATCAGCAAGGAAGAAGTCAAGTCATGTCTATTTGCATTTGACATGATCATATACCTGAGTGATCCTAAAAACTCCAGCAGGAAACTCCTAGAACTAATACAGAAGTTCAGCAGTGTGGCAGGTCACAAAATAAATGTACAAAAATCAGTGGCCTTCCTATACGCTAAGGATGAAAAATGTGAAAAAGCCCTGAGAGAAACAATCTCATTTACTATAGCCCCTAAAAAAATGAAATACTGGGGCTGGAGAGGTGGCTCAGGGGTTAAGCCTCTGCCTTGCAGGCGGAAGGTCCTGAGTTCGGATCCTAGACCCCACGTATAGACGCTGGGTGGAAGCGGAGGCGGCCTGCGTTTCTGGTCCTGGTAGGGCGGAGCCTGTGAATCCTGGGGCAGAGTAAACAAGGAGGAGGTGGTCCATGGTGGTTGCTGAATTCGTCCGTGGTTCTACACACACGTACACGCATACACACACACACACATGCATGTGCACAATTGTATAAATAATAAAAAAATAAAAAAATGAAATACCTTGGTGTAAACCTAATGAAGAAAATGAGAGACATTTACAATGAAAATTTTAAAACCTTACAGAAAGGAATTATGGAAGATACTAGAAGGTAGAAAGAACTCCCATGCTCCTAGATCAGTAGAATCATCACCATTAAAAATGACCATCCTACCAAAAACAATATACAGATTCAATGCTATACCAATAAAATCCCCAAGCAATTTTGTAAATAAATTGAACAAACAACATCAAAAGTCATGTGGAAGCAAAGAAAACTGAGGATAGCAAAAACAATCCTCAGTAACAAAAACACTACTGGAAGTTATCACCATGCCAAACCTTCATGTATACTACAAATCCATAGTTATAAAAACAGCCTGGTACTGGCTCCAAAAAAGATACATAGATCAATTGATAAGGGTTGACCCAGATATAAGCCCACACAATTACAGCCACTTGATCTTTGACAAAGGGGCCCAAAATATTCAATGGAAAAAGAACAGCATCTCCAAATGGTGAGTGCAAAACTGAATGTCCACATGCAGCATATTAAAACTGGACTCATAATTGTCACCATGAACAAAAAAAAATCCAAATGGATCAAGGACCTCAATATTAGGCCAGAGATTATAAAAACCTTAGTTGAAAGAGTAAGGAACTCCCTGGAGCTGATTGGGCCTAAGCCAACAGTTCCTAAACAAAAATCTAATAGCATAGTCACTACAACCAACACTCAACAAATGGGATCTTATGAAATGAAAGAGCTTCTGTTCAGATAAAGAGATTATAGTGAGCAAAAAGGCAACCCACAGAATGTGAGACAATCTTCACTAACCATATTGATAGAACTGTATTATCCAGAGTGCATGATGAACTTGTAAAGCTGAACACAAAGAGATAAAAGGCCCAATTAAAAATTGGGCCTGGGAACGTGAAAGAAATTGTTCCAGGGATTAAATTCAAATGTCATACAAATATGTTAAGAAATGCTCCACATCCACACTCATCAGGGAATGCAAATCAAAACTTCACCCCAGTCAGCGTGGCATAAATCCATAATACAAACAACACCAAATGCTGGAGAGGATGTGGTGAGAAGGGAACTCTCCTACATTGCTGATGGGAATGCAGACTTATACAACCACTCTGGTGAGCCATCTGGTGATTCTTAAAAAAGTTAAAGATTGAAATGATATATGACCCTGCTATTCCCCTTTTGGGAATAATTCCCCATACAGCAAAAATTCACCTCAATAGCACAAGCACGACCATGTTCATAGCAGAACTATTTACAATAGCAAGTCATGGAATCAACACAAATGCCTAACAATTGATGAGTGGATAAGGAAAATATGGTACATTTTTACAATAGAATACTACTCAGCCAACTAAAATGATGAATTAATGATATTTGCAAGGAAATGAATGGAATTAAAAAAGATTATATTGAGTGAAGTATGCAAGACAGAAAATTCAACACCATATATGCTCCTTAATTGGTGGATCCTAGCACCAAACCCACTTAGTGACATATTCAAATATAAATTTCTGTAATAGCTACAGTACTCTTAAAGATTATAAACAGAAGGGAAGGGAAGGAGTGCACACTCAGAAATAAGGATAGAGGGATCATGCTTCATTGGACAAAATAGGTTACCCTCAAGTATTAAAATTAAGTGGTGAGACATTTGGTGAAGCACACTCTCACATTCCTTCCCTGGCTACTTGTGACTGGGAGGGTTACTGATCTCACCAATCAGGAAAGTTACATTGACTGGCAGATAGATGGCAACCATTCTATAAAGGGGAGACTGAACCACCACTCCCCCCCCATCTCCTACTCCTATTACATGTACCTTTGAATCTCCTCTCATAGTAAGATTACATTTAAACAGATTTTTATCTCAGGTTTGGAGATGACCTCCAATACCAATCAGGATGGAGCCAAGGGTGGTGCTAAGGGAAACTTGGGGAAGAGGGAGCAGCAAGATTGTAAGCGTCTAAATGATACACAATACACTCCACACAAGATTGAGCCACAGTAGCCATAGTTGTACTTTGCTTGACCTGCGAAATGACTGACATGTCAATGACCCCCAAAGTCTAGCATGGATCAAAGTCACTAGGATCTTTAAACACAAGGGATTAACAGTCATAAGAGTGTTACCATACTAATGGGAACTCAAGAAAAGAATCTAGGCAATCTCAATGTGTCCTTACCCCACACTAGAATGGAGGACTCAAAGGGATGTTTGGCATTCACAAAAAAGGATGCTTCAGGGAATGGGAGGATGGGAAGGCAGAGACACTGGGAAAAGCGAAGTATGGGGGTGAAAGGCAGGGGGAAAGGGGGGAAGGTGCAAGGGGGACTGGAGAGG
This sequence comes from Typhlomys cinereus, assembly GCA_023101885.1. Classification (NCBI taxonomy): domain Eukaryota; kingdom Metazoa; phylum Chordata; class Mammalia; order Rodentia; family Platacanthomyidae; genus Typhlomys; species Typhlomys cinereus. Next base: position 6,324,615 of record JALPQD010000020.1, read on the forward strand.
GGTGGAAGGAGGGAGGTGAATGCAGTACCTAGTAAGCATGTATGATTGAGGGAAAATAAATAAATATAATAAAACAAAAGAAAAGGAATAAAACAGACATTTGGAGGAGATGAGAAAAACAGTTGAAGAAACAAAAATAGGCATAGAGCAGTTAAAACAGTCACAAGCAGAGTTTAAAATTGAACTAAAAGACAAGTCATCTTCAACTCAGAACTCAACAAAGAGTCTTTTCAACAGGACTAATGAAGCAGAAAATAGAATATCAAATATTAAAAACAAAGTGGAAGAACTAACCAGCTCAATGAAAGACTTTGTTAAAGCAAAAAACATACTGGAGAGGAATATTCAAATTTATGCGAGGTCCCAGGTAAAGTACATCACCAGTGTGCCACCAACTCCTCTGCTGGTCCGCCCACCTCCCGCTGGCTCCAGAGGCTTCCAGGCACCCTGCGTCTCAGGTACATCCTACCAGCCAGCCTGAGCAGCATCCAGGCTCCCCCTGGCTTGGGTGGGCCTCTAGGCCACTCCCCAGGTCCCAGGTGAAGTGTGCTGCCAGCGTGCCACCAACCCCTCTGGTCTTTCCACCTGCCTGGGACACTCATGGTCCAGGGAAGACACACTGCTGCTCAGAATTCAAAAGAGTCCAAAGAAAACACAAGCAAAAGTCTAGGGGACAAAGGCCTTACATCTGACATTGTCTAAAATCATCCTATCATATGGGAGAGATTCTTCACATCTAGCCCAAAGATAAATAAACCCTTTTTTACTATGCTGCTTCTTTTTAAATTTATTTTTAAATATATTTATTTTTCCACTCATATAAATATACTAGGAGCCACAGTCCCCTACCTCTCTCCACCCCTCCCTGGACCCCTTGATCTCTACCCCTTTTTCCTTTTCTTTCCCCCCACCCTTTTTCCCAGTGCCCCCTCCCCTCCCATCCTTGGAGCATCCTTAAGAGTGCATTTCAAACTTCCTTCTGGGTCCTCCTCTCTAATGAGGTGTAAGGACTCAGTGGCATTTCCTAGAAATCTTTCTTGTGTTCCCTTTAAATATAGGAGCACTATTGTGGCTGTGATTCCCTTGCCTCTAAGGATCCTAGTGCCTTTAATCCCCCCTTTGGGGGGATCAATGTTTATTGGTCATTGCGCAGATCATCCAAAGTCCTATTATGATTATTTCAGGCTCTAACTTCTGTGCAGTATCTTGCATATCATTGCTTCTCGCCATCTTTAGGCTCTTACAATCTTACCGTCACCTCTTCCGCAAGTTTCCCCGAGCTTTATGATGGGGAGAGATTAGGCTGGGCTGATTCCAGGTGATTAATATAGGGTCTCCGATGTTCTGAATTATGATTTGCTGCTCCTGCATTACTCTTGGCTCCATCCTTATGAGTATTGGATGTCACCTCCTAGCCAGAGATAAAAGGCTGTTAAAATAGAGTCTTATTATAAGAATAGATTCAAAGGTAGATAAATAAGAGAAGATACGGCAGTGAGGGGGGTGTCAATCTCCCATTTGCAAGATGGATACCTTCTATCTGCCAGATTCTTTTTCCTCCCTGTCTGGTGAGACCAAACCCCATAAGTTGCAAATGACAAGGAAGGAGAATCTGTGAGCTTAACCAGACGTCTCATTGCTTACTTGCAGTACATGATGGTTACCCATTTTCTCTGCTGTAGCTTGATCCCCTCTCTGCTTATTTCTGGCAGTGCCCTCCTTCCCTTTCCCTGCTGCTTATAATCTTTGCAATTACTGCAGAGATTTATCTTGGAGTGTGTCACTTAAGTGGGTTTGGTACTAGGATACACCTATTAGGGAGTACATATGTTGCTTAATTTTCTGCGTCTGGGATACTTCTCTCAATATAATTTTTTTCAACTTCCATCCATTTCCCAACAAATCACATTAATTAATCATTTTGATGGCTGAGTAGTTTTGTATTGTAAAGATGCACCACATTTTTGTTATCCACACGTCAACTGTGTGCATTTGGGTAGATTCCATGACTTTGCTATTGTAAACAGTGCTGCTATGAAAATGGTCATGCTTGTGCTATCAAGGTGAATTATCACTGTATGGGGGATTATTCCAAAAGTGTAATTCAGGTTATATGGGAATTCAATCTTTAACTTTTTTAAGAATTGTCAGACAGCTCGCCAGAGTGGTTGTGTAAGCCTGCATTCCCACCAGCAATGTAGGAGAGTTCCTTCTTATCACATCCTCTCCAGCATTTGGTGTTATTTGTATTGTGGATTTTTGCCAACCTGATGGGGTGAGATGATATCTCAGGGAGGTTTTGAATTGCATTCCTCTGATGGCTAAGGATGCGAAGCATTTTTTAAGATATATATCAGACATTTCAATTTTGTCCCTGGTAAAGTTTCTTCTGAGTTCAAAGGCCCATTTTTTAATTGGGCCATTTGTTTCCTTGATGTTTAGTTTTCTAAGTTCTTTATGCACTCTGAATAATAGAGCTCTATCAGATATGTGGTTAATGAAGATTTTCTCCCATTCTGTGGGTTGTCTTTGTGGTTGAGTTACAGTCCCTTTATCTGAAGAGAAATTCTTTAATTTCATAAGATCCATTCTGTTGAGTGTTGGTTGTATTGATTGTGCTATTGGATTCGCATTTAGGATCTGTGGACCTAGTACAATCAGTTCGAGGGTGCTCCCTACCCTATCAACTAAGGTATTTATAGTGTATGGCCTTAAATTGAGGTCCTTGATACATTTGGAATTAATTCTTGTACATGGTGATAAGTACTGGTCCAGTTTTAATCTTCTGCATGTGGACATCCAGTACGTGGGTGAAAAGTTCGATAGAGATGTGTAAGGTCCATTTCTTTAAGGGTTTGATTAAGTTCCAATGTGTCTCTGTTAAGCTTTTGACCTGTTGATCTATCCCATGTTGAGAGGGCAGTGTTGAAGTCCCCAAGAATTATCGTTTAGGGGTTGATTTCTTGCTTTAGACGCTGTAGGGTTTTCTTAATGAATGTGGAGGGGCCCGTATTGGGTGCATATATGTTCAGTATTGTGAAGTCTTCCTGGTGAATTGTACCTGTGACTAAAATGTAGTATCCATCCGTGTCTCTTATAATTTTCTTTGGTTTGAAGTCCCCTTTGTCTGATAGCATAATGGCTACCCCTGCCTGTTTTCTGCTTCCATTTGCTTGTAGAATCGTTGACCAGCCTTTTATTTTTAGAGCGTGCCTATCTTTTGTGGTGAGATGGTTTCCTGCAGGCAGCAGATTGATGATGATTGTGATTTTTAATCCAAGTTTGTAATCTGTGTCTCTTGATCGGAGAATTAATTCCATTAACATTTAGTGTTATAATGGAGAAATTATTTTTGATTCCAGACATTTATTATGTTTAGTAGATATTGCTTCACTTTTAATGGTGTTATACTTGCCTTCTGTTCTCCTGGATATGTCTGTTGTTTTCTTCACGCTTGAGTATCATTTCTAGCAATTTTTGAAGGCCTGGTTTGGTGGACATGTATCCCTTCAAGTTGTCTTTGTGCTGGAAGAATTTTCTTTCTCCCTCCATCATGACTGATAGTTTTGCAGGGTAAATCAGCCTGGGTTGACATTTTTGCTCATTGATTACTTGAAGTATGTCTCTCCAAGCTCTTCTTGCTTTTACTGTTTGGAATGAGAAGTCATTTGTTATTTTAATAGGTTTACTTTTAAATTTCTCCCTTGAAGCTCTCAGCACCAGTTCTTTATCTTGAATGTGGAGTGTTTTAACTATTATTTGCCGTGGCGTGCTTCTGTTTTGGTCGTATCTGTTTGGGGTGCAGAATGCCTCTTGTATATAGATGGGCCTCTATTTTTTTAGATGAGGAAAGTTTTCCTTGATAGTCGTTTGAAAAATTTCCTCAGGGGTGGTATTTTGAGATTCTTGCTCTGGTATGCCATGAATACACATGTTAGACTTCTTCAGGGTGTCCCATACCTCTTGGATATTTCTCTCAAGTATCTTTTTGGCTTTAACAACCCCTTCCATTGAGCTGGTTAGTACTCTCACTTTATCTTCAAGGTCTGAAATTCTGTTTTCTGCTTCGTTAGTTCTGTTGATAAGACTCTCTGTAGAGTTCTGTGTTGAAGATAACTTGTCTTGTAGCTCAGTTTTAAACTCTGCTTGAGTCTGCTTTAACTGCTCTATGCCAGTTTTTATTTCTTGCACTGTTTTTCTCAACTCCTCCAAGTGTCTGTTGTGTTCCTCTTCAAAGTGATTGATTCGATTATGTAATTCCTCCCTGATTTCCTCTTTCATAGTATTGAACATGGTAATGATCATATTTTGAAAGTCGTCATCCTGGGTCAGGCTTTCTTGGCCATTTTCCATGGGTTTGTTCTTGTTGGAGTCTAACCTTATGGGATTAATTCCTTCAGTGGGAAATTTGTTTACTTGAGTGTTGCTTCTCATGGATTTGCACTTTGACTTTGGCATTGTCGTTTTAACTCTTAAGATCTTTCAATTTCACTAAACAATTATTTGGCCTGGGGTTCTGGGGGTGGGCATGGATGGAGCTTACCTAGGTCGCGGATGAGTCCCGGCTGGACCACGCGTGTGTCCCAGCAGGAGGAGCGGGGTGGGGAGGGAGGAGGATGGGGGCGTCGGCGTGGAGGTATTTAACCCGAGGGGAGCTGGGGCAGGCCCGGGCGCAGGGGGAGGTCCTCCTCGTCCCTTGGCCCTGCTGCGCGGCTCCCGGCTGGATGGTGGGTTAGGAGCTGGGTCCCTTGGGCTGACCTGGGGTTCTGGTGGGCAGGTGCGGGCAGAGCTTCCCTAGGTCGCTGGATGAGGCCTGGCTGGACCGCACGCATCCCAGCCAGAGAAGCGGGTGCGGAAGGGCCATTGTTAAGTTATTAACTTGTGATGTTTCTATTTTTTTGATATAGGCATTAAGAGCTATGAACTTACTCTTAGGACAGCTTTCATTGTGTCCCAAAGATTTTGATAAGATGTATTTTCATTTTCCTTCACTTCCAGAAAATTTTGAATTTCTTTTTTAATTTCTTCCTGAATCCAATTCTCATTCAGCATCATAGTGTTTAGTTTCCTAAATTTAGAGTATTTTCCGTTGTTTGTTGTGTTGTGGATGTCAAGCTTTAGCCCATTGTGGTCTGATAGACTACAGACTAGAATTTCAACTTTCCCATGTATGTGGAGATTTGATTTGTGGGCCAATATGTGATCTATTTTGGAGAAAGTTCCGTGTGCTGCTGAGAAAAATGAGTATTCTTTTGTGTGTGCATGAAAAGTTTGATAGAGATGAGTAAGGTCCATATCAGTAATGGTTTGATTAAGTTCCAATGTGTCTCTGTTACATATTTGACCTGTTGATCTAACCCATGTGGAAAGGGCAGTGTTGAAATCCTCAGTTGTTATTGTTTGGGGATTGATTTCTCACTATAGATGCTGTAGCTTTTGCTTAATGAATGTGAAGTGGCCTGTATTAGGTGAATTATGTTCAGTATTATGATGTCTTCTTGGTGAATTGTACCTATGACTAAAATGTAGTATCTATCTTTTCTTTATGCATTTTTTTTTTTGGTTTGAAGTCCACTTTGTCCAATAGCATATTGACTACCCCTACCTGTTTCCTTGTTCCTTTAGCTTACAGAATTTTTTGACCAGCCTTTTATTTTTAGGATGTGCTTATCTTTTGTGGTGAGATGAGTTTCCTGAAGGCAGCATATTGATGAGTTTTGATTTTTAATTCAAGTTTGTAATCTATGTTTCTTAATTGGTGAGTTAATTGCATTCACATTTAATGTTTTGATGGACAAATTATTTTTAATTCCAGACATTTTTATGTTTAGTGTCTTTTGTAAGTGTATTTTTTGGCTTTTAAGTTTTGGTGGTATTACACTTCCCTTATGTCCTTCTGGATACACTTGATTTTTCTTTGAGCTTGAATATCACTTCTTGCATTTTTCAAAGGCCTGGTTTGGTAGACATCTACGCCTTCAAGTTTTCCTTGTGCTGGAAAACTTTTCCTTCTCCCTCAATTATGACAGATAGTACTGCCAGGTATGTCAGCGGGTGGGTGGGCAGAAAGGTCAGAGGTGCTGGTGTCAGCAGAGTTAACCTTGGTACCTGTGATGTAGCCTAGGAGTCCTCCCCAGCCTGGAGCTGTGCCTGCTTAGACAAGCTGGTCAGAGGAGCTGGGATGAGTGGGTTACCTGGGGCTTAGATGGTGAGCAGGTGTGTTTACCTGAGGCACAGTGTGTCCTCGCTGGACTGCGAGTGTCCTGGGTGGGTTGGCAGGCAGAAAGCTATCCTGATCCTTTCAATTAATAATCACTATAGATTAACTTTTCCATATAGCAACCTGCAAATCATATAAAACTTCAGAATCTATACAACTCACCCTCACTTATCACCAAAGTACTAAATCACAAAAGTGCACTACCATACTAGTATTCACCTCCTGTGTACTAAACCTGTCTTAACTGATATACTAACAGTCTAATACCACCATCCAGGAAATAATAATAACAACAAACAAACAAACCCAATTTCAAGGCAAACACTAATAATAACTACTCGAAGTAATATCAGCTTAATCAGTTCCATCAAAAACACACGAAAACTGAAAGGTCTTAAGAGACAAAACAACAATGCCCGAATCAAAGTACAGATCCATGAGAAACAAAACCAAAGAACAAATCTTCCACCAAAAGAATTAACCCCACAATGATAGATTTGAAACAGAAAAATTTACAGAAAATAGCCAAGAAAGCCAGGCCCAAGATAACCACTTTCAAAGCATGATCATTACCATAATCAATACTATGAAAGAAGAAATCTGGGAGAAAAGTTAAATAGCCACATCAACCACTTTGAACAGGAACACATCACACACTTGGAGTAGTTGAGAAAAACAGTTCAAGAAACAAAAATAGACATAGAGCAGTTAAAACAGTCTCAAGCAGAGTTTGAAATTGAACTAAAAGACAAGCTCTCTTCAGCCCAAAACTGAACATAGAGTCTTATCAGCAGAACTAACAAAACAAAATAGAATTTCACATCTTGAAGACAAAGTGGAAGTACCAACCAGCTCAATGTAAGAGGTTGTTAAACCCAAAAACATACTTGAGAGGAATATTCAAGATTTATGGGACACCCTGAAGAAGCCTAACATGCGCATTCATGGAATACCAGAGCAAGAATCCCAAACTACCACACCTGAGGGAATTTTTCAATTATCATAAATGAAAACTTCCCTCAACTAAAGAGAGGCCCATCAAAATACAAGAGGCATTCCGCACCCAAAGAGATATGACCAAAATAGAAACTTGCCACAGCAAATAGTCAAAACACCCCACATTAAAGACAAAGGAAAGGTGCTGAGAGCTTCAAGGGAAAAAAAAAAGTCACTTTTAAAGGTAAACAGTAAAATAACAAATGACTTTTCAACAGAAACAGTAAAAGCAAGAAGAGCTTGGACACATGTACTTCAAGTGTTAAATGAATCAAAAATGTCAACCCAGACTGATGTACCTGGCAAAACTACCCATCACGATTGAGAAAGAAAAGTTTTCCAGCACAAAGACAACTTGAAGGCATACATGTCTACCAAATGAGGCTTTCAAAATATACTAGAAATGATACTCAAGACTGAAAAAAAACAAGCATATCCAGGAGGACAGAAGAGAAGTATAATAACACCAAACCCTAAAAGCCAAATAATACACTTACAAAAGCCACTAAACATAAAAATGTATGGAATTGCAAATAGATTCTCCACCATAAAATTAAATGTCAATGGAATTAACTCACCAATCAAGAGACACAGTCTACAAACAAGAATTGAAGATCACTAACTATCAATCTCCTGCCTTCAGGAAACTCATCTCACCACAAAAGATAGCCACATCCAAAAAAAAAATTATTGTCCAAAATTCTGCAAACTAATGGAACCAGGAAACAGGCAGGAGTAGCCACTATGTTATCAGACACAGTGGATTTCAAACCCCCCAAAAAATCATAAGAGACACAGAAGGATACTACATTTTAGACACGGGTACAATTCATCAGGAAGACTTCACAGTACTGAATATATATGCACCTAATACGGGACAGTCCACATTCATTAAGCAAACCTAAAAGTGTCTAAAATGAGAAATCAGCCCCCAAATGATAATTATTGGGGTTTCAACACTGCCCTCTCAACATGGGATAGATCAACAGGTCAAAATTGTAACAGAGACACATTAGAATTTATCAAACTCTTACTGAAGTAGAACTTACAGATCTCTATCGAACTTATCATCCACGCACCAAAGAATACACATTTTTCTCAGCAACACATGGAACTTTCTCCAATATAGACCACATATTGTGCCACAAAACAAATCTCCACATATACAGGAAAGTTGAAATTCTAGCCAATGTCCTATCAGATCACCGTGGCCTAAAGCTTGATATGCACAACACAACAAACAACAGAAAATACACTAACTCTTGTAAACTATACACTATGATGCTGAATGAGAATTGATTTCAGGAAGAAATTAAAGAGGAAATTCAAAATTTCCTGAAAGTGAATGATAATGAAAATACAACTTACCAAAATCTCTGGGACACAATGAAAACTGTCCTAAGAGGTAAGTTCATAGCTCTTAATGCCCACATAAAAAAATAGAAACGTCCCAGATAAATAACTTAACAATGCAGCTTAAAGCGTTAGAGACACTAGAGCAATCTGATCCCAAAAGTAGAAGAAAGGAGATTAGCAAAATCATGGGAGAAATATCCAAAATTGAGATAAGGAAAATGATACAGAGAATCAACCAGTCACAAAACTGGTTCTTTTGAAAAAAATCAATAAGATTGATACACCCCTAGCTAAATTAACAAAGAGCAAGAGAGAGAAAACCCAAATTCACAAAATTAGAAATGATAATGGAGTTATTGCTACCGATAACCAAGAAATTCAGATAATTATAATGTCATATTTCATAAACTTACATTCTGTGAAATTTGACAACACAAAAGAAATAGATGAATTCCTAAGTAAGCACAACTTACCTAAATTGAATCAGGAAGTTTTGAATTATTGAAATAGTCGAATAACATATGAGTAAATCGATGAAGTAATCTCAAATCTTCCCACCAAAAAATGTCCTGGACCAGATGGATTCAGCACAGGTTACTACCAAACATTTAAGCAGCTAATAACACCAATAATCCTTAAACTGTTCCATCAACTATCAGAGGAAGAAACACTACCAAATTATTTCTATGAAGCTAATATAATCTTAATCTCAAAACTTAATAAAGATACACTTAAAAAAAGCTATAGGGGGCTGGAAAGGTGGCTCAGGGGTTAAACCTCAGCCTTGCAGGTGGAATGTTGTGAGTTTGGGTCATAGGCCCCATGTATAGATGCTGGGCGTAAGCGTGGGCGATCTGCATTTCTTGTCCTGGTAAAGTAGAGCCTGTGAATCCCAGGGCAGAGTAAACAAGGAGGAGGTGGAGGCAGTTCGTGTTGGTTCCCGAATTCGCCCATGGTTCTACACACATACACACACATACATACACATCTGTGCACCCACACACAGGCTCAATTGAGAAAATAGTAAGAAAACTATAGGCCAATCTCTTTGATGAACACAGATGCAATGATTCTAGAAAATGTCATAGCAAATCAGATTCCCTCCCGATTTCACCCCCAGACCCCGCCCACCCACCAAAAAAGCTCTTTCATCTGGA